>CM074282.1:27491954-28091954 GCA_037194245.1 Opsariichthys bidens
ATTATTATTCATTATTACAAGAAATCTTTACGATTTATTATTATTTATTTGCATTATTACAAGTTTCTCATTATTATGAGATGTTAATTCACTATTACGAGAAAAATATATCATAATAATAATAAACTTTCTCATAATAATGAGAAAATTTCTCATAATTATGACTTAATATATCGTAATATTGATAAAAAGTCATTATTACGAAAAACTTTCTCATGAGAAATGACGTCATTATTATGAGAAAGCTTATCAATATTATGTGAAACTAAGTAATTATTACGAGAAAGTTTATTATTATTATGAGAAACTAAGTCATTATTACCAGAAAGTTTATCTTTACTGTGAGATTTTCTCCCCAAATATTCTAACATATTAACTTAACATATTAACAATAAGGGAGCTTCTCACTATTATGACTTTCAGAGTTATATTTTTGGATCAACTGTGGTGGAAACAGACTTGCATATATTTGCACCAATATTTACCAAGCAAAAAAAGCATGTCTTAAACCACTCCCATCGGTGCTTTTTTGGAATTGCATTCTCATGCTAATTTGTCCTGTTTAGTCTCCTGACAGCTCGTAAGTATTTTACAATTTGGTGAATTGGGTGTGAATCTGTATGAATTTGTGCATTCTTATTTGTATGTTTTTGTAAGATCTGCTCCCACTCCTCTTGAGTGTTAAGTGTAGGGGATGACCTTCATTTTATCAGCAAAAACAAACACTCATGCAATACTTACAAATAAACATTATTTGAATGTTTGTGATATTTCAAGAAGTTGGATGATGCTGGATGACACACTGCTGAAGGACTGTGTACTTCCCTCATAAGTATAAATGACAACAATGCCCTTTTTTTTTTTTTTTTTGCAGCAATGCCATAGAAGAACATTTTTGGTTCCCAAAGAATCTTTTTATGTGTGTGTATATGTATAGTATATATAGATGGCAAAAAAGAACCATTATTTTTGAGAGAGTGATTCTTGGACAGAATAAGCATGAAAAGCACACCAGACTTTATTCCAAAAGTCAGAATTCTGCTTCTGCCTCTAAATCCATATGGGTCAGACGTTTAAACCTTGGTCTAAAAGAGAAATGTGTCATATGGACGTCCATTAGTAGCACTTGGGATTTAGCATTACTGATGTATCATCCAATCATGCTGCCCACATTTGGAAAATGGGCCTTTATTTGAAGCCTTCCCTCCTTATTAGTGCTGATTCCTGACAGATTTAAAAGGAGAGAATCTGTTTAATGGGCGTCTAAAAAAAGCAGTTGCCAACCGTGCGGAAATCGATGAGTTAATGACTGATGTTGCGGCTATATTACAGCGCAAATTCACTGTAACTGCCTGTCTCGTAGCTTTAAATTAATGGACATCTCAGTGCCGTGATGGGCTCTTCACTTTCATGAGGACGTACAATCACACACCGACATACATAATCAATGACGTTCCCTCGTTCCAAGAGTGACAGGCTGAAGGAGAGAGACTTATTCAACTATGCCGTCCGTGTGGTGAAAATTAGAGCGAGTGGGGCTGAAGTGAGGATTTTTGGAGTTAATTAAAAAGTCAGAGCGTAATCTTAATTTATGACTTATCTGAAGTCAGGAAGAAGGGGCAAGGGAGACGAGAGGGGTGAGAGAAAGAGGAGTAGACGTTTGATCTTCCTATTAGAAGTTAAAAGTGAGGCCTGTTGGGCGATTTCGCATGAATTAATTTTGCCTCTGCCACTGCGGGTTATCGGCAGGAAACGATAGCCCTCTCAAACCCTCATGCACACGTCTCTCTCCGCCTGAAAGCTGGTCTCAAAGAGGGGATAAGAATATTACGATGTTTAGGAGATGCCAAAGACAGAGAGAGCAAGAGAGAGAAACAAGGAGAAAAAGTGTGAAGCCTGAGGCTTTGATCAGTGGAGGGAGAGTGACAGAGATTTAAAGGCAGCTGTTTTGTTGTCATCTTAATGCTGCTGGGAGGAATGATACAACGGCCTCACATCAGCTCAGGCGCACCATTGATCTGCTGAATGTCATTGCGACAGCTCAACCCGGCAAAATACTGGCTTAGACCGAGCCTGAGCATCAAAAGCCTGTCAAAGTGAGCGGGAGACGGGGCCGCATCAGCCCTTTGACACTCTCCCGCTCAGTCCAAGCTTCATTTGCGCTGCTCATTTGTGCCTGACTCAAAACCAAAGGCTTATTTACAGCTTTCGCAGATTGCTTCTCGCTCTTTGATTGGTGTCTTCGTCAATCGTGGCTGAAAACTTTTTTCCCTATCGGAGCCATTAAGGAATGAAAAGTTAGCTGTCGGTCGCAGCTAACAGCTAAACGGATCAAAGCTGATGAAAACACCTGAGGGAAAAAGCGCTAATGTGCAAGGACCCCCACCCACCCACACGGAGACAGCTGTATGAGCCTTTGCAAATGTCATTCGGGACTTAAAGAGAATGCATTTTGCGCTGTAGTGCCTCATTATGGAGGTGGAGCTCCATTTCCAGCTGGTTGCAGGATGTTTATGGAGCCGCTCACATGGCCATCAGCGCTTAATAAGAGAACCTGCTGATGGCTGATGTTTGTCAGGTCACTCAGCATACTGTACCCTTTACAGTGAAAATGATTGTGTTTTTATTGTGATGTATAATGTGCATAGCATTAGTTCTACTTTGATGGCTTCAATGAGGAGTTTGATATGTGTGTTGTGTTAGCATATGTTGGCATGTCCTGAGAGATCTGCTTGTGCTTGTTCTACATTGTTAACATTATTAACTGTGGGGACATGTGCCATATTTGTACCATATCGGTTATCAGTTGATTTTGTTATTAATTTATTGGTATTGGGCAATATTGTGTATTGTGCACATTCATTTCCAGTGTTTTTACATTTTACGTCATCTAATGCTAAAAGTTAATCTTTAAAAATGTATCATTTAATAACACTGTTAAATGAGCAAATTTGAGGAAATATTAAAAATGAACAATCAATTGTACTACAATTTCATTTTTTAGCATTTCTTAATTTTTTCAGACAATATAGTATAGAATCTTAATTCCAGCTATTTACCGCTTAAAGACCACAAGATTTGAAAAATTATCGGTATATCAGTAACAGGCCAAAAATGTTAAATAAATAAATATAATAAATAAATTTGTAACAAAGGCACTTAAAATGAACATGAACAGTGTCTGGACAGTTTAAAGACATGAAACTCATATGTTTTTCGAAGTACTTCCAATAATGAATCTGTCAAAAAATATATATATAATTTGTGCTTTAATTTGTGCTATTATGCCCCTTTTTACAAGATGTAAAATAACTGTCCCCAGAGTGTGTATGTGAAGCTCAAAATACCACACAGATAATTTATTATAGCATGTTAAATTTGCCACTTTTTTGTGAGCAAAAATGCTCTGTTTTTCAGAGTGTCCCTTTAAATGCAAATAAGCTGTTGAAGAGGGCGGAGTTTCAAGAACTCATGTTCTGGCAACAGGTGTTGCGCTTAAATCTGACTCCCCGGACAAATCACACTCTCCTTCACGTGCACGGGCCTCACACGTTAATGCATTCTACAGCGAGTTTAAACTCATTTTCTTTAGCATACACGTTTATTTATCAATTTTTCTCTCAGCAAGCTCCAAGAATGAACATAGACACTTGGTCTACATCTAAATAAATAAGCATAAATTTAACTAGTGTGGATAAAGGATGCAACAAATGGCAGATCGATGCAAACTGTAAAAATCATCGACGGGGTTAAGAATAAAGATAACACCGGCAACACCAAAACAGGACAATCTCACGCACCAAAAGTTTTTTTTATAAACACAGTGGAGACACACTGGTGTTCAAACACCTTAGAAAAATGAACTTTGCTTAATAGGTCCCCTTTAAATTTGTCTAAATGATATATTTTTCATGTTAACTTGCCATGTATACTCTTACAATACCACAACTTTTATTAGATAAGGAATGAGTCATTTTCAGTCACCTCAATCATTTTCTTCGATAACTTCACAAATGCTGTTAATTAGTCGTGGTAACATGAGGGTTGCCGTTTCCATTGCCACGCCGGCAGGAATTGAAAGTGGGGATTGTGAATGGACAGCACTCTCTTCACCTTCGATACCATGACTAAGGTGCCCTTGAGCAAGGCACTTAACCCCTAATTGTCTCACTTGTAAGTTGCTTTGGATAAAAGCATCTGATAAATGATTAAAAAAAAAAAATTATTGAACACAGAACATTGTTTTAAGACGAGGTGTGAGAAAAGAGAAGAACAACAACATTATCTGAAATAAGCAGACAATGTTCCCATATCCTGACGATTTCCTTGCATCGTCGAAATTAACTGTAAATTATAAGCTCTTTCTTTGTGTAACATAGGCCTATGTTTCTTTCAAAAACACAACCAGGCAATCATTTGAATGAGGGCCAGAGGTAAATGACTGTATAGTTTTGTATTCTAGGTCATGCAGGGTTGTGTCTGGATTACTAATTGCTTCATTTACTGTCTGCCTGCATCTGTATGGGTTGTATTTAAAAGAGCGACACACTAGAGAAGTCAGCACTGGTAGAGATGAGTGCATCTCCATACAGATGGGTTAGTCTACATCAGTCATTGAGTCACATCATGTCCTCAGAGAACAATAGCCCCCACAATTATATGATTTTAACCATTAGTTTGGAAGGTACAGGTTTTTCAGAGCTTACTTCAAGAACTGTAATTAAAAACTGAATGTCTATGTTTTGAGAAGGACAATTTGGTGCTTTTGAAATGGTTCCAGGAAACATGTTTTCATTGTCTTTTGAAGGATGTGCAAAATTTTTTAGCAGCGACTGGAAAGAGGACTTTGACAAACTTCAAATTAATGGTATCATAAAATACAAGGTTTCTTTGGGCTAAGTAGAAGTACACCTACAGAGTGTCCGTCAAGGTTTTAAATGTAGACAGTTTTAAAGTTTTCTAAGCTATTGAGCATACTGTTCACCAAACCTACCATATTTCCATGATATGACTCACACCCAAAACACATTCCAAAGAGCACATATTCCAAATATTAGACAGACAGGACACAAGTGCATCAATCATCAAACATAAATGAGGCCAAGCATAGTTTCTCAGCTGTATTTAAATGTAATTTTAATAAACGTGAATCTATCAAAATTGTAAAAAAGTAAAGAATAATAAACACAAATTACTTGAATTTGCTAAATGCACATGATCATTTTGTTTCATCCTCACTCATTTATTTTGCTCAACTCAATTTTATATAGGAATAAATAAAAGTTTTCAGTCTTCAGAAATCCAATAAATAAACCTGCACTGCATAAGCCACTCAAATTATAAACAAATTATCACAAACTGGCGGTCCTGGATGAGAATTCTTCATAATGCTTAAATGTTTAATCATTGAGTTGAATCATCGGTGGATCAAACAGTTTAAGTGTCTTAAAAACCAAATCAAATGTTTGTATTCTATAATTTAGATCATTTTTCATTTAGTTCTCTGAGCAGTCCACTTACATAACCATCACAGGTTTTCCCCCCTGGCATTTCAGAATTTGTTTTAATGTTCCATTTTAATAAAATCACAGAACTTTTCTCTAGAATATTTAAATACATTATAAAACATGAATTATGAAAGTTAATGATAAAACATTCATAATAATTGGTGTTGAAAAGTAATATGGCATTCTAAATATAGCTATATGGAGTGTACACATACTGTGTGCTTAGATGTTTGTTCCAAAAAACTGAAAATAAAACTTACATTACTGAGTAATTATAATTACTTGACAAACCAAGTGCTAATTGAATTCTTGGAGTTGTTGCTGCGAACAAATGTGATAATTCTAAAAATGGACTTGCAACGGAATAATTTCTCACAAGTTTTTCTTCTAAAACAATCTGGTCTTATTTATTCTGATAGTGATATCAAAAGCAAACATGACTTAAAAACAGCAACCATGGCATTTTAACTTGCCTCTTCCAATTATTTAACATGCACATCAGGGGAGCTACCGAGCAAGTTTACTTCATCAGAAAAGTAGCAGATTATATGCCTAAATTCAGTCTGCCTAAATTATAAGACTAAATTGATTATATAAAGCGATTGTATCTCTTCAACAAAAAAAAAATTGGATTAAACCGCTCAATTCATATGGATTAGTTTTACGATCTCTTTATGAATGTTTTGAAGTGTTTAAGTAGTAGTTGCGTAGCTTTCAGCGGAGGATTTCATCAAAAAGATCTTCGTTTGTCTTCCAAAGATGAACGAAAGTCTTTCGGGTTTGGAACAACATTAGGCTGAGTAATTAATGACCGAATTTCCAATTTTGTGTGAGCTAACCCTTTAAGGTGGTCTCAGCCTAAAAAGAGTCACATGAGTCATTATTTCAATGAGCTCATTGAAATAATGAATACATGTCAACAATGATTAGGATATATAGCAAAGTTTGGAATGGTGCATGCTGATCCAGAGTCTGCGTCATCTGAAGTCCTCTCAGGGATTGGGGTCATCTCTTCACAGGTGTTGGTCATCTGAAGTCTTTATAAGAGGCTGGATCCAAACTGGAGCTGATGAACTCTAGTTACCTCAGGATGGGCATCTCGAGATAAAACAAAAAAACAAATGCAAAATAATTGGCATAGCTGCTGTTCATAACATTAAGCAAAGATAGTCATGTGCATTTGATCTGATATAACTGGAATGCAAGGATATGAGATGCATTACAGAGATGTGTCTTTAATCTGGATTTAGATTGGGCGAGTGAGTCTTAGCCCCGAACATTATCAGGAAGGCTCTTCCAGAGTTTAAGAGCCAAATGTGAAAATGCTCTCCCTCCTTTAGTGAATTTAAAGGTACTACCAGAACCCCAGAGTTTTGTGATCTTAAAGAATGTGATGGATTGTAGGGCGATAGAAGATTGGTTAATATTTTGATGATTGGGTCTAATTTAGGGCCTTATAGGTCAGTAGCAATACTTTATAATTGATAAGGAACTTAATAGATAACCAGTGTAGAGATGATTAAATTGGTGTTATATGATCATATTTTCTTGCCCTAGTAAGAACTCTAGCAGCTGCAGTTTGGACTAATTGTAGCTTGTTTATTGAGGATACAGGACAACTAACTAGTAATGCATTACAATAATCTAGTCTATGAATGCATGATCACGTCTTTTGATCGCCTATTCAAAACAAAGGTTTGGCTTGATGACGCCAAATTTGAGCGTGGAATCTTGGGACATGTGGTCTTTACCTCAGAGCTGGTGGAAAAGACCCGGGCAGAAATCATGTTCATGGATGCGAATATTAACATTTCTGTAGTATGAAGCAGAGCAGGACCGAGTGTTGTGGAGCTGAATGCGACACACGTCTCGTGAGCAGCGGGACTTTTATTATGTCACGAGTATGAGGTAATGCAGCTCTATTTATCATATTAGATACATTTGAGTGTGTTGAAAAGGATGTTATAACATTACTCTGTGCGTTCACTTGCCTACTGCAGTGTGAAGACACTTGTTCACAGTAAGATAGATTGATATTAGAATGTCATTCAATTCTGGATGGCTTATAGGGCATAAATGGCATGCAATTAATTGTAAAATTTATTGTATGATGAAGAAAATTCTTTGTTACTGTTGCTAAAATAAAGCTGCATCTGATTATGCTATGTTAGCTACTTGACAAAATAGTGTTTTTCTATGAGGCATAGTAAAGCATGGTACTCGCAGAAAATCAAGAAAATTAGATTTAAACAATGAGGCTAAATGCGTTGAGCTATATTAGAATAATTAGTTTTCTGGCAAAACAGATATTTCCTTGTCTGTATTCCCACATGTAATATATATTAAAGCATCTTTGGTGTTTCCATGATTTCTACAAAATAAACCAGAAACCGAGGGTAATGCGGATATGATGCCATTCACAGACAATTCCCTCACACATCCTGGAACCTTGGTTAAAATTGCGATTTTCACACAATTTAAAAATAGTTGGAAACATTTGGGATATTGTAAGTACTCAATTGAACAAAATATATAACAAAATATATAACACTGGCCCAGTGGTTTTGGGATATTTTCCTGCAAAAATTTTACATATTGCAGCTTTAACAGAAGAAAATTAACATACTCTGTCTGATAATTTAGAGATTACACCTTGTTGTGATGAAATATACAACTATAACTATAACTAAGTGTCATCGGCATAACAGTGGAAACTAATTTCATGTTTTCTTATAATATTACCAAGTGGCAGCATGTATATTGAAAATAACAGGTGGCCTAACATAGATCCTTGCGCCACTCCATAATTTAATAATGTTATCCTAGATTTTTCCCCTTTTAAATAGACAAAATGGTGACGGTCTGATCCGATCTAAACCACCTTAATGCCTGTCCTTGAATACTAGTGTAATTTTGTAGTCAATCTAAAAGTATTTTATGATTTATAGTGTCGAATGCAGCCAGTATTGAGATGAAGCCTTGGTCAGACACTAGAAATCATTTGTAATTTTAACAAGAGCAGTTTTTGTGCTATGATAGGACCTGAATCCAGACTGAATTTGAGCACAATTGAGCCAACTTTTTCTTGTATTTTAGACACAAATGGAAGATTTGAAATGGGCCTGTAATTTGATAATTCACTCATCAACAGAATTTATCAGCTGATCATGCTGAAGATAATCAGGCTGACCAGCTAAACCTGAACATCTGTGTAACCTGGCCAGCAACGTAAACCAGCTAAGTCCAGCAAACCCCCTCAGGCTAGACTCAACAAATCTTTTCAAGCAGGTTGTGAAATCGGTACAGAAACATTATGCATCACATCTCAAATCCTAGAGAAGATTCATGCGATTCCTTTCGACTAAACCCCCGAATGAAAGAGAAGAGTAACCTAAAGAGAGACACAAGGAAAGAGAAAGAGAGCGATGTTTTTCTCACACACTCTGATGGGAGCAAAGCGCCAGTGATTTAGGACATTTTGACCAGTTCGGAGCAGTACAAAGTGTAGCATGGCTCTGAGATCACAAGACATCAGCCGAACCTCACTTCAGTCTACACAATACATAAATAAGTGAAAGGCCAGCATAAGAGATGAGTGCATGCAACCTCAGGCTACTTCAAAGAGAAGAAAAAATAGAAAGCAGAGATGAAAAAGAGCTTTCCAGACGTGTGACTCTGTTAGTACGCCGGTACACTGCCCACACACTGACCCTGAAGCTTAGAAAGACCTGAACACACTCATGCACACACATCCTGATGCAAACACAGGCATATTTGCATGCAGCCAAGTTCACACACATGCACACTCTGATACATATTCATTACGATGCTTCCTTCCGCTCTCACATCCACATGGCGGCAGCTGGATGACCTTTTGCTCCCATGACACATACTATCCAGTGTACATCATGTGACATCATGTGGATAGAGCTGGAGGAAGAGCAGATGAATCGGTTTGAGGGAAAGAAAAACTGACTCCATGATTTGAACGAAAGCCGAACCGTTGCTTTCTGAGAAGACAAGGTTGCATTATTGCCGATATAGATTGGTCAAATTCCTGTGTGTAAGGCTCAGGTGCTCATATTACTGACCCGCTCAGTGTTCAGAGAACAGGATGATTTCCTCTGGGTTCCTCAACAAACAGGCTTCATTATTAGTTTCTCACTCCAGTGTTTCCCAATAAATTCCTTGCTATCTTTCTCTGTGTCAGCGGATATTTGTAAGAAATTCCAACATTCCCAAAGCAGTTGAAGTTGGAGAAACGGCCGGCAATTGCAACTCACAGACTACCACAACAACTTTTAACCCAACAACTAAAATGCTGGGTTAAAATAACCCAATTTGGGTTCAAAACAATCCCAGCAATTGAGTTGTTTTGACCCAGAGGTTGGTTTAAATGTTTGACCCAACCTGCCGGATAGTTTTATTTAACTCAACGCAATTACTATAATTACTGATTTAAAATGAACCCAAAATAGGTTGGAAATGAACATTTATTAATATGCTTAATAAATGATAATTAAATAATACATATTTGTTAAACTGCTTATTAATAAATGTTCATCTTTTGATCATTATTGTTGCCTCTAGGAATTATGTGTCATATAGTATCTTTGAAACAATAGTTGAGTTAAATAAAACTGCCCAGCACATTGGGCAAATATTTGACACAATTGCTGAGTTTTCAACCCAACTTGGTTTGCTTTTAACACCTGGCATTTTTTAGAGAGCAGCTTTTGGTATTAGAAACAATTCTATATGGCAAAAGTATCATAGTGTCAGGACTATCAGCTGGAGTGTCCATAACAGCCTCTAGAGGGCACTCCACCTTGGACTTTCTCACACACACACACACACACACACACACATGCACATTCACTCCCGGACTTCACTACATTTCCCAGAATCCCCGTACCTGTCATTGATCACTGCACCAGCTGAGACTCATTATACACCATGTTTAAGGCCTACGCACACACGCTCAGGTGCTAAGTCTTGTTATTTCCAAGTGTGTAACGTTTCTGAGCGTTATGACCCGTGTCTTGTTTTCCGGTTCCGTTCCTGCCTGTCTGTTTTGTTTATTGATTGTTTTCTGCCAGCCTTGTTGAACTCTCTGCATTGGATTATCGGACTTTTGCCTGCCTGCCGCTTGCCTACGATCTACCCGACTGTGTAACGTTTATGATTCTGCCTGCTCTCCGACATCTTTGTTTGCTACCGCCTGACCCAGCCTGTATGACTATTCTGTTCTTCAATAAAAGCTTGCAGTTGGATCTCATCCGCGTTCGCCCCTCATTACACATAGCTTTCATTCAAGTGAGTATTTGCAGCTAATTCAATGTAGTTAATAATAAAAATGTGCTAATGCAACACAACTGTCACAACTCAAATTCACTGCATGAAATCGAAGTAAATGTATAAAATGGAAATGCACATTTGTTGAAAGTGTTTTATTTGTTTTTGTGGAAAAAATTTTCCTGTCTCAAGGGTATTGAACATTTTATTTAGGACTAATAATATTATTGATTTTTTTAACAAAATTTAATCCTTTTTACTAAAATATGACCAAATGAGCAGTTATTTTTTATTCTCGCATTTGTTGGAATCAGACAAAAAAATGAACGAGCTACAAAATTCCAAAACAAAATCACCTAACAACCACACCTTAAAATCCCTGGGAATAACATAAAACTCGGCACACACCAAGTCAGAACCATATATATATATATATATATATAAATATATATATAAATTAAACATTTTTTTTCCCATGATACCACAATTGTCTGATTAATATTAATGAAACAGACAGGCTAATAATCACATGGATCTAATATATTGTTTGACATCAAATATTTTTCCCCAACAGTTAACCAAACATTTACATGAGACATAATAGATAATGTTTGTGTGAATACTTGCCAAGACAGATATTTTGAAATACTGTAATTCTGTATAGCCAACATGTAGGCTATATCGTCGATCACACACTTCGGATCTGTCAGTTACCGTGAGTAAGATCATTTTGTTTACTTCAGCATGAATTTGAAAATCACATTTCATTGGTTCAAACTCATGCCATTGAGAATTTGCTATGAATATACAGGAAAGTTGGAATGCTGTACTTTACACCGATATCAAAATTGTGCTGAGGGAAGCACCAGTGGTTGAGAAGCGAGCAGAGAAAAACTGCATTTTCAGGGACAAAGGAAAGGTACTCCTCTCAGAAAACGTACAAATAAAGATACTTTTAGATGCTTAGTTGCTATTTGGGGCATTGGGATCGTTGAAAGAGGGCTTAATGAACTCATTTTTGTGAAAACCTCAAATTTGACCAAAATTGATCCTTCGCCAGAATTTTGATTGACAGGCGATCTGACCAATCATAACCCCGAATCCGCCATTTTGTCCGACAAAGCAGTCAGGGGAGTTAGTAGATTAACGTTGGTGAACTTGAACTTGAAAAATTGCATGTACTCACGTCTTTCCACATTTGAAACAACATTCCTTCTGATGTTCATTCATGTTTATTTGATGCTATAAATGAACTAGTATGAAGAGATGTTGGTTCATGTCTACAGCTACAGCGATCTGTCATGACACGTTACAGAGACACTATACGCTATTTATTGTTTAAACTTAAATATTAAATATTGATCGTTTCACGTCACGCTCTGTCTTGTCTGTTGACGCGTTGTCAGTGTCCTCTTTGCTCCGCAAAGAATTTTTCATGATGTGTGGTGTGAGAGCGTATGGCTTGTTGGACAAAGCAATAGTAACTAAAGGGGGCGCGTCTTTGCGAAGGGTCAATTGACATTTTTCACATGTTCTGGCTGTACATGGCTCATAGCCGATGCGTTTACAACTCATTTTTCAGCACTGATCACAAATATTTATCAGTCAAACTGATGCATTTATTCAAATTTAAAATATCACCTGGACTATAGATATTGTGATGAAATAAAGTTTATTAATATTTAAATTTTCAATTCACATTTTGTATTGCTTACAATTGCTCTGCCCTCAAAGCATTGAGGACTCAAAAGCTTCATAACAGTGATCCAATATCACTTAACTATATAGTTTGGCTGAAAAACAGATTGAAGCTGTTATTCATTGAAATTCTTCACATCTGCCCTAGCTCTGCCTGGCACATTCATGGGAATTCAATAAGACATAATGTCTGAATGAATCATCAATGATACCTGAATGAATCATTTTTTGTGTCAGATCAGAATTTTTAATTAAATAACACAGTGAAGTGAAATAAACGAAATGAAAAGGTATAGAAATTAGAGAAGAGCACAATCTCCTTTACTCTGTTCTTGTGAGAAGAGTATTCTAGTGACAATGTTTTGTTTTTGTTTGTTTATATTTTTGTGTTTGGTTTTATTTTGGGATTTGAGGATTATGGACGCCCTCTACATTAATCTGCTGTCAAAAGGGGTGCAGAGATATTAATGTCTTACACACACACACACACACACACAAACAACCTCTGTTTAATATTTCATGTTTTCACGCTGAGGAAGTGAAAACTGAAATAAAGAGTTTGATGGAGTTCTTCTCTCAAAGAAGGGTCCATGAATTTTAAAACAGCTCTTTGTACTTTTAAACCTCAAATTAAATTCACTGCCACACTCCTCATACTAGCTTAACAATAAACATATGCATATGTTCGAACATTTTGCATAAAGTAGGAGCAACTAAAGTCCTCCACGACCTTCATGGTAATATACCATTTATTATCAAGGATTTTTCTTGATTTAAGAGATGCACTCATTTTATTAAGTCATTTTTCTGTTTGTTTTTCAGTCAAATTAAAAGAGCTGTACATATAGAGTAGTAGAATAAATGCTTAATTCAGATCATCATAATAAAATCAAAATATTTTGTATATCACATATGAAAAACAGATCTATATATGTCAACATTATCATATTCTTTCCCACCCGTCCACACAAAAAATACCACAGTTTCCAGAAAAAAAAATAATCAGCACAATTGCTTTTAGCATTGATAATAATAATAATAATAATAAATGATTCTTGAGCAGCAAATCAGCATATTAGAATGACTTCTGAATGATCATGTGACACTGATGACTGGAGTAATGATGCTGAAAATTCAGGAATAAATTACAATTTACTTTAAAACAGAAAACAGCTATTTAAAATTGTAATAACAGTTTAGAATATTTCTGATTTAATTGTTTGATAATAACAATGCAGCCTTGGTGAGCAAAAGAGAATTATTTCAAAAACATTAACACTAACCTTTTGAATAGTAATGCACTGTAAATCCAAAGTTGGGCTAATTCAAAAAAAATAAAATAAAATAAGAATTTTTGAGTTGTGATGTTCCCAATTTTAAGTAAGCAGAACTATCAAGTTTTGAGTTTGTAGGACTTATACATGTTAATTACTCCTAACTTGAAGTTCTGAGTTAGCTAACTCATGCATTTTGCTAGCAATTAATATTTATTTAGTTTATTAACTTTTTTATTTTGTAATCATACATTTGAAATATTTGAGTACACTAATTTATCAATTTAACTTAAAATTATCAGGTTATCTCAATGTAAATATTTTGCTACCTATATTCAGAAAATGCCAACTTATTATATTGCTAACATTATAACAATAGCATGGTATAGCACTTCCTGAATGAGTACAGCAACTTAAAAACCAAGCCGCATGCACCGCTTGTCATCATGATAGAAACTCTCCAAAAACCCACATTAACAGAAACTCTTCTAACATTAATCACTACTAAGTCTACCTTAATATTAAACTTGTTGCAAAAAACATTATATTACACTTAAGTTTAGTATTTACTCTCCCTTTTGAGTGCCATGGACAAAGCATGCTGGGAAATAGAAGTCCCAGCCTGCAGTTTGAGTTAAACTTAAGTTAGTCTAAATGAAAAGAATTGAGTTCATACAACTCAAAAATGAAACAGTTGAGTGTACTTGAAATATGTGAGTTCTGTGAACTTAAAAGAAAGAGAAAGTTCTAAATACTGATAACATTTCATTTAATTTTAATTAAATTTGTCCTACTCAAACCATTCAAATATTTTGAGCGTTATGGGTTGACAGTGTGCAAATGGTAAAATACATTTACCTTCTTAGTTTAAATCACTCTGAATTAAACTGAATTATTTCAGTCTGGTGCAGCTTATGTTTATGAATTTAAAAAAAAAATCAGAACACTAGATGAAAAACATACATCTATACCAACAATATCAGCCTGCGTTCTTAACATGGTTAGACTCAATTCTCTTATTAACTATTCTACATCCTGCATTTTAATAAATATGACTGTTACAAGAACATCTTCCAGAATAGGTCTTAAGTTCTTATTCCAAAATATGCACTTTTACTCGCACACTATGAGTAATGAAAGCACTGTAACATGGGAATTCAGGCCTAAATTGGTTTCCCACTTCAATGTGAAATTCAATTAGAATATGTTCCAGCGATTTGTCAATTGAATTTTTCTCCACCAAAAAAAAAAAAAAAAAAAAAAAAACAGAAACTGGTGGAGAGATGTGTGGAGTCCCAGCACATCCATGAAGTGGCATTTTGGGGGTCTAATTCAAAGGCATTAGTCCAGGTAAATGTGCGAGGCTGATTGCTCCAGCCCTGCTGTGAAAATGCCTCCATGTCTCTTTTACCCTTAATGAGAATCAGTGCAGCCATGGGGGGTATCACACTCAAGACAAGAATCAAACCCATTTGCACCATCCTACACACCCACACACACCACACACACACACAAACACACACGCACACGCACACACACACATTATATGCTCTCATGTTTTTGTCTTTAAATGGGATAAAGCACTAAAACTTTGATTTGAAAAATATGAGAGGAAGAGTGTTGTTCTTTGTTTCTAAAGGTGAAATTTGTTGTAATCAGTGGCATTTAAACATAAAAAAAAGATATTTAAAAGTAAAAAGCCATCGTCCCAAATGTATGTTTTTTTTATCAATTTACCTGTTCAGCCATGAGATAATTAAAGCTGCAATATGTAAAATTTTGCCGTAAAATATCCAAAAACCACTGGGTCAGTGTTATATATTTTGTTCAGTTGAGTAATTACAATATCCCAAATGTTTCCAACTATTTGTAAATCGTGAGAAAATCGCAATTTTAACCAAGTATCTGGGACGTGTGAGTGAGTCGCCTGTCAATTGCATCATATCAACGTTAACCTTGGTTTCTGGTTTTATTTTGTAGAAACCATGGAAACACCAAGGACTCTTTAATTACATGTTTTATTAGACAAGGGAATGTAAGATTTAAAAAAATCTCCAAAGATATTTTAAAATGTTTGCTTTGCTGTTTCAACCCCCTCTCTCTCTCTCTACAAGAGCCATTTTGGAAGGCACAGAGGTGTTAATAGTGATCAAGGCCTGTAGGCTAAGATGTGTGTACATCAGGGGTCTATGAATTGTAAAATCTTCCGTAGAGTGGGGGAAGTTTTAATCTTTTGATTGGTAAGTTTGAATGTCTCACATTTGGGTTTCAGTCACATGGTCAAGGAAGGGAAAAAAGAAGAACATAACTGTTGCTCTGTCTTTTTTTATTCTCTGCTCTCTTTCTTGGGGCACTGTCTCTACGCCTCCTCTTTTCTATGACTCTTTCCCTCTCTTTCAATCCCTTTGGTAACGTTTTACATACATTCTGGGAACGATTTATGATATATTATTTCATCATCTCATACATCTATTTTGTAACTGTTTTAAGTGTAACCATAACCAGATATTGTCATTAAGACCCTTGGTAACACTTTATTTTACAGTGTCATTGTTCCGTATGTTACATCTAGTTACTGTGGTGATAGACAAGAAATGTTTTCTACCATCTTGCTGATAAAATTTCTTTAGTCATACAGCAACCCTGCAGCCTGAACCCCTGTAGGCGAACCACCCTTACAGGAACATCTGTTTTGATACATTTATAGACAGAAATCTAATCATTGTTGCATAGCTAGTTCAACGCATTTAGTCTTAATGTTTAAATGGAATTTTCTTGATTTTCTGCGAGTACCATGCTTTACCATGCCTCAGAGAAAAACTCTATTTTGTCAAGTAGCTAACATAGCATAATCAGATGCAGCTTTATTTTTAGTAACAGTAACACAGAATTTTCTCCGTCATACAATACGTTTTAGAATTAATTGCATGCCATTAATCAACACAAGCCATCCAGCATTTAATATGATTTTCTAATATCGATCTATCTGTGAACAAGTGTCTCACAGCAGCCGGCGAGCGAACGGACAGAGTAACGTTATAACATTATTTTCAACACACTCCAATATGATAAAAATAGCTGCATAACCTCATACTCACCCAGAAAAGCAGCGTAGGCAACTGTACCATAGTAAAAGTCTCGCTGTCTCGACGTGTGTTGCGTTCGTCTCTCATTGACAATCGCTCCAGCGCCTCGTTCAGGTCCACAACACTCAGTCCTGCTCTGCTTCACACTACAGTAATGTTAATAATTGCATCCGAGTCCCATCCCGATTCTTTTCCACCGGCTGTGAGGTAAAGACCACATGTCCCAAGATTCCTCGCTCAAACTTGGCGTCATCAAGCTACGCCTTTGTTTTGAATAGGTGACCTCTAGTGGACGAAAAACTACAAGTGCACCTTTAACAGAACAAAGTATGATCACTGCAACTGCATGTTTCAAAAGGGAAACGTTTCGCTCTTTAATGTCTTTAGGGCAGAATGTTCTGTAGCATGGTGGGCTGTAAACAGACTCACCTATAAAGCTCAAAGAGTGATCACTTTAATAAGTCTCTGTGTGTTTGCATGCACAGTCACAATGCTGTGTGCACTATTTGTTATCCTGATTTAGCTACATTTCAAGGACACAGAGACCCCTTTTATCTTTGACCTTTACCTGACCTATAGGTGACCTATTCTATCCTTACACCAGATGTAAATGTTAAATGGCTTGTTTATATTGTGTGACCTCCTCTAAGGTCAGATTGCATATTAATGAGTGGTACTATCTGCATATAAATCATGGATATGCTGAGGGAAGGGAAACATTAAGAACTGAACAATTCTGCTTTTGATTGCTCTTAAAGTGGGCATGAAATAGAAATTCACCAATTCATCTAAACCAGGGTGGGCAACGCTGGCTCTAAATATCCACTTTCCTGCAAACTTTAGTTTTCAACATTTTCAGCCACTTTTGCATAGCTTGTTCTTGCTGTTTAATAATCATTTCAAACTTGTAGCTCCAGTAGTTAGATGAAAAGATTTATCTTGAACTCATGGAAATGATGTATAACTTTAATTAAACAATATAATAATCAATTAAAAAGGAATTTACGTATGTATGACGTTACGCTGTACCCACATCGGACCAAAGGTTTGGTAAACGAATGGAAGATTTAGCTGCGGCTATCTTCTTCTGGGCAGATGCAGGAATTCATTCAGAGTGCAGTTCTCACATTGCATTATGGGTATTCTCTAGCAATTGAGCATACATTGGTTGTACATTCGTTATTGTGATGCATTGTGGGATTGAATGAGTGCACTCGATAATGTCCACTGTGGTTTCACCACTACAAATATCTGTCCCCTCAAATAGTGCCCTATTTAAGGGAAGAGGGGGCGATTTCGGACACAATCTTCCAGCGAAAGACATTGGCTGCATCCGAAATCACATACTTCCCTACTATATAGTAGACAAAAAGTAGAATGTGATAAAATCAGTATGTCCGAATTCACAGTACTCATAAAACAGTAGGCAAAATATACCTGGATAACCTTCCAGCGAGATTCTGAAGTGTGCATACGATGAATGCTATTCCATTAGATTAACGTTGGTGTTCACATGAACTTCAAAAATTGTGTCTACTCACATCTTTCTGCACTTGAAACAACATTCCTTCTGATGTTCATTCATGTTTATTTGGTGCTATAAATGAACTAGTATGAAGAGATGAACTGAGGAGCTACAGCGATCTGTCACAACACATTAAAGAGTCACTATATAGTATTTATGGTTTAAATTTCTTTAAAAAAATTACAATATTTTAAATATGAAACTGCTTCATATCAAAAGTAACCTACTCTGTCTTGTCTGTTGGCGCGATGTCAGTGTCGTCTTTGGTCCGCATGTATTTTTCACCTTGTGAGAACATGATGTGTGGCATGAGAGCGCATGGCTTGTCGGACATAGCAACAGTAACTAAAGGGGGCGGGTCCCTGCGAAGGGTCAATTCGTACCTGCCTGCATCCAATTAACAATTGATGCATATTGAACCAAATCCCCACCCAACATTTTTTTTTCTTTCCTGACAATCCATTTCACTCTGATGTACTTCAAAATATGGAAGAAAATATATCACAACTTTGAGAATCGGACATCATGGTCATGCTGTAAGATTTTGTTTTAATAAAAAGGATGGACTGGTCAGAAATCAATGGTTGCACTGTATTTTTGATTCATTAAAAGAACCTACTTAGAGTCTTTGACTTGGGAATCAGACATCGGTTGCACTGCATAATTCAGTAAAAAGAAAGGGCTCATAAGAGTGATTCGCTTTAGAATCAGACATCACTGTTTGCGCAGCATGCTTTTGATTCACTAAAAAAAGAACTGACTGTAATTTTCTCACGAATCAGACATTGTGTGTGTGTGTGCTGTGTGTTTCACGCTGAATAGAAACGCAGGGAAGGCTTGAAAAATTATTTTATCAAGGTGTTCCATCTGTATACTCAGCAGAATTACATGTAAGAGAAGCAAACACCATGAATATCATTTGGTTAATAAGGGCTGGAAGCATACACACAAGTCCCCAAGATGTTTTTTGGCTGTTAGTATGAATATGTTAGCCTTACTCTTATCTATAAGCAAGTGTGCTCCAAAACAATGACAAAATCCACATTTAGGAGATAGAAGCTTTCAATACTTAGGCTCTCAATTCCACCAATATGGATAAATGATGTTGACATGACACTGCACTTCAGCTACTCATCACTTTTTTTGTCCAATCAGATGCTCTCTAGAATCTGAAGCGTCCCGCTCCTTTCATTATAATAGTTTCATTATGAAAAGCTTGTTCAGACAGTATAAATATGCTTTCCATTGGGACGAACTATGGTTTTACCTGTGATATAAGTGAAACGATATTGGCTATTTTAAAAGGGGGAGGAAATCAAAGATCAAAATCTTGTTTCAGCGAAATCAACACATTGAATAATGTTGAGCGTTTTAAGACACTTTATTTAAAATCAATATGGATTGGGTGAAACTCTGTAATATGACGTAAAAACATTATTGCCAAAACGTTGCATTATCCAACACTCTCAAAAATAATAAAAAAGGGGTACAAAAGCTGCCCCTGGGGTTCCTTTCAAAAGGCACTAATAAGATACTAATATGTTCAAAAGGCACGAATACAGATACTAAGATGCAATATATATATAAGTTATTTTCATTGGAGTAATATAAAGCAATACATTGTTCACAATATAACCAGGAACATGCATTAAGATAGTAAATGGGGTTCATGTTGACTTTAAATTTGTGGTGAAACACATGTTTGTGCTGTTGCCATAATGAATGAATGAGGGAGTTACGGTAGAGGATGAAATACTACACCTTGTCCTTTGAGAACACTTACAGATGTTGTTGTCTTAAAAGCCGTAGGAGGTTCAAAGACATGAAGAAATACCCACACTGCTACAGAATTATTCACAAAGTACACACACCGTCCTGCACAGATGCACACACTAACATACACTCGTTGATTAATACATAGTGTCAGTGGGAGATGTGCAGCACTTGTGAAATGGAGATTCATTTACATAATAAAATCACTGAAATATCACACTCGCACACACTGACAGCATAAAATCACAACAGAGATGGAAAAATGAGAGGGGCTGAAGGGTGAGGAGAGGAAAGAAGGAGAGTACAGAGAAAGAAATGAGGTAATAAAAGGGATGAAAGGGAACGAAGTGTCTGATGAGAGCTACTCGATATTTACTGGACCTGACAACAACGTACAGGAGCACATATACAAACACAAGCACATTTTACTAGCAGTGTCCAAGAAAATGGTGCACTTTGGTCTCCAATGACTTAGTATTTGTGACATAGATGCTATGTTTCTTGCAGTGAAAACTAGATTTATTAGATGTTATTAACCTTTCATGGAAATGTACTCATTTCAAAGATATCAAATGCATGTATCACCACCTAAAATGTATCGTAATGCTTTAAAGTAAATATATATTTTAACTAATTTAATAACACAAACCGTGTTACTGTATGATTCCTATGGAAGCTTGTTTTCGCCATTAAAAAAATTTTTTTTTTAAGTTTATTGCTTTTTATCTCGCAAATCTGGCATTTCTTTTCGCAGTTGCGAGCTTACATCTCGGAATTGCAAGATATAAAGTCAGAATTGCAAGATATAACGTCAGAATTGTGAGATATAAAGTCAGAATTATGAGTTATAAAGTCATAATTGCATGATAAAAACTTGCAATTCTGAGAAAAAAAGTCAGAATTGTGAGATAAAATGTCGCAGTTTATCTTTTTTTTCGCAGTTTTTTTTTTTATTTAGTGGCGGAACCAAGTTTCCATGGATTCCCTCTCATTACAAAACATATAAAATAATCTCATTCCATTTTCTAAATCTTTACACAAATTCTTGAGCCTGTACCAAGATATTGTGGCTACAAATTAAAAATTTGTTCCCACATGTTACTGTCTCATCCCCTTGTTTTAGTTAAATAGTGGTCATGATTTAACTAAATTAAAACAAGGAAAGGAATTAGAATGGTCACACTTTAGATTAGGGTCCAGTTCTCAACTATTAACTATGAATTTTGCCTCAATAAACTCCTAATTACTTCTTATTAATAGAGGTAGTTGCTAAGTTTATGTATTAAGAGATGTAATATATGGTTATGCAGAACTAGACATTAACATGTTCTTTAATATTGAGAATTGAACCCTAAGCTAAAATGTTACCATAAGTAAAATGTGGCCACAATTGACCTAAAACAAGGGATGAATTATTACCTAAATTATTAATATCCTGATATTTTCTGAAGGTTAAGTATTTCCTTTCACAGACCCCCCTATTTGTGGAAAGTACCTATTCTTTCAGACCATCAGTAATATTGTATTCAGTTTCAGATTTTGTCAGCTCAGATTTCTGCTGTACTTTCCTTAGCTTCTGTTTGAAATCAGTGTTGATGTATGGCAGAAGTAGCCAGGTGAGACTAACTGACCGCAGAGTGCGGTAACAGTGCTGCTATTGACTAGTGGTCCTGGGGCTCTTTCTTCATTCCAAGTACTACATCTAAACATTATTGATGGCTCCATGAGCTTGAACAAGACCATGCACAATAGTGCTTCTGAGTGTTATGCAAATATTCAGTGTGATATACAGAATACTACGGATATTCATTTTACAAATATTATATTCTAGAATTATTCTGGCTGTTTGTAATTATGCATTTGGTTAAACTTTATCAATATGCTCCCGTTTAGACATTGTTGACTGAACCAACATGGCAACTAACTCTCATTATAGTATTTATTAGTAGACTGCCACCTATTATACCCCTTTTAAGCCTCTGGTGTCCACAGAATGCGTCTGTGAAGTTTCAGCTCAAAATACCCCACATATCATTTATTATAGCTTGTGAAATTTGCCCCATTTGGGTGTGAGCAAAAACACGTGTGCCCCTTTAAATGCAAATGAGCTGCTGCTCCCGCCGCTTTCCAGAAGAGGGCAGGGCTTTAACAGCTCACGCTTCGGTTACTCCAAAACAAAGCTGGAGAATCTCACGCACTCTGACGGAGTCACACTGACGGAGAAACTCAGGAAGAAGTTACAACTTTTAGAATGAAACTGGACTTTTCGGAACGATTAGTGGATAAATTTATCTAGTTGCTGTGGAGTTGATTCAACTAACGTTAGCATGTGCCATCATGTTAATCTTTTGTGCAAATCCAGTGCTGAATTGACCCTTACTTTATGAAGCAGTCCGGCGTAAAATGACATCACATTAGTAGTCTAAGCTGTTTAGTAGGTGAGTCATAAGTAACACCGATACATTTCTGTCAAACACATCTTCCATTTATACTAAGGTAAAGTAATAGAGTGTATGAAGCCTAAGGGAAGGCACACGGAAAGCTGCCTGAACCGAAGAAATGCATTGCATTACTTGAAAATATGAGCATTTTCTTCATCTGTAGCCATGCCTTGCTTGAAAAAACAAAATGGTGTCGCCGTTGGTGGAAACATGCCGATTAAGGGGCGGTAATATTATATTAATATCCCCTTTCTATGTCACTAGGCGAGGCTCGTTTTTTTCCATATGCTTGCAAAGAAAGGCTTATCAAAACAAAGTTACTGGGTTGTCATTTTTCAAGTTATCTGGGTTGGAAGACTTAAACATGTAAAAAGTCAGATTTTCATCATATACCCCTTTAATATCTGCTAACTCTTGAATGTGATGGTCCTCCAACAGAAAGTAACTTTGCAAGTACATGTCAACTTATTCTGCTAACCTGAACCCCTAATTCTACTAATACTCAACAAATGCTCTACTGAGAGTTAGTTCGCGTTTTGGTGCAATTTTACGTAACCATACATTTTTGCCATTTTACAGTATTACTGTCATACTGTGAAATGTATATTGCTATGGACATTTTTCCATGTGATACTGCACTTTTATTTTTAGTATGAGATCTTGCAATATGTATGTACTTCATGTAAGATACAATAGTTAATGCATTCACTTTCACTGATTCACTATTAAAATCTACATTAACTTAATGCATGCTTACATGACTTCCAACTTGCTCATTTTTCATTCCTGTGTGTGATTGAAAACACATCAAGAACGCAGCATTATTTAGTGTATTGCACTCTTAACTCTAACTTACAGCAACAACAACAACAACAAAAAAGACAATTATACAAAATTAGTCAATTGCATTATACAGTCATGGCGAAATAGCTATATTGCTTGCAATTTGCCCACTATAGCTGATGTGAGACTAGTTAATGGATATTTGATTGCATTTACATTTACTCATTACGCAGATGTTTTTATGAAAAGTGACTTACATATGTGGAATGCTACAAAAATTGTTAGCAAGAAAGAATGCAGGGGCATAAATTGATTTATTTCAATCTTTTTTTCAGTATTATTCTCAGATTTTTAACATTTTCAAATGTAGTGCATTCAGTTCCAAGGCATTCAGTTGCTCTTTAAAGCTAAAATGTAATAATTGTTCATATAACCTTGTTCATAACTCCAGTATATATCTCAGTGTTTGAGTCTCCGCTTGAGGTCATTTGTAAGTCCTTTTCCTCTCTCTTTCTCTCTCTCATCACTGTTGCTTTCCATCTTGTTCATTCTGTACAAGGTATGAAAGGCCAAAAAAGTAACGTAAAAAAATAAAAATTAATACAGGAAGGACTGTTGTGTGTATTGAACACCTGTGGTGCTCTTATTCCAACCCTTCAAAAGTCAAAAGAGAAAAAAAATAAAACAGTTTCAATGTCAAATAGGGTTAATGTGTTGAAATGTTACACTTTTAATCCAATTTAATCGTTTCAGAAGTTTTTTTTTACGTCTCTTGATAACTTATATTGAGTATATTTCATTTATTCACTGATTCAGTCACTGAACCACAAACACCTTGCCAGAAATTATTTTCCAAAGAACCAATTTGTTTCACAAATACCCATTGGTTGGCATGACACAATACAGCTCTGATTGGCCGCAGTGTTTCCTACAGGCATTATGAGCGGTTGAGATTAATGTCTGTCATAGTAAGGCAGTTACAGTAGTACCAATGGACAAACAGACTCTGGGAGTGTGAAATATGAGCCTTTTTTACAGAGGAAGAGCCCAGGGCTGTGACTTAACATAAGCACCATGTTTCAATCTCTGTTCACCTGGAGATCAGCTTCCAGCAGGGCTTTAACTAATACACCTGTCACCCCGTTTCACACCCACACACACACCCAGACCCACACACACAGTATCGCTTTGAGTCTGTGTCTTTTTTCCTTTTGTTTTCTCATTCTTCCATGTACAAAGACCCACGCACCTGGTCTAGGGAAGCTCCCCTGACTCTAATTAAGATTTCACATCTGCTATCAAGAAGTGAGACGTGAAGTCACTGACTTGACACCGCAAACACATACCGATTCTCACACCTGTATGCGTCAGGAAGGAGAACATGTTCTCAATGTGCCTGACTGAAAAGTTGGACTAAATGTACAGTCACATTTCCGGAATTTTCTAGAAAAAAAAGATCAGTTGTCTATCGTCTGTGTAGATGTATGAAGCACAGCTCACTCATGAGTTATTTTCAAACCAAGTTCTGTTGGTCAATGCTGTAACAGTTGAACATGTTGAGAAATTTGTGTAGGAAAATCTTCCGTCCTCGTATGAAATTCACAATTGCTCAGATTTCCTAAAAAAATGACTGGATTTTTCCCATACTCGCCCAAAAGTAATTCTGAAGCACAGAAGTCGCTTTCAAACTAAAACCCAAAGTATACTTCACTTTGTACGTGGATGCAAATTTTATCATCAGAAGGATATGCGCGTACTGTACGCGCACCACCGGGATTTTGTAATCGCACATAGATTGTACGTGCAGGTCACATGTGCACATTTCATTTTTTTTTTTGCATTACTTAGTTTATCCACAAGGTGCCAATGCGCTGGGGTTATCGATTCACTAAACAGAACAGACCGGGACGCATGCAAGCTACAGCGACAATGGACAGTGGAGGCCTACATAGATGAAAGATTGTGTAAAGAGGTTAGAAAGTATCCTCATTTGTACAACTCTAGCATGAAATAATACAAATATATTTACATGGGTTGTAACTCGTGGATAGAGAATGCTCAAAACTGCGTGAAACGCCTGCGTACGTGTACAATTCAAACGAAGTGTTCTTCGCAAGGCTGTGTGTTCTTCTGTGCACGTATGCTTGTGTACGCCTAAAAAAAAGAAATATGCTTTGGACTTAAGCAGCTTTCTATTGGTCAATGTGGTAAATTCGTGTGACCAACTGAACTTGTTGTGAAACGTATAGGGAAATCTTTCGCCCTCATGCAAAATTCCAGACCGTGTGAATTTCTCTTGACTGGATTTCAACAGCAAAAATTGACTAAACCTCTGTGAATGTAACTGTATCTTAAATGTGTGGTCATATTGGCAAAATTTTGCATGCAAAAATGGTCAGTTGTCTATTGTCATTTGGGTAGGTGCATGAAGCACAGCAGCTCACAAGCAGTTTTCTATTGAAAATTTTAACTTGTTGCGAAATCTGCATGGGGAAATCCTACATCCTCATGCAAAATTCCTGATCGTGTGGATTCATAATGAAATGACTGGATTACGCTGGCGAAATTTTGCAGAGCAACGGTTAATGTGACCACATCTTAATCAAGTTAAAGGTAGGATTTAAAAAAAAAATAATGTCAGGTGTAATTTTTGATTGCTTTATAGTGCAAAATCAAACACCCACTCCATCTGTGCCTTCCTCTTAAGATAGATGCTCTCCATTGAGATCACACAGTTCATTTTCAGCCCTCAGACTTCTGTACCAATTACACCTCATATCAAAAGGCACACGGGCTGACATGTCCTACAAAGAGCCTGATTAAAGCCTCACATAAACACACGTGTATTCTCACACGATTTATTAGGCGGAGGAGCGAAAGGATATTTTTCCTCAGAAGATAACATCTCGACTCTTAATGGCCCAATGAACAATCGCGCGCACACACAGCGCGTGGAGGAATGGCAGGTTTTCATAACACATCCTGTGGGCTCTTTGACTGGCATGGACAGGTTCTCCACTAACAAGCCAACTTTTTTATTTTTTCTCCTGTCAGATGGCTCTAATATTAATCCGTGGTGCTATGAGACAGGAAACTCCTAGCATGCAATTTCCGTCTGCTTCTTGCAAAGGAGAGATCTTATTGATCAGCGAACATCTCTGAAAGTGCACGTGGGCGTGTGCACGCGTGTATTATATATTACGTGCATGTCCCTCTCAAGGACGTACTTCAAACGGTAGGCCTGTCAGTCAACCGGTGGCTGGATTAAATTGAAGAATGAGTTTGGTGCCATTTCCCTTCCTCCCATCCTCCAAACGCACACACTTCACCCACCAGAATCCATCCATCAGCACAACGTTGTCTGCCTGTTATGTTAAATATGTGAATTCCAGCTCCATATTTGTTATTATTGGATGACACCGTTTTATCCTTTACCCTGGTAGACATGCAGAATTGGCTTTGGTACCTGAGGCAGGACAACAGAAGATAACTGGATAAAAAGGAATTAAATTATGGCTGTTTCATGTAATTAATTATATGATATTCAGCTTAATTAATATAATTATTTGCATATATGAATATTTGCTGAGAAAAGTCTAAAAATGAAAATAATTCAATTCATTATTGTGGCATTCCAAAAAAAAAAAAAAATGTAATAAATGTAAAAAAATATATAATATAATATGTTTTTGGAATCATATTATTTGCACATGTGAATATTTGCTGAAAATGTCTCCTAATTAAAATAATTAAATTCATCATTGTGGCATTAAAAAAATGCTAATATAACATAAATCTGTAATGTTTTGCAATCAAATTATTTGAATATATGAATATTTTCAAATTTAAATAATTATATCCATTATTGTGGCTTGCAAAAAAGGCTTAAATAATATAGAATATCTGTTATGTTTTGGTATCATATTGTTTGCATAAATGAGTATTTGCTGAGAAATTTCCCCAAATTAATTTTTTTTTTTTTTAATATGTCATTTTGGTGATCAAACATGAGTTTTAAGGGATAAAATAATTGACTTCAGGGGGAAAGTCAATGGGTGTGTGGGTTGATCGATTTCTACATGAAAAATGATGCATGAAAAAACCATGTCAAATTACTGTCTTTCCGACTGAGTTCATCTAGTTTTATGATATGATGTCTTTTGCACTGGTGCAAGATAAAAATAATTTCTATTTTTACCAGCAATACATCTCATTTATAATCACATTCTTCAAAGTTAATTTTTATTGTTGTTTCTTTTAATTACCACACTAAATTGACACGTTAAATTGACAGTTCTAGTGTAAAATCATCTTTTTCAGAAGCTGAAAACAATCTCAGATGAACCGAAAACCCTACCAGAACTACATCAATTCATGCACACAAGCATGCCTTTGTCTAACTGCCTAATGTTTATGATGGTTTGAGAGCATGTAGCGGTAAAACAGAGAGAAGATGATTGAGCTAATGATGTACCGTGAGCAGATAGCATAGTGAATCATTAACATACGAGTACATATGAACGCTGTATGTAATGACCTTCGCCGCAGAGAGTGATGGAGCTGGTCAGAGACAGCACTGAATCATCACCACCACTGCCACAAACAACTCATACCTCTAATAAATAGCTTTTATAATCACTCCTCCCTCCCCCTCACTCTCCCTCCATCTATTTTTCCATTCTTCTGTTGTTTTTGCTAGCTTCTTTCCTTAGTCATGCTCTACGCTATCTAGCCGCAGTAAAGCGCGGGAGTATTTCCGGTGCTCTCGGGCTCTAAGGGATAATGTTCTGCATCACGGCGACTCCAGATGCAGGAAGTGCAGGTGGCTCTCCGGCGGTGGTGATTGATTTCCATGCGCAGAGAAAACGGCTCATATTCCCTGATGTGCCCTGACAGGACTTCCTAAACACCCCCTACACACACAAACACACACACACACACACACATTTTAATCTGAGAGAGATGCGTTTGGTGAAGCGAATCTATCACCTCCACCGCTTCATCACCATCTTCTTCCTCACAATGGTGAAGATCAAGGTGTTGTACCACACCTACAGACTAGGTTTTTATCTGTTATGGACGGACTATTTTATTTTATTATTTTATTTTATTAAAAATGGAACTGTGAATGTGTTAAAGGGATGGTTCACCCAAAAAATAAAATGATCCCATGATTTACTCTCCCTCAATGCCATTCTTTCAGACAAACACAATCAGAGTTATATTAAAAATATTCTGGCTCTTCCAACCTTTATAATGGTAGAGAATGGCCCTCCTGATACTGAAGTCCAAAATGGCACGTCCATCCATCATAAAAGTAATCCATATGACTCCAGGAGGTTAATAAAGGCCTTTTTGTAATAAAAATGTCCATATTTAAATCTTTATAAACTGAAATAACTAGCTTCTGGCAGACAGTCTACGCAAATCGATTTACATCAAAAGAGTGACCTCTGACCTGACACATTGACGAACGCAGAGGATAGAGCAAAAAATAAAACAAACAAAAAAAACACCCGTCACAAATATGAGAATTTTAAAAAGAGAAATATCAGAGTATTTCGATATGAGTAGAGAAGCTTGGGTTTGTTGTTGAGCCATATTAGTTTGAACAGTGAGAGGTGTCTCAAGCTTACGATACTCCTATATCCTGCTTCAGACATCGCGTCAAGGGGTACTTTTTTGTCAATTCGTGTAGGCCATCTGCCGGAAGCTAGTTATAATAGTTTATAAAGTTTTAAATATGGATATTTTTCTTACAAAAATCCATTGCTTTGCTTCAGAAGGCCTTTATTAACTCTCTGGAGCCATATGGATTACTCTTTTTATGGATGGACTTCAAAATCGAGGGCGCAATTCACGACCATTATAAGGCTTGGAAGAGGCAAAGATCATTTTTAAAGGGGAACTATAATGCCCTTTTAACAAGATGTAAATCTCTGGTGTCCCCAGAAAGTGTCTGAGAAGTTTCAGCTCAAAATACTCCACAGATCATTTATTACAGCTTGTCAAATTTGCCGTTATTTGGGTGTGAGCAAAAACACGCCATTTTTGTGTATGTCTCCTTAAACACAAATGAGCTGATGCTCCCGCCAATTTCCAGAAGAGGGTGGAGCTTTAACAGCTCATGCTTTGGTTTCTCAACAACAACAAAGCTGGAGAATCTCACGCAGCCAAAATGAGGATTGTCAGTAACGTGTTCAGCCTTACATTGTTCAAAACTGGAGTCACACTGATGGAGAAACTCAGGAAGAAGTTGTAACTTTTAGACTGAAACTGAACGTTTCTAAACGGATAGTGGATAAATTTATGTAGTTGCTGTGGAGTTGATTCAACTCATCGACTACCATGTGCCGTCATTGTGTAAATCCAGCGTTGAATTGAACCTCGTTTGTGAAGCAGTCCGGTGTAAAATGACGGCATCAACAACACTCTATTACATCAACTCTTCCTCTTATCTAAAGCAGCACAACATGGTCTTTGTTGTGTGTTCTCGGGGGAGGGGTTTATGTAAATTTTAGGGTTAGTGATGTCACCAACCCAGGTAGAAGCTCATTGTAGTCGCTACCAGCTGTTTATTGTAGTCCTTAAAAAGCAATTTCTGTAAAAGAAAATATCTCTTTGCAGATGTTGTTTCTGCTCAAACAGCAACATTAAACATTGTTTCTGAGCAAACAGTTAAAAAAAAGTGAAATCATAATCAACCACTCCTTTAATATAACTCTAATTGTGTTTTGCTGAAAGATAATAGCCATATTCACCTAGGATGGCTGAGGGCGAGTAAATCATGGGATATGCCTTTAAATGCACTGTGTTCAAAAAAAAAAAAAAAACCAGTATGAGACTAATCAGAAATTATTGGCATCAAATCGCTGAATCTAGTGACAGCTTCATTTGACAGTTTCATTTCATCAGTCACCAGAGGCTGTTTATATGCTGCCTAAAGTATCGATTTAGTACCCTGAATCGGTACCAGAGCCAAACATTTTGGTATCGATCCAAGGCTACTCCAGACAGCAGTTAGCATCTCCGCAGGCACTTGACTGAGCTTAACTTTTGTTGAATTTGCAGAACTTTAGAAAATCATTTGCATCATAATAAGAGGTTTTAATTATGTCAAATTCAATTAATAATTTTAAATGCTACAACTGGCATATAAGTGCGAGCATGATTATTTTTATCGCTCTGTTTTTCCAGACCTGTTGTTATGGGGCTTTGATTTTAAATTGGAAACAGGTGGTTCATAATTACACAAATAAAAGATCATTGTTCTAATTGTTATTCATCCAATTATGTACAAAATGTGATTTGATGACACGTGATGCTGTGATAATAGGGAATGTAGTATTCAGAGCAGCTGGAACAGAAATATTAAAATTAACAAGATTCAGCTTTACCGTTATAAACATTATATGGAAACGCATTGTTCAGGGTATTTTTGGCCCAAGTGTCTAAAATGTTGCTCACATATTTATGGAAGTGTTACAACAGATATGCGGTGCTATATGCAATCAGAAATCATCAGTGCTCAGTAGAGTAGATACCACATGAAAATGATATATAACAGATACAAGATAACCATGAATAATATGGAAAATGTGGTAAATAATGCATGATGCGGAAGGACAGCTTCATCTCTTGGGTCGCATTTCACATCTTGAATTTCTCACTTGGTGGCGTATGAGTTATTGGGAATGTATATGTAATGTACCATGTGTATGTGGTTTGAATTTCATCTTCACGTTGAGACACCAGGTGGTTTATCCTGACTTCATAACAGTTAACTATACTGAAGCTGTAAGGGGATCATGTATATACACCTCTATAAATGTACAACCAGATGATACTATATGGAATTCTGCAATTGGACCATTTATCTGACACAAATAAGCACAGTTGCAGGACTTTTATTATTATTATTTATTTATTTATATACAAAATTATGTCATTGTTATGGTTTCCTGCTTGCTTGTGGTTTGCATTAAGTGGGAAATTCTGATTCTACAGACCATTTAATTGGACAGAAATCTGTCTTATTTTCTCTGAAAAGACTGGGGAATATGAATTTCATTAAATGAATACAACAACAATAATAATTAATTTAAAAGCGCATTTTAATATATTAATAAGGTACTATCATTATAACTAATTTTTGAACAGTAGTGTGGGTCTGTTTGTTTTATTCAGGAAACATTAAGTTGATCAAAAGTGACAGTAAAACGTAGTTGTCACATGTTTCATGTCTTTTATTTTGTAGTTTGGGTCCTGTTTCTTGGGGAAGCGAGCAATACTTTTTAAACAATAGTTGAGTTAAATAAAAACTACCCAGCATGTTGGGTCAAAACAACCCAATTACTGGGTTTGTCAATTTTTAACCCAACCCGGGATATTTTTAACCCAGCATTGTTTGTGTAACTGCTGTTCAGTGAGTTTTCATGTTCATGCTAAGCCAAGTTTCAAGTTTGTTCAGGTCAATGTATTTTTCTGTTTGTTTTATTTGTTCACATTTACTTGAATTAAACCGCACATGGGTTCTGTCAGCTCGTCTTCAATGGACTCGTTACAGTAGTGACAAATGACAGCTTTTCACTAAATGCAGGGGTTAATGAATCATTTATTTGATGAGTGAATCAGTGATATTCATAAACCAATATATTCACTAAAAGTAATCAGACTTAATGCTATATGTGATAGAGAAGACAGTTTATCACCTCAGCTTGTAGCAAAACTGTGGGCACAATAAAAGAGTGGAAAAACACAACACAAGACTGATATGTTTTGGAAAAAGCAGCTTGTTTCTGGAAAAGCACCATTTTGTAGTTTAATGACTCATGCACCTGAAAAACTTTTACAGCTACTCACTCCCCAACACTTCATCATGACCATCTTTGTACTTGTGTCAGAGGATTTTCATCCCTCTAACTTCCCCTGACAGTAAACTGTAAGTCAGAATAAACAGATGGGTATGAAACCAAGAAAAAAAATACCAAAAACATCAAGATTTACTGACAAAAAGTGTGGTATTTGAGAGCTAGGGAATGTAAGGGTGAAGAGAGAGAGAGAGAGAGAGAGAAGTACTGTAATAAAGGACCCCTGCAGAGATGATTTAAGGGAGGATAATGGTAGTGACCGATTACATAGAACTCACATACTCAAGCTGCGAGTCGTTCTTTCATTCGCTCCTCCCAACATGGGCGTACGCTCGCACAGAGTCGCGATGCAGTTCTGACTCGGACTTTAATGCATGGGCCATTACTCACCTTTCTGAATACCCTCATGCATAATGTATAAGCTGAGAGGTGATTCCTATTCCAATTCATTTATTATTGCACTTAGAGCCAAATCCTACTGTAATTTCATTTTCAAAGTGAATCATATTCTTGCACTGCAGAAATATTTAGACTGATATCAGTAGACCTTTGAATCAATCATATCTCAGAGTCGCCTAGAGCGCTCGCGCTCGTAGCCTCATATTAATGAGACTACTTATAGAACCAGCACTGCCTCCAAAACCGCAATAAACTCCTCGAAATAAATCACATTGTATATTACTTATTTCATTTTGACCACAGCTGTAGCATTTCTCTGTAATATATCTTTGCTTTCCAGATGGTTAGAGGCTTGATGTAGGTAAATATCTAATATTCAGATTTTTCAGTCAGTTCCCAACATGCCACCTTAGTCATCTTAAATATGTCACTGTCTGCTCTGTCAACCAGTGTTGGGACTAACTAATTAAATGTATTTTTTCACATTTCAATATCAAGATACTTTTCCAGCGAGATGGCAACCAACAGGATTAATCAAACATGCTCACCAAAGTGATCCTCTCTCTAGTTACGCTAGAAAGTCTGATTTATTCTAGTGAATTGATTGGATCGGACAATCCTCTCTCTCATATGCAGCGGGGAAAGTTGGTTTCATTCTACTGAACCAGTTTGTCCAAAATAGAGCGCTGCGTTGATGACGTATTTTTGTGGGCCAACCCAGAAGTTAGCATCTTCCAGGATCACTCAACAAAACACTTTTAGATTGCAGACAACAACAACGTTTATGACTCTTACACATTTTGTCATGATAATCTTCATAAAGGAACATCATTAAAGAATCTTCAAGCCTAAATACATTCGCCAGAAGTAAAAAACTAAACGTAGGTTATAAACAAAGTACCATCATTATGCTTCCAACAACTGTGTCAGAAAAAAAAAACATTTTACCTGAAAGTTGGAGTTAGAGTAGTTTACAAGACCACAACGAGGCTATGAAAACGGACTAGAGAATAGATGAGCTTACCTGTTCAGTGTGATGAAGATTAATGTCCTCAACAACTTCTGTAACCACTTTTTAGTAGCCACCTATTTCACTTTAAAAGGGGCCTATTACGCCCCTTTTTACAAGATGTAAGTCTGGTGTCCCCAGAATATGTCTGTGAAGTTTTAGCTCAAAATACCTCACAGATAATTTATTATACCATGTTGTAAATACCCACGTATCATTAGATGTAAATGAGCTGCTGCTCCCTGCCCCCTTTCCAGAATAGTTCTTGCTTCATTCACAGCTCCTTCTTGCATCTTCTACTCTAACTAACTTCCAAACTATCTGTTTGGTTTTGATTATCATGTATATTTCGATCACACTCATGGACAGTGCAGTTCTTCCTCATCATAAAAGTGATCTGAAGCCATCATAAAAGCATCTAAAGCATGTGCACAGAAAGTTGGCTATCAGACGTGAAACAGACTCATACAACTCGCTCAGGGTGGGGTCTATGCTAATACGCCAGAGTCCGTCAACAATCATGGGCGGGGCCTGTACAAAGTGACGTCACATTGTACAGAATCTGCGAACGGCTTGTTCTGAGATACTGCTTATGATTTATTGGGATTAAAAAAAGGAATGGGTGGATTTTTACCATTAAGTGAAGTCATCTTTATTTATATAGTGCTTTTTACAGTGCAGATTGGGTCAAAGCAGCTTTACAGTGATAACCGGAAAATAATTTTGGCTGCACAGCAGCTCTAGAAAAAAATGGTGTCATTATCCAGCTTAAGCAAATTCGGTATTGATTCATTCTATTGAAAAAAAAAATCATTAGTTATAAATGTAGTTCATTTATCTATACAGCAGCTCTGGAAAAAAACAGTGATGTAATTGTTACAGCTCAATTCAGTTCACATACAATGGTGTCAATGCAGGCAGATCAAAAACATTGTTGAATATTAAGTGTCCCCAACTAAGAAAGCCAAAGGAGACAGCAGCAAGGAATCCAAAACTCCAACAGGTAACAAATATGAAGAAATAATCTCCTCTGGCCAACAACAATGATTATGAATCATACCTGAATCATGATTATGATTCATGCAGCGCTATGGGTCATAAGTCAGATTGAGATCGGAACAGTCAAATTATTTAATCCAGTTCCATCTGGTTGAAGATCGGATTCATTACGTCGGTATAAAAATGGTTTGTTGGGGATCTGTGCCACTGGCTGTCATGTCAAGGAGGCCTTTCACAGGGGATGGTCTAGTTGACACAATCTGGCTGACATTTCAGGGATGTGTTGTGGTCCCATCTAGGTCCTCCATCTGATCTTGATACGGCCCAGATCCGGCTGATTACGGTAAACCTCTGGATAAACAGAGACTAATATTAGTGTAATTGCCATACTTCTTCTGATGTAACAAGTACATCAGGTGTTATAGGAAGTGTTCCTGGTTCCAGCTGACCTAATTTATGCAGCCTAACAATCCTCTAACGGATGTGAAAATATAAATTGATAATGTGTTGTGTACGCCAGGCTAAAGAGATGATTTAAGCTGACAGTGTGTGTCTGCTTCCCGAATAATGCTAGGAAGACTGTCCTAAAGTTTAGGTGCCAAATAGGAAAAGGATCTACCGTCTGCGGTTGATGTTGATATTCTGGGTATCATCAGCTGGCCAGAATTCTGAGATCGAAATAGACATGAAGGACTATAATGCATTAAGAGCTCGCTCAAGTACTGGGGAGTTTAGCCATTTAGTTCTTGTAAGTAATTAGCAAGAAGATTAAAATTATATGATGTTTAAAAGGGAGCCAATGGAGTGCTGACAGAACCGAGGTAATATAGTCATACTTCCTGGTTCTAGTAAGAACTCTAACTGCTGTGTTTTGAACCACTGTAGTTTGCTTATTAAGCAAGCAGGGCAACCGCCCAGTAGAGCAATACAATAATCTAGCCTCGAGGTCATGTACACATGAACTAACTGTCCGCATTTGCCATTGAGAGCATATGTCGTAATTTAGATATATTTTTTTAAGATGGACGAATGCACTTTTACAGATCCTAGAAATGCGGCTTTCAAATGACAGATTGATATTAAAGAGCACACCCAGGTTCCTAGCTGATCTGATTCATTCAAGTAAACTGGATCATTCTGCTTCATTGTAGTGAATCGATTCACCATAAATGGTCCTCCAAAATATATAAAGTTGGGGAATTCAGTTCATCATAAGTGAATCAGTTTGTTCAAACGGTTATATAAACACAGATTTGAGTCCTTGAATGTTTTTTCTTTTATTTATAGGCCATAAATGTAAATGTTCATGTTTGAAACTGTGAACATATTCGAGATTCACTTAAAAGCTCTTCTTGTTTTTGTGCCTGCCAAAATATAGCTCTTCCGGGGGGACACCGAGGCGTTCCCAGGCCAGCCGAGAGACATGTCCTAGGTCTTCCCCGGGGCCTTCTCCCGGTGGGACATGCCCGGAACACCTCCCTAGGGAGGCGTCCAGGAGGCACCCGAAAAAGATGCTCGAGCCACCTCAGCTGACTCCTCTCGATGTGAAGGAGCAACGGATCTACTTTGAGCTCCTCCCGAGTGTCCGAGCTCCTCACCCTATCTCTAAGGGAGCGCCCTGCCACCCTGCGGAGAAAGCTCATTTCGGCCGCCTGTATCCGGGATCTCATTCTTTCGGTCATGACCCAAAGCTCATGACCATAGGTGAGAGTAGGAACGTAGATTGACCGGTAAATCGAGAGCTTCACCTTGCAGCTCAGCTCCTTCTTCACCACGACAGACCGGTACATCGACCGCATTACTGCAGAAGCTGCACCGATCCGTCAGTCAACCTCACGCTCCTTCCTTCCCTCACTCGTGAACAAAACCCCAAGATACTTAAACTCCTCCACTTGAGGCAGGACCTCTCCACCAACCTGAAGAGGACAAGCCACCCTTTTCCGACTGAGAACCATGGTCTATAATATATCTAACAGTCATGTAATTTAAGTTCCTTAAGAGGATTCTAAATGTTTGAGGTTTAGTGCTAAAAACATACTGCCCCCCTAAGTAATTTCATTTTAGTTTTATAGTTTCTTCTTCAAAAGAGAAGCTTTCCTGTAGTTTTACTGCTTCAAATGAGCTAGATTAGCTTGTTTCAAAAGTATCTCCCAATGCTGTGTACAGAGCTTATTGTTTAAATGATTTCCTGCAGAACTCTCATGTTTAAAAGACATTTATCAATACAAACTTCCTAATACTTATTATCAGCAGCTCTTTGGAGAGCAGGAATATTGATCACAAAACGTCTTGTACACTCAATGGGGCGCAAATTGTGAACCTGTATTGATTGCATTGCTTGAATATCAATTGTACTGACCTTAACCCATCCTAAGGACCTTCATTCCCTCGATAAAAAAGTGTTATGCTAATGAAGCATCCTTGTGTTGATGCAGCATTTAAACACAAGGAAACACAGTGGAGACAGAGTAGGTGGCAGGCAATAAATGAGCAAAGTCAAAGTTCATTCGCAAGCGTGCTGTCAGTAAGGTGTTGCAATACTCCTTTCTAAATTAGATTCAAGATTTCGCACAAAGGAACAGCTCTGGCTCTGAATAAAACATTTCCTTTTCACAACTTTTGGTGCCTCCACAAAGCAGCAGAAAAAGACCAAATTCAGGGAAATGGAGGGAAAAGAATGCATCCACGATGAGGGCTGTCATCTTCCATCTATGACGAGGGGAATGAATTTACATGGCAGTAGATGGAGTTGCAGGCTTTGTCCGAAAGAGACGTGTTTGGAATAGTAATAGAGATATCCACGCAATATCTGTTTTTCCACTTGTTAAGTTTAATACCTTGTAGAATGTGAAGTGAACATTTGGAAGTTGCTTTTTCATTATTAACAGGCCTAAACTAAGTTATTAATTCTCAAAGGTTATAGGAGAGTGCAGGAATAATTGTAAAACCTTTTAGTTTCTGCTCATTTCATTAGAAACTCTTTAGCCTAACCTTTGAAATTATGCTTCAGATTTCTTTGCCATTTCATCCCATAATCAAATAAATGTAAAATTTTAAATATTAAGTCTGTACACAATAATCTGTGTTACCAGTTCACCAGTGCAGTATAATTACATCAAACTGTATGTGATGTGTATGTGATGAATGTAACAAAAAATAAAAGCTCTATAATGTAAATAATTATATTATATGTGTAAACGACACACATACACAACACATCCTCAAAATCTAGACATATTTACTATGAAGGATGATTTATTATTCACATTCTATGCAAGCACACAGCAAGTAAAACAAGTTTTATGGAGTATATGAATTTAAATGTAAAAGACATTTTAAATGATCAGTACTTTAAAGGGGACCTACAGTACCGCTTTTCACAAGATGCAATATAAGTCTCGAGTATCCCTAGAATGTGTTTGTGAAGTTTCAGCTCAAAATACCCCCCAGATTTATTATATTATGTTGTAAATACCCATTTTTGAATGGAAGGAAAAACATGCTGTTTTCGTGCATGTATCTTTAAATGCAAATGAGATGCTGCTCCCACCCCACTTTCCGTAAGAGGGCGGAGCCTGTACAACTCGTGCCTCGGATACTCTTCCAAAAACAAACAAAGCATCTGTTTGGTTTGGATTATCATCTCCATTGCGAGCACGTGACTTTGCAGTTCATCATCATGGAAGTTTTTTTAATTGCATACATTTTAAAGCCATATCGGTTTAAACTTCTGATATATGGTTTTCTGGGCGCACACATCTGAAACTCGCGCACAGAGAGCTGACTGTCAGACGGTGAGTCGTGTGAGTATTAAACTTCTCTTAGTTAAAGTAAAGTTCTCTTTCACATCTTATCTTAAACTGTCAAATACACACGGTTATGCCAAAAACCCAAAATTCACATAAACACAGTCAGTTATGTCTGTGAATGTAAACTGCAGGGAAAGAAATCACGTGTATAGTAGATCTGTGTATTAAAGTGACAGCGATGTAATATACAGTACCTACCACTGTATATTCTGTTAATATGAACCAAACAACAGAAGAAAAACAGAAAATCACTCGCTGCTCTTGAGTGAATAACTTTAGTAGCTTTAAGAATACATTTCTTACTTGAATGCTGCTGTTAAATGCTCTGGCGAGAAGATGAACATGGCAGCTCACTCAGGGGAGGAGCTAAGTTTCTGTCGCCAGTTGTGGGCGGGGCTTCTTACATTAGAGCAGGGGGAAATCCAGAACCGCTCATTTGGAGAGAGTTTATGGGGACTATAAAAAGAGGAGGTTGGATTTTTACCATTTTAGGTTGGTTGTTTACACACACCTTTATAAGAGTGAATTTTGCATAATAGGTCCTCTTTAAAGAATGTCTCGTCAGTTTTTTTTTTTTTTCATTGGATCCCACTGACATTGTATGGACAAATAAACAAATAAAAACACTGCTCATTTTTACCCCTAGGAGTGTAGCAAGATTAATGCTGTTTCACAGCTAATGTTCAAACCAACAATAATTCCCACAAGAGCATGTGTTAATTTAGCTCATTATTGTCATATAGCCTATTATGTCATGCATATCATCTTTCGCTGCTGCATTAACTTATTGTAAATTCTTAACGTAACGACGTTGCTGAATGTGATGAAGGCGAATGTCAATGTAGCTTCATGCTAAGCATGCTGGAGGCTATTTTGGATCCGTGTTGGTAATGGGGGGCGTTTGAGGGCAGGTTTCTGTAGCCTCACGCTAACCTGGTCTGTCAGCAGAATGTAATATGATGAGGCGTTGCGCTTCATTGTTTGGCTTGCCGCCTGTCTGATACGCTGCTGCTTGGCTGCCTTTGATCATTAAGCCAAACCATGTCACCGCCCCTGGTGTCATGAATTATAACGTGCCGATCTTTGATCTTGACAAATATTTTTCCCATTTTCTGGCCCTTGGTGGGTGATGTGTTACATTCCCTAACAAGGCTGTTCTGTTGTGGATCACAAAATGAATAATTTACCTCTAAAAGGAGCACAGCCAAGCAGTTTTCTCTTTTATTCGGCGCTATTGTCTTTGCTCATGCTTCGCTCTTTCCTCCTCCCAGCCTTCGTGGAGAAGTTTTCAATAAGCGCAAATAGAAATCTAGTCTAAGGTATGTCAAGTAGGAATTCAAGGTAATATTATTCACCGTCCTTAAGGTTTGCAATAATTCTTTTCAATTTACCTTGCTTATGGATTTATCCCCGCACAGTAATAATGAAAGTCAACAGGAATTGTATGGAAAGCGATTAGCATGTATTTCTGCGTTGAATGCCAGAGGAAAATAAATGAAGAAAGAGACTGAGGATTTCTTATAACGATGCATCTTGGCTTGTCTGACACACTGTACTGACCTTCACACCATCAACCTCACACATACAAGGTCCTTTGCAAAACACACACACACACACACACACACACATATTGTGCAACCTTGTATGTGAGGGTCAGACTCTTTGTGAAATGGAAATGCTCATCCCCTCCATATGGCATCATTGGCTCCTATGTTTAGTGTGATTAACACGCGCACAGACACACACACACACACACACACACACACACTGTCACTTCCATTTATTCATAAAGTAAATTTAAGAGGAAAAGAAAAACGCCTACGAAACTCCCCAGGAAGGGGACATATTTGCTAGAGGTACTTTGCTCTCTTGGTGATTTTAATCTTCACACTGTAATGCATTTGACAGCCATGGAAAATTAAAGACATTAGCTCAGCACTGCAAATTGAATCTACAGGTTTGAATAATATATTATGTTGAGATGTTGCATGTGTTCAGTGATAAACAGCCCCAGTGAAATGCCCTCGGACTGGCAGCACGAGAATTATTAGCCCTTGCTAAATATCGGTCTCAAGAGCACTTTGTGGGGAGAAGCATATGTGAGTTTTTGCTCCTCAAACCAGCAAGATTGGGAATCATTCAGATCTCCAAACACCTGGATAATCCTCCCGCAGATGGAATGAGTTTAGTCATGGCGGCACAATACACTGTACATTAATGCTGACATCATAAAATATATATATATATATATATATATATATATATATATATATATATATATATCTGTGTACTGCAGGTGGAAGACTAAAAGCTGAGTACTTCTGGAATACAAGACAAATAATCTGATGTGCAATGTATCTTTTCTCATCATATTGCATGAATTGAATACTTGTGCTTGTTGACTTAGCTTTAGCAGCTTGTCTGTAGCAATCTGTCGTATTTTCTAAATTTTCTACATTTTTTATTTGTTTTTTATTAATTGGTTTGTTCCCTGAAACATAACCAGGTGGTTTGCTTGTTTTAGATGGCCAGAAAGTCTGGTTTGATGGATTCAGAATTTATGTCACTAATCGGTATGGCCTGATGGGAAAGCTAAGACTTTAGGCTGGTTTAAGCCGTTTTGACAAGAACGTTTGGGTTCTTGTCAATAAGGTTTTTTTGTTGTTGTTTTTGTTTTTAGTAGAATGGTCAATCTGCTTAATTTACTGGGTTTAAAGATGTTTTGGATACTTGTCATCTGTTGAAGATGGAAAGTTAGCTTGCTGACCAGCTAAACATTAGCTTTGCCATTCTGGGAGAACAGTAAACAAACTCAAGCTAGTGTAAGCTGTTTTATTTAAAAGGGTTAGGTCTAAGCTTGTCACATTACACTGCTGGAAAACTATTATAAAGGCTATTCTAAAACCGGCTAAATATCTGAAAAATTAATTTCAGTTAGTAGCATCCTAAACTTTTAGTTGGCAATTCCACTAAAATTGTGGTAAAGTTACAGAGGGAATCCAGGTCTCTCTTTCCTCCACTAACCCATTGAGTTTTAACAGACACCCTAAAGAGTGCGCTGGGTTTGATTGGTTACGATTAGATATGATTGGCTATCATGCGGTAAATCCCGCCTCTTGTTCCACGTTCATGAATCAGTCTGAATGAACAAAATGATGTTGTTAATTGTAAAACTGAATAAAAAGTAAGCAAACAGCTCAGTCACTTAGACATCGTCAAACTAACTAACTAATAAATAGAACATTAATTACATTGTTAATGTAAAACTACAATATAAAATTGTATTTGTTTTCTTTTTTCTTTTTGTGGTTAAGTAATGTTTATTTAACCAGGAAAATGTGACAGTATTAAGTGTACCAGGGACATTCATTTACATTTTGACTTATTACAACAAAAAAAAAAACAACAACAAAAAAACTGAGGGCTTTGCCTCCTCACGCCACTGTCATGCATGTATTTTGTACATAATTTGCCAGTATAACTTTGGCTTTGGTATCATAAGAACATCTAGTCCTCATGACTTTAATTGTCTGTATCAGCATTAAAAGGTTTTTCTCTTTTTGCTGTTCCATTTAGCCTAATTGCACAATCACTCTGTGAACCCAACCACATTTAGATATTCTCTCTAGAATTGCACTGCTGCAATCAAGTCTTTCTCGCATTTAATTTTAGACAACAAAAATGGCATTCGCAGTTGTGAATATGACCTTATATTTATCAACAAGACAAACACTGAGTCAAATAAGGCCAAGCATTGATTAACTGTATGCAGCAGAAATTGTGTTGTCAAATAAAGATTGCTTTGTTTGTTTATTTATTTCAGTGGGAGTGAGGATGATAATGAAGAGTTAGCACTGCACTGGTTTTGAACTCTAGCATTTCAATATATATGGATGCTATTACTTCTAAACTAAAACAGAAAAAAAACTGTCAATAAAAGTAAATTATGAGAAAGTTTGTCAAACCTTTGTTGTTCCTGGCTGTGCAGCATCTGCCACTCCATAATACTGTATCCTTATGAAGGGACCCAGTGTTTGGAAAGAGTGGCTGAAATGTCTTTTTAACAAGGAGCCTGATCATTTCAATCTGACTTTATCCATTTATGCTGCATTTCGCTGAGGATAGTTTTATGAATCTGTCACAATGCAATGTAGGATTTGCAGTGAGGCTGGGGTTGCACATAGGTTAACTATATTTTATATATATATATATATATATATATATATAAAATATATATTTGTTTTTTATGCTCACCAAACCTGCATTTATTTGATCAAAAATACAGTAAAACATATTGTAAAATAACTGTTTTGTAGTTTAATATATTGTAAAATTTATTCATGTGATCAAAGCTGAATTTTCAGCATCATTACTCAAGTCTTCAGTTTGAAATCATTCTAATATTTGCTGCTCACGACACATTTCTTATTATTATCACTCTTGCTTAATATTTTCCAGGATTCTTTGATGAATAAAACAAATTCAAGAGAGTAGAATGTCTTTGCAGTCTCTTTTGAGTTTAATGTGTCCTTGATAAATCAACAAAAACAAACAAACAAAAAAACATCTTACTTACCCCAAACATTTGTGTAGATATTATGGCACCTCAGGGGAAAATGAAATCATTTTAAAAGCGGCTCCTCTAAAAGAATTTGAAGGTGTAAAGGCTTCATTCTGAAATTACCATTCTTGCATTTAACACTGCAAACCATGAAGAATCGATCTCAACAGAACATGAGGGTTGAGAAACATAGACATACGCATATACAGATGCGTTTTTGTGCATAAACAACAAAACATCACACGCATACATACAAAAAAAAGACACTGTGTTCTGACTGTCTGCAAGGTCAGCAGCATCTGGTCCAGAGTGAAGACAGAAGAGATAAATCACCACGGCCAGATTAGAGCCAATGAAAAGCAGAATGAAAGAAAGAGGGGGGAAAAGACAGAGAGTAGGACTTTAGAGAAAGATAGCAAATGGTCTACAGCAGAGAAGAGGGCATGCAGGAAACAAATGGCAAGCTAAGAGTTAGCGTTGCAGGATATAGAGACTAATGAGAGTCTGTGAAGGTTGTTAGTGATTCAAGGTTGTTGCAAAGAAAATGGAAGGTACAACCATGACTCACAAATGAGACTGTACAAGTTCATTAGCACAGTGCAGCGGTCAACAGAGCCTGCCCTGATTCATCTAGTGTTCATTCAGTGATAGGCCTACTTGCACTTTGTTTTATTTCATACAAACAGACTAAATAGCTCTGTTCAAAAACCTAGTTAGCAGCTTAACCATCTGCCTGTATACTGTATAGTCTACAGTATCCGTTCCAGATGGTATCTGAAAAGATATTGCCTTCTAAGACACTTTGATTCTGAGGCACCACTGCACTGTGGCGTTATAGGTCAACGAAGAAGAAAAAAATCAATAATGTTGGCAAGAAAATTGATATACTGGTAACACTTTACAATATGGTGCTATTAGTTAAAATTGTTTAATGCATTTACTAACAGCAACAAACAATGAGCAATACTTTTGTTACATTCATTTTTGTTAGTTAGCCTAATCAAAATTCAAATTTCATTGTAATTTTTATAGACTGTTAAAAAAAAAAAAAAAAAAAGATGGACTACATACCTTTGGTCTCTTCCATTGTAGAAAAGTGAAGCCGCCAATGTCTCAATATGGCGCTGACATCTTGCGCCCGGAACCCGAGTCTGCGCAGTAGTGAGCATGCTCCCGGTGAATCAATGGCAAGCTCATTATGTTGGCGTTAGAAATTAAAGTTAGAGCTCCAACCTCCTCCTGAAGATCTCGAAAAAAAAGTCAGTTGGTGCCTCAGTGACTATTTTCCTCGGAAAAGCTGTCAAACTCAGCTGACATTCAAGACGTCAAGTCCCGCTTTTTATAGCATCAAATAATGAAAAAAAAAACTAAACCAATGTTATTTAACAGGAAACGAACACTTAAATGTACATTAGCGTGATTTAAAAAATCTACTTAAAATGACAGAAAACATCTTTGGGGAAAAAATATTTGAAGTATAACTTTATTGTTCAGTTTGTCTCGCCTCATTAGATTGCACGGGGAGGGTGGGGTTTATGACCTATACTGCATCACTTTGACTTCACTTTTTAGGTCTTGGCAGCACACTTAGGGAACTACAAATAGGAATAAACGTGTTAAAAAAAACTACAAACATGATTGTGAATAAAAATGGGTTTGAGTGATTAATAATCAGTATATAATCTGACGAAAAAAATATTTATTAAACATTATCCACATTATATTTTATTTGCAACTGCATTGTGAACTTTTATAATGATGCATTTGGTCATTAACAGTGCATTATGCACTGACAGAACATGTGAGCACGTTTCTCTCCGAAACGGTAGGAAATTAAATTTAATTGTATGTGGAGGATTTTAAAGGTGGCAAGATGATTGACAGTGCAGTTTAATTGACTGTTCACAAAGACCCGCCCCCTTTAGTTACTGTTGCTATGCCCGACAAGCCATGTGCTCTCACGCCACACATCATGTTCTCACGAAGTGAAAAATACATCCCAGAGTAAAGAGGACACTGACAACGCATCGAGAGACAAGACACAGCAGGTTACTTTTGTAATGAAACTGTTTCATATTTAAAATATTGTAATTTCTTAAAGAACTTTAAACAATAAATATCATTTAGTGTCTCTTTAATGTGTCGTGATAGATCCCTGTAGCTCCTTCAAGCGGCTCGTGAACCGATCATCTCTTCATACTAGTTCATTTATAGTATCAAATAAACATGAATGAACATCAGAAGGAATGTTGTTTCAAGCGCGGAAAGACGTGAGTGCACACAATTTTTCAAGTTCAAGTTCACCAACGTTAATCCACTAACTGTCCTGACTGCTTTGTCGGACAAAATGACGGATTCAGGGTTACGATTGGTCAGATCGCCTGTCAATCAAACTGTTTGCAAAGGGGCAATTGGGGCGCAGCAATTAAGAGCCAATCAGAATCCATCCTGCTTTAAAGAGCGCAAGCATTTAAAGAGACAGACGATAAAACTGCAGTGCGTGCTTATAATAAACAGAGAGTAAATGCTAATTTTATAGTTATCGTTCTTGATGTGAACGGGCCTTTAAGATACACGTTGCAATCTTAATTTTTTAATTATAAGTTCTTAAGATAATCAATAAGCTAATTAGAGAACAATAGCATATTATGAATGTCCATATTTATAAGTTCAAATTGATTTTGAACATTTTTAGCTAGCTTTTGTGTTCACCACCATGGGATCAGTTTATGACCCACTGCTTTTCAGTTTGCTCTTCACAAAATATTCCGCTCTTTTCATCGCTCATCAAATGCCGCTAGATGCGTTTTCGAAATAGGACAAAGACTTCTAGTGTTGTCAGACAGTTAAAGGATGTGCCCATCTCCTAGCAACTAGTTAGCAGCCTACTCTGATAACTCACAGCTGAGATGAAAGTCAAACAAAGCCAAATCTGATTGCACTGCCAAAAATGAGTCCAGAGCTGTCTCTGGCAAATAACAGGACAACAGCAGTGCACAATAGCACTATATTGTTTTTCAGATAACATGGTGTAAGTGGAAAAAACACAGAGAGCTTTAAGGGGCTGCAAGTGGGATGTGAGGTTGTGGGTGGGGCGTTTGTCTTTGCATTGTTTTCGCTGAACACTATGAGGCTTTGTTGTATTATACACTATATGGTTATGACGGTTTTGAAGTTTGAGCTGGTTTAGCTGGATAAAAATGGCAGGTTGTGAACGTGGCCCGTGTGCTAGTGTGTGTGTGGAGGCAGTGAAAGAGTATCAGGATGAGTATTGATCCCAGACACATGCATCTCCACTCAAGGTCGCAGTGTTTTGAACTTACACACATACACATACACGCGCAAAAGGTGAAGAAAAGCTGCTGATCTTATTTGAGGGAGGTTATAACCCTGTCGTCCAGCCCGTGTCAAATTCCACACATTAATTTAGGCCTTTCTCGAGCAAGTGACCCGCTCGGTCCAGTTCACCTCAGGTTTCATTTGCATCTAATTTACAGAAAGCAGCATGCTAATCAGAATGAGCTAGCAACATGAAAATGTTTGCGTGTGGTCATTTGGATGTAGGAATCGATGCTTTAGAGGCGTACGGACAGCGAGGAACGATGCAGATCGTGATTGACAGGTTGGGAGTCAGTGACTTGCGAGGCGGGTCACAATATTTCAGCTGGCAGTCAAATATTAGCACAACCTTTATAACACAAAAACAGTCTGGGTCAGGAGTATTATTCGCACAAACACACACGCACACACACAAAGATAGACTCATCACAGGGAAGCAAGCCCACACAAACGGGACATGACAGTTCAGGTGACACCAGGGGTATTCAGTTGGGTGTCATGGCAACAGGGGTCAGAGGTGAAAGGAGTGTGCAGCACGGAGATCATGATGAGAATGTGTACTGCAGTGAGAAGTGAGGGGGAAAGACAGTATGTGTGTGTGTGTGTGTGTGTGTGAGGTAAGATGGGCTTGATAGGTTCCAAAACCTTGTATACTGCCTACATATAAAACTGACTTCCAAAGCAACTGAAACAGAACCTCATAAGAGACTGAAAAACAACATCAGAGACGAGATTAAGCTATTTTTGTGGTCTTATTTGATCCCGGCCTGGATTAATAGATTTTACATTAGCGTGTTGCTAAGCTAATGACTTAAAGTTTAACATTCCCCTTACAAAAAAGAACTGCAGTATATTGAAGTAGAACTGCAGTAAAACTGCAGTACCAAGTAGTACAACTGCAGTTTAATTAAGCACAACCATAGATTTGCAGCATAATGAAGTATAGTCACAGTACAACTGCAGTACATTGAAGTTCAACAGCAGTAAAACTGTAGTATAAGTATAGCTTACACATGGGTAGTCGTGGCCTAATGGTGAGGGAGTTGGGCTTGTAACCTGAAGGTTGCGGGTTCGATTCCCACGCCGGCAGGAATTGAAGGTGGGGATTGTGAATAAACAACACTCTCTCCACCTTCGATACCATGACTAAAGTGCCCTTGAGCAAGGTACCTAACCTAATTGCTCCCCGGGTGCTGTTGCAATAGCTGCCCACTGTTCCGGGTGTGTGTGTGTGTTCACTACTCACCGCTGTGTGTGTGCACTTGAGATGGGTTAAATTCAGAGCATGAGTATGGGTCACCGTACTTGACAATACGTCACGATTTACGTTTTACGATTTACTGACAATACGTCAGCTGCGGTAAAATGAAGTACAACTGAAAGTTGCATGAAGTATAAAAACAGTATAACTGCAGTTGTATTGCAGTTTTATTTTACTAGTACTTTAGATGTATTGCAGTATAGTTGTACTCCAGTAAAACTACAGACATTTTAGGTTATACTGCAATACTGCAGTTTTTTCGTGTCCAAAAAACTGCATTTTTCTATATGTAACAAAAACTGTAGTATTACTTCTAAAAAACTGCAGTAATCTTTTGTAAGGGTCATATGCTGTTCAGATAATAACAGAGTTTGACATTAGTATGTTGCTAAGACTTTAGCAAGTTTGACTATGTGGATAAAGATTAAAGGCCAATTCACACAATAAACCCAAATAACTTTATTCAAAATTATGAAAATAGTACAGCATGCTGTAATAAAATTCAACATTTACTTTAGGTTTGCATTCCTCTCACCGATCTCCATCTGTGCTTGGTTATGTCATTCTGACTTCAATTGAAGGACAAAGTTTGACATTACATGTTGCTAATCTAATGAGAGTTTGACATTATCATGCTACTAAAATAAGAAGGAAATAATAATAAAGTACACTGTGCAGGCAAATATTTGGTAAAATATTTTACAATATCGTGATTTAAATATGAAGGATTTTAGGACACAAGAACTTTACTTATGCAATAACAATCGAGGGATTAGCATGAATAAAAGACATGTATCATTTGATTTTATAAAGTAACAATCCACACAAATGACTTAATCACATCTAAAATGTTGTTTCTTTCAGATAAAAGAAATAAAATTCATTAAAATCCAGATGTAAGACCAATGACTGTAATAGTCCACATATGTTTGGTAGGTGCAGTTTGTCATTTTGACCACTAGTGAACTTTCGGAGCTAAACACAAATTTTTATATATATAATTGACATTACTCTTTCTCTGTCTGCCAAATTGGATGGATCTTTTCACTGAGCTTGTCACAGTGCATTCTGGGATTGCCTTCTCCACAGTGCTGCCAAAAGAATGAATACGTTGTCTTAAAAAGCTGCCAACTAGGTTTTGGAACATAGCCCCGACTTGCAACAACGCCATTTAGTTCGATTACCTGTAAGTTCTCAGTTGATCAGAAATGGCAGCTCCATATTATATATCTCTGAGGACGATATATTTGGACCACATCCTGAGGATCAGACATCTGTATGAAATGGGTCATCATGAACCAGGCGCATAAACTGAAAGCCATTGGACTATGCAGTGGTCACTGACAACATGAAATGCTGTTGATATTTTATGGGCCAATGAAACTTATTAATATCAAAGGGAATATACATACATACTTAGTCTGACCTAAATTTTCCATATGGGTGAATTTTGCATTACTTGCCCTGCAGATTTCTTATTAAACCGGTTCTAGGAAATAGACTCTTAAATTGAGAGTAAAGGAAGCCCAAACATTTTATATGGGAGAAGACCACTAACCATTTCAAATGAACTTTAAAGCATGCTGAAAATCTTTCAGAATGTGGAAAGAGCTCAGAACATCTCTCAGCAGTCTATTTAAGACTAACAGAGGCAGAGGAGGGCGTAAATGCTTTCCCCTCAGCGCACAGCTTAATATACAATTGAAGAAATAGGTATAGGAGTGCAGAGATTTTTATTTTTTTCCTCTCTTCATCTCTCTCAGTCTCTATATTCTGAGCTGAATTGAAGTGGTACCCTGGTGAACTATCCCTCATTTCTGTACCTCTTTTCCTAACTCCCTAAAGGCCTCCGTTGGTTAGCAACCCACACGTCTGATATGTGTTTAAAAAACATCAAAGTACATTATTTAACAAGCATGTTGGCGAGGCAGCCCGAGCGCGCGAGAGAGAGAGAGATGGAGAGACAGTTTATATTCTGAAAATCCAACAGATCCCTGAAAATCCTGAGAAAGTGAGAGAGCCAAATAAATTTTGCAAAGTACAAAAACTTTTTAAACTTAATCTGGGGTGTATTTATTCGTTTTTATTTATTTATTACTTCTTGCTCAGTATTACAGCAGGTTTTTGTGTCTCCACTGACTCATAGTTTGACACATTTGCCGCATATGCGTCTACTGCTGCGGGAAAAATAAAAAATTCCAAAATCCTAAAATCCTCATATGCATGCATGCATTTAGAAAAATGTGAACGTTATATACAAATGACCAAAATATACTTGAGTAAATGACAAAAATATCTAGTTTAAAACACCACATTGAACCACATTAATGATCTAAGTTGGTTTGACAAAATAAAAAATGCGATAACAAATCATTAAAATAATTTTTACAGTGTATAAATGTACTGTTTGTATTCATGTTGATTTTTGAAAAACTTGTATTCCATTTTCAAGAGAATTTTAAATATAAATAATGTCTACTTTTTGCATCTAGCAAAATGTAAGCACATATTTCTCTTTCTCATATTTCTCATTGAATACATGATACATGTGAATTGAAAATTCAATATATTTAATATATTTCTATTAATAATTATAAATGTCATTAGGTTCTTTGGCAGTCAACCATTTCCTTATTTATCTTTAATGACATTTTCTGTATGATGATCATATCAAATTACTTAAATTTGGTGGAAAAATATTTGTCAAATATTAATAAACAGTAAAGCAGTTTTGTTATTTATCTAATTATGATAAAAAATTGTAACCCTGACATGTGATTTTAAGCATCCAAAAAATAAAAAATACATATATATGCATGTATATGCATATGTTTTTGGTATATTTAGCATGTCTATGCTTATTTAAAAAAGCATCATGTCATTGACCCACATAACAAACTCAACTTCAGCCTAAATGCAACGACAGTTTGCAAGCTGCATTTGAAATCTGAATTAAACATAAGAATATGTAACAATGTGTTTTAAGCACTGAATCCTCCAGATCCTCCAGAACCTCCAGCGCTATTTGCAGATTTTGAAACGCTTATGACAGACATCACTGTCTTCACATGCCGCCTGGTGTTTTTCGCCTCTAATTTGCATAAACTTGAGCATTTCTCAACTTTTTAAAGCTCTCAGCGCTGTCAATCCTACAATACACCATATGAGCCTGTTGTTTAGCTCCAAAAGATAATGAATAGAAAATGCCGCTTCAGCTAAGTCGATGCCAGTGCACCGGTCAGAGGTCACAGGACTAATACCAGCACACCTGATAATGCTCATGACAACAGAATTTTGGTATATATATATACACACATACACAAATATATCCTATGTTGTGAATCAATACATCATAAATGACACAAATTTTTGAACTAGGACCCTGGCTCAATAAACATTGGGACACTGATGACTCTGTTTCCGTGATATGATAACATCCTCGGCTTGTGTTATACAACATCTGTTATTGAAACAGCATGGACGGAAGGACAGCAGGCAAAGAATCTAAATGCAAAGGAGTGTCTAATGAACGACGACAACAACAACAACAACAACAAAAAACAATAACACTGCGAACACAATAAACCACAAGCTGCATCCAACATGTCACATGGACAAACAATCACTGACAAAGAACAAGGGAAAATTGAAGGCTATATATACAAGGGCTAATAGGCTAACAAGACACACCTGGCAACAATGAGACTAATCAACAGGGTAAACTACAAAGGACTATAAAGATGGCACTCAGGGCAGCAAACAAGATACAAGGACGGCAGTCCAGAACAGCTCCAGTCAAACGGTACAGGTATTTAGGAACAGCAGCAGAATATTTTAATGCTAATGTTACTTTGATTGTTGCATATACATGCAACAATATATATATATATATATATATATATATATATATATATATTATTATTTTTTTTTTTTTTATTTTTTTTTTTTTAATACTACTGTTGTGTCACGGACTGCAGTTTTTAGAGTTTTTTTTGTTATTGTTTTTAGGTGAGAATGTAGTTATTTACACCTCAAATATGTGACTCATATATAAAAATAATGCCTATTTTACAATTTGTTTAGACTCTTTCACAGATGTGAGCTCCAAGCCGTTCAGTGCTCATGTACCCGCAGAGAACAGCTTCATCTTGGCCAGTCCTTCGGGAATTCACCGTTGGCTCTTGTGTAGACGGTGGTTAAACATGAGATATTATTCATTTGGGGTTTATAATCAGTTTGGGTTAAGGGGAAAATTAAGTTTTATAACTTTGTATATAGACTATATTTAATCTTGTTCTTATGTACTCACTTGTGCTTTTGAACTGTTGTATAAATGCAATATCACACTCGTATCCGTGCAATATGGCTGTATATCAGCACCGTAATTATCTACAACCGAATCACAGCTGTGCTGATCTACATCCATTTTGCACGGATACGAGTGTGTTCCCTTTTCGAGGGACTCAACGCTTGCGTCATATTACGCTTGGGAATTCCCTCTGCGTCAGCGCCGTCTGCTGAGAATGACTGAAGCCATTGCAGAAGTGAGCGTCGGCGCGCGCGTCGCGGGTCACGACGAGAAGACCAGAAAGGAGAAAAGGACTTCCCAGCTTTCGCAGCTTTTCTTCCTTTCTGCCTCAGCAAAGCGAACTGTCTTTGTCTGTCTTGTCTATTGTTTGTTTGTTTGTCACTAAACTACTGTCGGTATTTGCGCAATCATTCAAGTGTGGCCCCCCCCTCCATGTCTCTCGGGTCGTGTGTGGATACACACATGTCTGTGTGATGTGTGTGGGGAGCGGAGCATGCTCTCTCTCTCAGCTTCGCTGGGGCGAGAGTTGCGAGAGGTTACCGTTGCGTTCCGTTGCGTTCGCTCCGCTCCCGCCTGGCGCTTTTTTTAGATGTGCTCCAGGATAGCGTTCCTCATGCTCAGGACCCGCTTGCTCAGAGAGGCAGAAGCGGAGAATGCGGTTTCGCAAATCGATTCTCTCTGTTGCTGGAGTGATGAGGGGCGGGAGCGCTCTTTCTCTGCCTTCACCTTCTCTATCTCCATCGTCGCCCCCCGGGCCGCCAGCCCCGCTCTCCCTCCTCCCTCTCGCCCGGCCTCTTGGCCCGGGCCCGCGCTGCGTCAAGTCACCCCAGGACCTGACACGCTGAGTGGGACAGCGTGCGGGCTCTGAGGAGCGGACTGTCTTCCCTGCTTATGAGGAGCTGGTGGAGGTGTCTGAAGCCTCTGTTAAGAGACTCGCCGGGTGTCCAAATTAAATAATGTTTCGGGCGCTCGTCCAAAGCAGATATTAGCGAGCCAAGCTCAAAGCTGGCCAAAGTCAGCATCTAGACGAGGGGTACCCTTTTCACCCTTCCCATCTTCACCCTGGGATCTTCCTTACTATCCCCTTCTCCACCTCCTTCCCTTTCAGCCCTCAGGGAGAAGCCGTATTCCGAAATACTAGGGCGGAAAGGAATACGGTTATGGGGCAGATGCCTAGGGCTGAACAGACGAGCGGGATATGATCGCCCGGGTTTATCATGCGCCCATCGGCCGGCCCCCGCCTGCCCTCCAGACGCTCCTAAAAAACAACTTCTAGTCTGGTGGGGAAACGTGCACGCCAGAAGTCCAGGCCTGGTGGGGCCAAATACTAACAAGGTTACATCTTACAGCTACTCAGGCTGGTTAGGCTGGAGCATGATATGAGGCTGGGAGGGGGCTAGCCCTGAGCAATGCTTGAGGCTTACGGGGCTGGCCCACAGGGGATTGGGATTGAGGCTCTCACTGAACCGCCAAGACCTCTAGGAGCACTTGGGCGGTCTAGCCACAGCCAAGGAGACCGCTCAGAGCTGGCTCAATCAGGGCCGTGCCTTGGGAGCGACGAGAGACTCTTTGTGACTCAATGCCCCCCCCCCCGCAGGACGCTCGCTTCGGGATTCGATCGAGTCTGCCGCTGGCGCCCCCCAGAGACGCCCGGCGACGCTGTCAACTCAGTCGTCGAGAGGTTTCAGGAGTCCACAGAGCTTTTAAAAAGTTTCCGTGCACGCCCCTCCCACCACGCCATCAGCCATCCTCATGGACCTTCCAAGCCTAGTCTCCCCTCTTCATCCAAGAGAGCTCTCAAAGAGAGAGCCAGCCTTTTTGAGGCCCCACCGAGACCCCACACCAGAGAAGAGAAGCACAAGCGGCCTCCAGCTCCCAAGAGCGAGGAAAGAAAAGAGAAAAAGGCCCCTGAAGTCAGAGGGTCCAGTTCCTGGAAAAAAAAAGGTGAGGGGGCGCCCCTGCGGTGTACACCACGTGAGGGAGGGCCAGGTCCTGGTGGGGCTGGCCCTCCTACACCTCAGTGCCCGCATCCCCCCCATCTTCGTGCCCCCCAGCTGGGCACGGCAACCACCCCCCCACTGCTCGTGGGTCGGTTTAAGGGGCAGTCGCAACGGTTGCTTCCTGCCAGTGCTGTTTCAGGTCGGTCGTGTCGGCTGCTCGTTTTTAGGTGCTCGTAGTATGCTGTACTATAATCCCACCTGATAGCCATGGAGAGAGGCAGATCCCTTAGTAGAATTTTTGTAGAGTGGAAACGGTTACCAAAAAGTATGTGCGCACAAAGCTAGAAACGTGAGAACTGGTAACCAATTCAGAGTGGTGGTGGCGCCCCGCCTCAGTACAACGGGGATCTGTTTTTCACAAGAACTATCCCGACTTCAGTACGCCCCGAGCAGGCAAGTCGGGTTGAGCAAGAAGTAAAATCCCTATTAAATCCCCTGTAGCGCAAAAGCTGTCCAATTGACAGGAAGCCGTAACTTTTACATTAAGTAAGGAAATTCTAAAGAAAAGGCCTGACGGTTAGACAGATGTGCCTCAAAATGCTCAGTAAAGAAAAGAAAATTCAAAATGCTGAACTCACAGACAGACATTGACTCAAATCAGGCCCGAAACTCTCACAACAGATAGGTCTCCTTTACGATGCAACGGGGGACGAACGCATACTTCCACACTCCCATGTTCCTCAGGGTATCGCTTCTTTTCGCTTTTTCACGCGAAGCTCTTCTTCTTCGTACCAGGGGCCTTCTCAGGTGCTTTCGCACGTTTTTTTGTTCTCGCGCACGAATTCTACCCCCCCTGCAGGTTCTTCCGGCTGCGAAGCACTGGATCGCAGGGCTAATTCTCAGGCTGCGGCTAATATTGATTTTGAACTATCGGGCAAAATGGTCTGTTTTTTCGTCCATACATACAGAATGTGGTTGAATGCCACAGGAGAGACAGAGAGGTTGTCAACGACACATAGTTGGTGGGGCTTTGTATTACAGCAGTTGGGACTGTTTTTGGGACCCTTGGTCGCCCAGTCGTTATGCAGTAATCAGTCAGCCATTTCAGCAAGTGGTACTAGAGCATCACTCACAGTAAAAGAGTCCCAGTGGCATCAGGGGGCTGATCACAGTTCAGATCAACAGGGGCTGATGTCAGCTGCTGTTCATGAGGATTCTTTCAGTGGTGGCTCAGGACCAGAGACTTCGGGGGGTGCCCAGGGTTCCGTAGTCAAGAGAGGATGCGTTCCCCTTCCGCCGAGGACCGATCCGGAAAGGGGCGTGGTTCACGTTCCTAGTCCTGGTCCTGAAGCGCGGTGATGTCAGTCGCGCCTTACCGATATGGAAAGAGCCCGGGGTTCTGAGTCCCAGGGTCACTCAGCCGCATCCCGCACAGGTCTGGGAGCGGTAATGGAAGTGGAGCCATCCCAAAGTCGCTGGGAGTTCGGTCCATCATCTCTCGTGGCACATAATCTGCTTGAATTGGGTTCATCAATGTTGGCAGGCGGGCAGTCATTCCTTCCACGTGGGGGGGTCGCTCATCTAAATCGACAGGGACACTTCACAGCGGGGTCTTGTTATAACTGGACAGTGCAGATGCTGGGGGGGTCCCTCGGAGGCTTGGTGCGCAAAAGACTGGCCCCTGAGGGTCTGGTTGTGGTCCTCTCAGGGAACAGACGTTCTGCGATCGACTTTGGGAGAATTGGGGGCGAGTGTAGAGATGGAGACTTGGCTGGTCCCAGATGGGGCTGTTGGGAATGGGAAAGAGGGCAGAGGTCTATCTTTTTCGCGTTCTCAGGTACGGAGAGCTGGGGCACCGAGGTGAGGTGAGTGGATCCTCACACCGGATCGGAAGCAGCTTTCTGGCACAGACACGGCCAAGGGCCGAGGCATAATCCCACTATGGTTCTCGAGGACCGTCCAGCGGGATCTTTTAAGTCTGGTCCTGAATCCCGCCGTCTACTATTAAGAGTCTACTATTAGTAGCGCCTTACTGGCCGAGTCCGGGACTTGGTACTGAGTAGCGACTCTCTCTTCCTCGACCGAGTCAGGGTAGACGCGGGGCGACGGACTTCTTCTCACGATCTTTCACTGGAGATATAGATTTGGCCAGGGATGGGAGGAGGCTTCTTTGGGCACTGGCCTCTTCTGGAGCATCACGATTCCCTGGAGGATCCCCTGTCTCAGGCTCCAAGGGGGACTCTTCTCCTGAGCTCAGGTATGTGGAGCTGGTGGTTGTGAATTTCACACCTATCTCCAGAGGAGACACCGCGCTCCAACTAAAACCTAGTTTGGTTGAAACTGTTCGAGCTTACAGTGCTGCATCTCAGCACTTCGAATCCCTTTCCACAGAAATTGTATTAGTGGTACGCTTCTCAAGGTGCGCCAGCGTACCCAGGGGAAAGGGTTAAACACTTCCGTAAAAACCCGTACTGGACTCTTAAGGGTTATACGTTGTTTGGGACTCCAGGGTTTGGCGGCTCCATTGGGTTGCTGGGATTAAGGGTGGAGCTTAGCACCACGCTCCGTTTCCATTCGTTTCCCTCGTCTGTGGAGGAGAGGGATTCGTCATCTTCGACATTCCTTACTTCTAGAGTCATGCTCCACGCTCCAGAGTTCTTCCTTGTCAGTGAGTTTCTTTTTCGTGGGGGTGCTTTTTGTCCTCCTTTTTTCCCGGGGAGTTCGCACCTCTATTTCCAGGCGGGCTATTCACTTCCTCCGTGGAGCGGTGTTCGGCCTGTTCCGACGCTGCAACTCTGTCCCCCCCTCCGTTTAGGCCCCCAGTGAGAACCCCATTTTGGCTGGTGTACCCCGTCCCAGTCGGTTACTTGCCCACTCCAGACCCCTTGGTCCCTCTGTGTCAGACCCCAGAGCTGGTATTTCCTACATTGTATGTGCCTGACAGTGTCTGCCGTCCCAATCAGCTGAATTGCAGCACGGATCAGCACAAGGATGTTTGTGATCCTTGGTAAGCAAAGTCAGCCGGGTGAGCTACTCACCTTGCTAGCTAGAGCCCTTCTTTGCGGCGGAACATGGCTCCTTCTTGGGGTTTCCTCGCCAGTCGCCTGTGGATCTCTCTGGGGGGCGCATCTCTCTCGGGGGTTATGAGGGACGTTTGGAGACCTTCCAGTCCACGTTTTCCCTCGGGGCTCAGTGGCCCTCCTCCAGGGCCTTCCTCTCGCCTGGGGTCGGTCAGACAGGCGAAGTTTCCTCGTTCAGCCTCTCGTCAGGTTTCCCCCTTGCTAATATGCGTTTGCGGTGCCCAAACCCGAAACAAAGTAACGGCGTTTTCGCCTAACCTTTTTCCCCCTTAGTAAGGGAACGAGACGCTTGCGTCGCCAAAGCAAAGTTTCCCGAATACACGTGATTTGAGTTCGCGTTCCCCTAAGAGGTATAATAGAGCACGCGTAAGAGTCCATATCTCCCGGATCGTGCATGCTTCCGCCCGATCGCTCGTTTGCTTTCTCTCACTAGCGAGCAGTAACGTCAAGTTTAGCTGCGACCTTTAGGGAATGCTGATGACGTTCCTCAGCCATTCCGCCACGTCCCGTCTCGGGGACTCTCCTTACAGTTTCAGACGCAGACGCGCACCTCCGACCGATATTGCTCAGCTAGATTATGTTCACTACCTGCCTAGTCATGTATGTTTATTCAAAAGCATACTCCCTGGTGTTCAAGGTCAATTATGGGACTTTTTAAAGCTGACGTTTCAGTGGACGAAATGGATTTAACCCTTAAAACTAGGAAGCTGATTGAAAAGCACCCAGAGTTTGACACCAGCATGCTGCTAACCTACTGTTTCAGTTTCACTTGAACAGTGAGGTAATAAAAAGGTCTAGTGTTAATAAAAAATATATATAAAACAATGTGTTGGGATTGTTACAAATGCACGCAGGTGCAATATTGCTATAGGCTTGGTTCAGCAGCATTTGAGTATAATCTTAATATTTACCACTCTTATATATAATCTTATTCCTATAGGCTCGTGGTTAAAGATGTTTATCCCCAAGGCAACTCCTCATAGCCTCAAGCAATAAGAACCGTGCTTGTGTATATCTGTGCGGTTTCATTGCTTAGCACACCGAAGCCTCCTGAGCTCCTTGCTAAAGCTCTCAAATCACAGAGAACCCCTTTCACGTGAACAATGAGCCTCAGATATCAGCCTTAAATAAATTCAAATACAAGTTTTGAGTCATTCACAGATTGTCTTTTCTCCCTGTTTAGAGTTGTTCCTTGTCTCAGAGAGAGGCTGACAGAATGGAAAGCTCAGGAGAGGGAGACGTGAGAATCCTTTGCCTAACCTCAAAGCTATGCTGATAATTAGGCTGAAGAAAGGGGTGTGTAAAGTGAAGCGGAGAAAACGAGGGATCTGTTCCTTTTCTTCTCGGCTCTTTTCTTGTTCTTCTCTGCTCCGATGTAATTATCTGCTCAGCACCCCATGCCACCTACCTAAACCTTGTGTGAGCAGGAGAGTGTGTGCCAGTGTACACACACTTATGTGTACGAGAGCTCACCAACCTCCAAAAACAAGTCACCTCAATACAGGGAACTGAACTCCTTTGCACAAAGGTAATTAGGCTCATTGAGAGAGTGAGGGATGTGGGCTGGCTGGAACGAATGGGATGCTGCCTATAGAGAGGGCGGCAGAGAGGAACAAGTGTGTATTACGGGTGTTATTTTTGTTTGTTTGGGTTTTTTTTTTTGGCTTAACATGATGCACAACGTGCATGTTAATGTCCCAGACAAACGAAATTGAAGATGTAACCTGCAGTATTACATTAAAGGGGTGGTTGATTATGATTTCACTTTTTTAACTTTAGATAATGTGTGATGTTGCTGTTTGGGCAGAAACAACATCTGCAAAGCTATGACGCTCAAAGTTCAATGCAAAGGGAGATCATGACATGACGGCACATGCTAGTCGATGAGTCCACTGCGTGACAAATAAAGGCTTTATTTACTTACTCAAATCAATTCCACAGCAACTACATAAATTTATACTCTAAATTATCCACTGTAAGGCTGAACACCGTTACTGACAATCATCATTTTGGCAGCGTGAGATTCTCCAGCTTTGTTGTTGAGCAGCCAAAGCACAAGCTGTTAAAGCTCCGTCCTCTTCTGGAAAGTGGCGGGAGCAGCAGCTCATTTGCATTTAAAGACACGCACACAAAAACTGTGTGTTTTTGCTCTCACCCAAATAAATGGGGGCTCACACCCTCCAAAAGCTATAATAAATGATCTGTGGGGTATTTGTGAAGTTTCAGCTTAAGACACATTTTGGAGACACCACAGACTTAAATTACATTTTGTAAAAGGGGCACAATAGGTCCCCTTTGAAATGCAATGAAATTTGCTGAATCTTTTTAACCTGTGCCCCTATTGATTTTTTCGGATATTACCTTTCATGAAGTGTGTAATATAGCTGTTTGTCAATGTAAAAGGCTTGCAATATTTCAAAGATCAAATTTATAAATGGTTATTGTCGCCCAAAAGAAAGAACCATTTCTGAACTGCCTAGAATGAATCATCAATAATTCCAGTCTTACTTCCGGCACAAACAAATTCGCATAATTCCAGCCTATGGTCGCCATTGGCATCGGGCGAACAACATCTGCTTTGCCCCTCCCTTAAACATTGTGTTAGCTGAGGCTGGAAGAGTTTGGTTCATGTTGCCAACATGTTGAGAAGAGCTGTGAAATCTAAAAATCCACTATGCTGCACTTCCAAAGCATGAGGACTCAAACTGCATTTGAAACTGTAAAACAGATGCCATCGTAAATGTATCACTGTGTAGCAAGCGCCGAGGAAGATCCAGAACTGAAATGAGGATATGGTGATAGATTTAAACCAACAGATCAGAGCAGATCAGACTCTCAGAAAGGAAGGGTTTAAAAATGACAATACTTTATCGAACTGTTTCAGATACTGAGAGAAAAGAGGCGATGCTGCATTGTATATTTTGAGGAAATTAAAGTGTGTTTTTTTTCAGGCCACTTTAAAATGATGAAACATTCTTTAATGAACCTTAATTCAGCAGAAAACTGTCATATCAAGATTTTTTTTTTTTGCTGTACAGAGTTCTTGGGTTGGCAAAGCGGCTTTTGAAGATTGAAAAAGTTATTTTTCTGCTGTATCTCAGCATATTTGTTAGGTTGAGTGATGTTCTTTTCAGGTACAATCAAAAACATTTTTGCTGATATCAATACCAATAATGCAATTAAATGGATTTTTTTATGATTGATGAGGATATGAATAGTCATTTAACATAAAACATGACATTTTTAGATAATAATTAGAACATGATCAGTTAACAAAAACAAACAACACTTTTTGATATATGTTATGTTTAGCTTTGTCAATATTTAGTGGATTGAAATAACTCCAGATGACTTTCTTTTTGCTGTCATGACCTCTGGAAAGCTCTCTGTTTGAATGAGTACAGCAAGTGTGACTGAACACCGTCTGACTGCTCATGCTCTTCAGCATTTCTGTGTCCAGACAAGCGGAAGTAGAGTATAATACACAACTACTGGCAAGTTCAAATCCTCCTGGGAAATTTGAGTTGATGAGTTGGAATTCAAATAACTTTGGTCGGAGCAAGATGGTGATAAAATTCATTATTTTGCTTTTTAGTTTTTTTTTTGTTTTGTTTTCAGTTTATGTAAATTGAATTGTATTTTGTCATAATTGTACAAGGGTGTTTTGAAAATGCAACTTAGTTTTATTGTATTTTAAAAAAAATAATTTCATTCATTTTAACAAATTTGACATTAATACAGACGTTGTTTTCCAACATGTACCATGTTTCATTTACATAAATTTCTTGCTAAATAAATAATAGAGGCATTTCAATAAATAATCCTTACTAGTTGACCTTTATATAAAAAGTTCAGTAACACTTTTTACAGTGTCATTGTTACATATGTTACATGTTTTTACTATAGTAATAACTATAAATAATGCATAATTACATGCAACTAACCCTAAACCACCCCAAATCCTAACGGTATAATAAGTACATGTAGTTACTTAATAATACTTGATACTTAAATGTATAATTACAGTGTAAGTTAGACACCTTTAAAATAAAGTGTAACGAAAAGTTCTCATTCAAATTCTCAAAACCAGTTAAAACGCAGTATAGCATAGATTACACTTGATGTTTCACATATATTCATTTGTGTAATGTCATGGGTATTACACTGGCATTACGACGTAAACATGAAATATGAGGACATTTCATGAGTCCTCGTATTAAAAATAGCTTTAAAAACATACTAAACAATGTTTCACTAAAAATGTAAAAATGCAGAATGTTTTCTGTGATGGGTAGGTTTAGGAGTAGAGTTAGTGTAGGGGGAGAGAATATACAGTTTGTACAGTATAATAACCATTACGCATATGGAATGTCCTCACTTTGATAGCAAAACAAACCTGTGTGTGTGTGTGTGTGTGTGTGTGTGTGTGTGTGTGTCTTTTAAGATTTGTGCACCCATGCTTAGTGTTTGTTTTTAAGTATCATCTGGTAATGGGAAAAATAAAGCATTCCTGCTTTCACTGAACAACCCAGATGGTTTTCTGTTGAGCAACTGAGCATAATAAGGTATCAGACTGTTAAAAAAAAACTTCATTTTTTTAAAGTGTGGGAGTGTGTTATTATTTAAAAGTGTTTGAGGATATTTCCAGTCACTGTTATGACAGATTTCACTTTATGTGACAGACCAATATTGTGGAAAATTTGTCAGATAGTAAATCCACTTCATATTTAATATACAAAGATGCAAAGAAGCTAAAAGGCATGTGAAAGTGTGCATGTCATGTGAGCCTGTAAGATGATGGTTTTACGAAGAGTGGAGTATTGAATGCAAATTCTGCAGCTCACTCAAACATATAAACCTGTTGTGGCAGTTGACATTTAGATCAGAACCGTTCACGCAGCACCAACCTTGTTTTTTACAGTCGATATGGTTTGATACTTTGTTTTGACTGTGACTTTTAGAAGATTCTTATGAAGCCTTTCAAAGTGCATTGTCTTTTTCAGGTTTCTTAGTGCTTCGAGGCCTAAGGTGAAAGCTGGAGGAAAAGCAGGACAAGAAAAAAGGGAAAGATGCTTTGATGGGAAAGGGGAAGGAATGGATTTTGTAGACTATTAGACACACTAGTGAAGTGCATGAGAATGTGACCCTACTTAGTTCAATGTGCGTACACACACAAACACACACACACACACACACACATATATATATATATATATATATATATATATATGCAACATGCAGAGCATCTCAAACTCCCGAAAACACACAATGGCATGCTAATGGGATGAGTAGGAGATAGAATCAGAGCTTTCTCATAACTTGCCTCCCTCAGGGAACAATCGCTACAGAAAAAGAGATATAGAGAACTGTAGTCATTGACCGTACATAATTACATTTAGCCTTAAAGGGACAGCTAACACACACACACACACACACACACACAAATCTGCCATCATTGACTCTCATTATAGACTCAAACATTCTTCAAAATATCTTCTGTTGTGTTGAACTGAAAGTCATACAGGTTTAGAATGAAATGAGGATGAGTAAATATACCGGCTGATGATATACTCATGCTGAAGTTTTTTTTTTTTTCGCACTTCGCTTAGGGGTAAACAAAGTTTGAAATGCCTTTGTAGCGGTATATTATTGGCGAACATCCCGACAAAGACCAGACTGCTGAGAGTGCTGTTTAGATGAATATGCAAATGTGTGCTTGTGCACTCAGTAACAAAATAAACAGGACAAAAATGATAGCAGTTAAGAAAGCATCTGATCATAGTGACGTTGATATGTTTTTGAACAAATTCTGCACATCAGTTCGGCATTCCAGTCAAGTCATGTTTATTTATATAGCACTTTATACAATATATTGTTTAAAACAAGTAGCTTGACTGTAGCAGTCGTGGAATAAAAACAGTGTCTGTGTCTCTTTCCATTAGAATTTCAACTTCTTATTAAAGCAGCTCTACAGTGTGCTCATATTTTTACTCCCATCTGACCTCACGGACTTAAAGGGATAGTTCACACAAAAATGAAAATTCCGTCATTATTTAATGACCCTCGTGTTGTCCCACACCTGTAACTATTTAGTAAATTTTCGGAGATTTTTTAATGAAATCTGACACTTTTATGCTTCAAAAAGTCCTGAAGTTTGATGCACAAGAACGCATCACGTTCGAGCTTCAGCAAAAAACCATTGAGGTTCATTCTTGTGTTACGCATCACGTTCGAGCTTCTGATTAGTTTTACGATCTCTTAATGAAATTTTTGAACCGTCAAAGTGGTAGTTGCATAGCTGACTGTGGAGGGACAGAACACTCTCAGATTATGTCTAAAAATCTTAATTTTTCTTATGGGTGTGGAATGACATGAGGGTGAGTAATTAATGACAGAATTTTCATTTTTGGGTGAACCCTTTAACAGTAGAAATGAACTGAAAATGTCTGTGTCAAAGAAGGCGGAGCCACAGAGACACACCTACCCATTACATAATTGCCACAGACCAATGGTAGCTTGAACCAGCCAGAGCAAATGAACTTTATTTTGTTCAAATTGATGTCACACCAGCTCATTCTTCGATTTTGCTTTAAGTATATTGGGCCTTTAATGATGACAGAATTTTCTATCCCTTTAAGACTATCCTATATGATATGGGTAGTCGTGGCCTAGTGGTGAGGGAGTCGGGCTTGTAATCTGAAGGTTGCTGGTTCGATTCCCACGCCGGCAGAAATTGAAAGTGGGGATTGTGAATAAATAAACAGCACTCTCTCCACCTTTGATACCATGACTAAGGTGCCTAAGGTTGAGCAAGGCACCTAACCCCTAATTGCTCCCCTTGTAAGTCGCTTAGGATAAAAGCGTCTGCTAAATGATGAAAAAAAATTAAAAAAATGACGCAATAACCTAAATATGTGAAACACATCTCATATAAGCCCTTATATGATGAACACAAAAAACACTCTCAGTGTAACCTTTAACCGTAACAACTGTTGAAGTACTCTAATACATCCATATCCATCTCTCAGAGGACCAATGAGACTTTGCGTCCCCATTCAAAAGCCAATCACTGTGAAGTAAATTAATAATGAGCTACAGTTTCCTGCATGTCTCCTGCATCATTCATGCGTGGTTTCTAAATACTTCTGGCTCATATGAAGAGCAACTAGTAAATCTCCATCTATCCTTGAGGGACAGTGTAATATTTGGACAATTTCATTTTATTCATATAGCAGATGCTGCAATTCAGCATGACTCAAAGGGACGTCAGGGCATGAAAAACATGGTCTGGTTGAAAGATGGTTCAGGGCATGGAAAAATGTAGTCTGGAGGAAAACAAATCACTTCTCGAGTCTGTAAGGAGTCTGAAGCAGGTAGGGTGGTCTCCCATGAGGAGCGATGGCTAGTTAGATAGCTGGCCATAATGCTTTTAGCATTGCAGGAGTAGTGGACTGTGTCTAGATTTTGAGAGGACCTTGCTGGTCATTTGCTCCCAAATAATTCATTAAGCAGCTAAATATGTGTGACTATTAAGTAGTCGCTGCTATTAGTTGTACATAATGGGCCAATCAACATTTCAGCCTCAATGAATTGCTATTACCATAACGATCAAGTAAGGCACAAGGTAGCAGAATTGCTTGCCATAAGAATTGAATTAAGAATGAATGTTAAACTCCAGGTGACTTTGGATTTGAAACAAGGTGGGCAAACAGGAGGCAGCACTGCACAATTGTAAGAAGTGGAATTAAAATGGAATCAGAGTTATTAGTTCACTAAAACCATAAAGTGTTACAACATTAAGTGTTTAAAATAAAATAAAATCCATTTCTCATTTTCATTTAAATTTAAACAGAAAATATCAAAACTAATTCAAAGTATGGAATGAAGTTTTACAAAAATGATCTCTGTTCAACTGTATAATTATAGATTTTATAAGATTAAATGGTCTTAATAAATGTTTAAAATGTGCATTTAACTTGAATGTATTTCTTTGTATTTAATGTTAAATTCAAATAAAATTAATATAAATAATATATATTTAATACGTAATTAATATTTAATCATTTGTATTTAAATTTATATTAAATTATATAGTAAAAAATAATTCTGTAAAATAACCGAAAAGGTACTTGCAGCTTACCTGGACGTTATCCAGTAATTTTACGGACGTTTCCGTGAACCCTAAAACTCAACTCAATCAAGTGTGGAAAATTAATCAAATTGTTCAAAATGAATATGGAAAATTCCAGTAAATTAATACAGTAAATTGTATTGTGCCCTATTTTTATGGATTATATATATATATATATATATATATATATATATATATATATATATATATATATATATATATATATTAAAAATTCAACACAGTCACAAAACAAACAATGACATTTGCATTATTTGTAAATTGCGGATGTCATTGTTTGTTTTGTGACTGTGTTGAATTCATTTGAATAACAACAGAGAAAATCCTTATCTTTTCATTCCCATTCAAATTCCATTTCAACATCCTGTGGATTGAAACCTATTGAATCTAAATTCACACTCATTATATGAATGAGAGCCCCATCCTGCAAAGTAGCACTTATTACCCTTTTTTTTTTATTATTATTACAAATTGTATATGGTGATGGTCTGATAGAAAGCAATAAGGATCCATAAAGCAGAAAGAATATAATATTACAGATAATTTATAGTTTGCAAACCAGATAACGTTGAAAACCTTTCTAAGTCATCATAGTGAGAACACAAGATATCACTTGTCCGGTTCTATTCGTAGACCGGTCAACAATGAATTCAGAGAAAAATAACAGTTCCAAAGACAATACGCAATCCTGAAACATACGAGTGTGATGAAATTCCCAGGTAACACCCCTGTACAAAGACAGACTTTGTGGAATACACGTTTTGAAAAATTCTGCCATCATTTACTCGTCATTTTTTCTTCAGGCGAATTTTTAAATGAATATCTTTCACTTTTTCATAATGAAAGTGAATGAGGACTAGGGCTGTCGATGTCTAAAGTGACAAAAAAAAAAAAAAAAACTGCACCATCTAACTTATTTAAAAACAATTGTGTGAGAATCTGACTGAAATGTAGTCATTATTCTTCAAAAATTCCACAGAAGAAGTAAAATCACGTGGGTTTTGAATGAGTAAATGGTGCAATGTTCATTTTTCGGTCAAACTATCCCTTTAAAAATTGATGTTAGGACTACAGGTTCCCCTTTGCTCCCCCTCTTTATCGCTTATCTCTCTCTCGCTCCCTGTCAAGGCCAACCTCTCTGATGTCACCGAGACAGACCGGCGGCTCCACGGTTGGTGTGTGTGTTTGTGTGTTTCGGCCGGGCCGGTAATGATGAGCAGATGGTGGTGCGCGCTGATGACCGGAGACTCTCTCAGAGCGCACAGGACATCTGCTCCATAGACATTCGCTGCTGTCACAAGCACTCCAAGTGCCAGTTTCCCTGTCCCTGTCCCTGCCTGTCACGACTAGAGACGCAGTCATGCCCACAAGACAGTCTGGAATAAGACATCACCTGAGCAAATTCCCTAATCAACTTTCAGCACTGACATAAAATCCATTTACATTGTCAATTCACACTATTTAAGCTTCACATCATAAAACGGGCATAACCTGATGCCCGGGAGATTTTTGCCATAAAGCAAAAATTGAGTTACTTGAACTGGATTTATTACACAGCTCTCTGGGATCTCAAAAACCAGTGTTCACTTCTTCAAATAATGCTTCTAAAATATTCGAATAAGTACAGTCGATATGGCAAAAGAAACAAGTCGACTTTGTCTCTTCTCACAAAATACTCCACATTCATATTTGAGCTTCTTGGGGGTCCCGATCACCCTGTAAGGTTTATTTAGCAATAAGTGTACATTGAGGTTTTTAACAATGCTTTCAAAAGTACAACCACAACATTAGATGTTCAAAGTAGCCCACCCGCATGAGACATGCACTTTAAATCCAGGAATTCTCAGTCCCTCTCGCCGATTAGTGGGCATTAAGGGGTTGGGTGGGGTTAAAGAAAGAAGATCTTCCTTTTGTTGTAGTGGAGGAGGCGGGGTCTTGTCTTCCTCGCTGTGACTTCCGGAGGGTGATAGAAGAAAAGGAGCCCCCTCTCCGGCGCAGTACCACTGAGCGCGGCTAGAGGGCCCCAGCGAGAGCGCCGCTCTGCCGTTGAACTGCGAGAGCGCGCGGAGCGTCAGTACCAGACCGAGAGCAGCACGGATCAGTGCCAGAGAGAGACGGAGGAACGGTTCTGTCGCTACATGCCGCCGCTACCTAACGGAACATTATAACGCAGCGGAAAACGGCCAAACTCTATCGGTTTCTTCTCAAAGGACGGAATTTAAACGATGTACCGCTCGGGAGGCGTGATGCTGGGGCTTCTCGCTGCTCTGCAGGTAAAATTAAGGGTCCGAAAAGCGATGTGCGCTCGGGCACGAGCTCGGGGTTGTTGCGATGCTGCTTTATGTTTGACGTTTGGCGTGCTGGTATTTAGATGTTTGTAAACTGTAAAGCAGTCATTCGTGTGCTGGTATTAGTGTAAATACAAATGAACGCTTTTTCGAAGTGGCGGAATATTTAAATAGGGCGTCAGTGCCTAGCTCAAATTCAGTACTATCCGTTTTCTGAACGTCTCTACGGGTTAAAGACTTCATGTCGCATCTAATTTGCTTCGTTCGCAGTTCTAGAGAGTCTCCATTCTATTATCCTCGCCTCACAGTTATTCACAAGAGGTTTAGACAAGGTTTTTAGTATTATTATTATTAGGATGTTGTATAGCCGTTCTAGCAGCCCCGTTTCAACCGTCCCGTGCTGAACCGGAGCCAGTCGCAGATGAATGCGGATTTTCGAACGCGCTCCAGTTTCTTTTGGCACGAGATTGAAAAGTTGCCCTCGAGGAGGTGATTAGGTCACAATGATCCCTTTCCGAGTGATGAAACAAATGCTAGAATAATCAGTTAATGAACAGCTCGTCGAGTGTCCTCCTCCGCTGACTGTCTCGTTTAGATGTGCAAATGAAATCTCACGGCGAACAACGGCTCTGCGCGTAACCCAAATATGACAAATCACCCTGACCCGAATCATCGAGGGGAGAAATGAATCTTGCTGTCAGGTTTTTGCGCGTGCTGCCCTCTGAATTGCTGAAAATGCAGAATGAACGCGGGCAGCAGTCATGCTATGTGAGAAATGACTCGGAAATTGTTATGTGATGATGGAACCAAACGCTTGAAATCTGCATGGCAATAAAGTTAACATTTGGCCCGGGTTTCAATGTTTTTATTGTATTTGTGGTCTGCATTAGCAGAAGTATCAGTCCTGACCTCGTAAATGTCTTATTGCGGCAAGTTCATCATTGTCGCGTTTTACAGTTGTTTGTGTGCGTTAGAACGGTTCCACATGTTTAAAAAAACCCTCTGCTTGTTTGATAGCGATGTACCTCGCTGAACGAGTCGAATCTTTCAAGTGAATCGTTTCAACCGATTCCGTGAGCAAACTGGGCTGAATTGTTCTCAAGCCAACAACTGGTTTATTAAATCGTCGCGGTACTTTTAAGAGTTAAACGTACTGGAAATATGTTTAGTACTCGATTAAATGACAGTTTAGTCAATTCACAAACAGAGCTTTTTAAAATTATCATTTTTTTATTTAGCAAAATCAGTTTTATAGCTTAGCCGAGAGAAATGTTTAATGACCGATGAAAAGACGTTCCTCCGACGAGTCCCGTCATGGTTGAAAAATAGTTACAAAATGAAAGTTATGAAACGCATTTTTAGGAAATGTTCTGTGTTATATATTTTTACCGATTTATGCCGTCATATGCGACTAATTTTGGACGTTGTCGTCGGACCAATGTTTCCTGGGAGGCTACAAATTATGATTTTATAGTGTAAATGCAAATTATATTTAGATTCTGAATGTTTCTTTTAATCATGACAGCAACAAACTGAACACATGAAATTACAATAAATTTTTCTGATTAATAATAATAAAAAACAACAATTAACAGCAATGTTACTATACCACAGTACTATGTCAAGAACCAAGAGATGATGTAAAATAATCAGTGTTTCAGTGCGCATTTTAAATAGGTTTACTTTTAATTTATAACCACAAATCTGTAATTTATCGCAGGCGCGTCTTTATATGATCACCATTGGCTTTATAGCGTCTGCTGCCTCTGATTCTTCATGTCAGCAGGGCCGCTGGTGCGGCTCCATCTAGAATCATTCGCTCTGTGTGGATGTGCAGAGGCAGCATATTGCTAAGCAATTGCTGACAGGACAGTTTAAAGTCAGATTTTCAAACACCCCTGTAGTGCCAGCTTTATATAGGGGTTCTGCAGATATATCATCAGCAAGGCAGCACCAGATGACGACATCAAAAAAAAAACCTAATCAGTTACAGCTCACGGTTGACGATGATTTTGTTAGCACAAAAGCAAATGTTTGATTGGTCGTTGCGTCTAGGGCATTAAGTCAGCATCCACCGAGCTAACAAGTAATTAACATGTTTGATAAATTGACTATGGGGCCATTAACAAACACAGCCAGCCGTCTTCTACAAGCCTCTGATCTTATTCCAACACAAAGAGGCTGTTTCACAGTGGACATCACCTTTGATCTTTTCAAGCATCCTTTTAAAGCCAAATTCACCTATTCGCCTACACTAAGATATGACTTTCTGTCATATCAGCTCATGCTGTTAAGACAGAATGACTCAATGCTGGTGGTTTATTTTTTTAATAAGACAAGTCACGAATGAATAAGTCTTTGTCCTGCCCGTTAAAGGCTAGGTGTGCGCGCCTGTTTTAAGCGTAAGCCATAAAGAAGGATTTGTGACTTGTCGCCGGAGTGCTCGCAGCAGCTGCGCAAGTGTGTGTTTGTGTTTTTATGTGATAAGTGCTCCACCAGACCACGCCATTCAAGGCAGAGTATGCGTAGCCTGGTCAGCTCTGCTTTTCTAACGTCTCGCCCTCCTGACCTCATCAGTCTAATTACACCCACCTCAAAATAACAGATGCCCCAGTGTCGGAGGGGGAGGTGGGGGGGACATAGGAACCTCTCACTATCCTTTGGGGAAAGTAGAATGAAGAAAAATGGAATCATTCAGGAGCAACCGAGTAAATCGTCATGCAATGAACCTTATTTAATTTCGCCGATCTGCTGCAAATTAGCGAGTAATCGCTGAAAAATACAATAGCATTGCTAATTCAAAGAGTTCATTTCGAGCTTGATCGATGGACTCGGCGGCTCTGGAAAGTCTCATCACTGTGCTTTTCTTGAGCGGAGTTCTGCCTCATTTCCTCTGTTTATGGTGAAGGAGCGTGATCGTTATGTCCATCGATTCCTCTTGGGATTCTGGATATTTGGCTCTTGCCGCGATGGAGGTTGGCCCGCGCTGAGGGGCGATGTTTATTAATCACCATTAATCGGGGGATTAATTTGTCTGGTGCTTTTGTGTTTTTGGCAGGTGGCAGTCCAGGGCACGGGGGCGATGCCATGTCAACCGGGTTTCACAGAGAACGAGTACAACGTCATGACCGCCGACGTCATCACTGAGGGACAGTTTCTGCTCAAAGGTAAACAAAGATATTTTCTTAGCATTTATTCTCTTAATAAACATGTGCAGCAAAACGCTCCCTCGCCGTGCTTCGGTTTCCACCCTGATTCTGTTGGGAAGAGAAAGAGAGAGGGCGGATGGGGGAAGGGTGGGCTTTATGCGTGTATGTGAAAGAACGGGAGAGGGGGAGGGGGTTAAGTGTTAGGGTTGATTTAGCGGGGGGTGTTTATAGAGGGGGATATATGTGTGAGGGAAAGAAAGGAGAACAGCTCTGTGTTTTGGTGGAATGTGTTTTGAAGGGTCACGGTGTGAGATATTGGGGGGGGGGGGGGGGGGGGGGGGGGCGTGATCGATAGCATTGATTAGACCAGTCCGTATCCATAGAGTCAGCCGATGGCACAGATCCCAGTCAGCCATCTCAATACATTCTGTCAATCTGGCAGGGGCCACATTTGTGCTGCGGTTGTAAACCGGGAGGACTTATAACTCGCTCGTGTCATATTTAATTACGATGCCGTAAAAAGGCCATAACTACATGTTTTACGTTTCCAGTAGATAAACCAAACTAAACCGCGAGTTACAGCCATGGCTGATGATTCAGTCAAAATATTTTATAGCAAAATTAGTGATGCTCCAAAACTATTTTTTTTTTTTTTTTTCGCTGAAAGACTCAAAACAATTTCATTTAGCCGAAAACTGAAAATAAAGTACTTAAAGGTATAGTTCCTCGCCCTGAATCCATCCTATTTTCTTTCTGACAAACACAATCGGAGTTATATTTAATTATATATATATATATATATATATATATATATATATATATATATATATATATATATATATATATATATATATATAATTAAATATAACTCTGATAATATTTAATTATAATATATATATTAAATAATTATATTTCATATATTTATACTTCCATGCTTTATAATGGTAGTGAATGGGGTGTGTTTTTTTTTTTTTAGATTTTTAAGTCCAAAAAAGTACATCTATCCATCAAAATAGTATGTCGATTTGCGTAAGCCGTCTACCGGAATGAAATTTTAGTTTATAAAAATTTAAATATCGATATTTTTCTTACAAAAACCCATCGCTTCGCTTCAGAAAGCCTTTATTAACCCCCTGGAACTTACTTTTATGATGGATGGATGCGCTGTTTTGGGTTTCAAAATCTCAACTCCCCGTTCACTCCCATTATAAAGCTTGGAAGAGCCAAGATGTCTTTAAATGTAACTCCGATTGTGTTCGTCTGAAAGAAGATAGTCATATACACCTAGGATGGCTTGAGGGTGAGTAAATCATAGGCTAATTTTCATTTTTGGGTGAACTATCCCTTTAAATTTGGGTAAATGAACTCTGAATGTTGTGCATTAAACCAGTCATAGTAGAGCCGCCCTTCAATATTTCAGCCAAACAACTTTGACATATTGCTACTCTAGCGTCATTTATCAGTCGCGGGGAAGTGCATCCACACTGCCTACTTGTTATAGCTTATCCACATTGTGTGGATGAAATAGATGCTGAAACGCATAATGGAACGTTTCGTCCCTCAAAAACTATTTTGGCTGAAACCGAAAATTCATTCATTGTTTCTGGAGAATATTTTTGGTTGTATCACTAAGCAAAATATTTTTGTCCCTCAGAGCCAAGGAGTTGTTCTTTTTTACTTGTTTGCTACTCGACTTCTGACAAGTGACATATTATTTTTACATTTCCATATCGTTGACTTATTCATGGGTTACCGCGGAAGAGCGAGTTGTGGAATACGAACAGACGTTCGCAAGCTGTAGCTTTGTGCCTCTTGAGGTCTATTCGTGAACTATGGGACAAACACACATACACACATGCACACAGAGACCTGTGACAATTACAATAAAAGTGATAACACTTGCTTTAAATTTCACACTGAGAGTCGACATATCACACCCTGATAGGAATTTCCCAAGTGTGTGTGTGTGCGTGAGTCAGGAACTGCTGATGGCCGAGTTTTGCTCTCACAATGACCGGTCATTTGATCTCACAGTTGACTCACTGATTCACTTCCTATGTCCTTTTCAGTGGAAAGGTGAGCTGTATCGCATTGACCACGCGAACACAAAAGCGGCTCTCGTTTCATTACCATTTGGGCCTGTGCGGCTAGCAAGTCAATGTGAACTCTGTTACGCACAGTGCCTTTTGCCAATGGGCACAAGAATTCGCTCTCTATCTTTCTCCCTCCCCCTTCACTCTTTCTCCATCTCCCCCCTCCTGACCGAGGACTGGGGGAGTCTCTTGTTAAACATGAGGTGGATGTTTTGTGTCCCTGACATTCATTCATCACATCCTTTTTAGGCAAATGACTTAGGGATGAAGACTTTCTCTTCTCCCCTGCAGCCTCTCTTTCACTCTCTCTCCCCCTCGGTCCCTCCTTTTCTTTTTAAGTGGGACAGAGGAATGTACAGTTAGTGCTGTCTCACTGAGTCCACTTGGTGATTCGTACCCAAAGAATGTGCTTATGCAGTCTTTGCTACTCTGAAGGATTTTAATTTCCTTCCTGTGGAGCTGGGAAAAGTAGTTTTTATTAGTGTTTTGACTATTTATTATGTTTTGATACTTTTACATGTCAATTGACTACAGCCATTTTTGTTAAGTAAGAAAGAAAATACAGATAATATAAAACTACTAATAAAAAATATCAAGGCATGTTTTTTTTTTTTTTTTTAACTTATTTTGCACTAAATGAACACAATTGCATTTATATTTACTGCCTGTTCTTTTTTATACACTATAGTCCAAAAAGTTGGGGTTTGTCATGCTCATTAAGGATGGATTTATTTTGATTAAAAATACAGTAAAAACAGTAATATTATACAATACTGTTTTCTATTTTCTATTTTTTCTATTTAAATAGTCTATGTATATAATTATAAAATGTCCTATACATTTGTTTTTACATGTGATGGCAAATCTGAATTTTCAGCATCATTACTCCAGACTTCAGTGTCGTGTGATCCTTCAGAAATTATTCTAATATGCTGATTTGCATCTTAAGAAACATTTCTGATTATCGTCTTATTATATATACAGTAATGATCAAAAAGTTTGGACACATTAGTGTTTTTAATGTTTTTGAAAGAGGACTCTTTTGCTCACCAAGGCTGTAACAAAAATATATTAACACAATATTGTGAAATATTATTGTAATTTAAAATAATGGTTTTCTATTTTTATATACTTTAAAGTATAGTTTATTTCTTTGCTCAAATCTGAAATTTCAGCATCATTACTCCAGTCTTCAGTGTCTCATGATCCTTCAGAAATCATTCTAATATGAAGATGTATTATCAATGTTGTAAACAGTTGTGCTGCTTAATATATTTTTGGAACCGGTGATACTTTTTTCAGGCTTCATTGATGAATGAAAAGTTAAAAAGAACAGAATTTATTCAAAATAGAAATCTTGTCAAACAATATAAGACTATTATCACTTTTTATCAGTGCATCCTTGCTGAATAAAAGTATTAACTTCTTTCAAAAAAAAAAAAAAAAAGGAAGAAAAAATGATTGACCCCCAACTTTTGAATGGCAGTGTATATTGTTACAAAAAATATTTATTTTTTAAATGAATCAGAACAAGAAATCAATGTGTTATCCATGGAAATATTCATCCATTGGAAATATATCATGAATATTCATAGCATTGCACAACGTTACATGCCGGTAAACTATTTATTTTCCTTTTTAGGACTCCTAAGCCTCTCCTCCAGCTTTCATGTGTTTTTCTTTTCCTCATATAATTCTCCCATCTCTTCTGAACCGAGATAACGCTTTGAAGTTTTAAGACACACTTGTTTTACCAGAGGAGTCATTTTGTAACTTTTTTTTTTCCCGTGAAATACCTTACTTTTAACCACTTTATGTGTACTCCACGAATTTCTCTCTCACTCCGCGTCCTCCTTGTGTTCACAGGAACTCTTTTTCTACCTCGTTTGATCTGTTTTAAAACAGGAGAGAGCAAATGATCAGAGGAAGATGCAGTGGGTGAGAGGTGATTACCGTATTGGCGCTCACGCATCGCACCAAGCCGGAAGGCGGTGTTTGTTTTTGATCGCTTCCGATCAGAGCGAACCAAACACAACTTTCAGCTCTGCCTGTTTCTGCGAACAAGTAAAAGAAAAGAGCTGAAAAACAATAATGAGTCAACACAGAGAGGGGGAGAGAGTGACAGAGACAGAGTGGCTTTTTTGTCTGGCCCGAGTGGGGGCTGTTGGTCACTGAGATTGACCAATCAGAGCGCGGCAGTGAGGTCATCAGCATTCGGTTCACTGGCCCTCAATGGGCTGACTGAGGTGGAATTAAAGAACGGTTACGGGAATACAGAGAAAGAGGGGAGCGAGTGAAAAAACAGAAAGAGAGAGAAAGAAGGTAGAATTGGGGGGTGGGCACTCCTGGTGCTTTGTCCCTTCAGTGTTTTTAAATTTAATATGAAGTACCTAATGAGCTGTCTAAAGATTACCAAGCGTGCTATTGTCTTATTTGCTCAGGCAACGAAATTCTTTGTTGTGTTCGTATATATGTGATAATGAGCTGACATTTTTAATTAACCAAAAAAAGCACTAAAAAAGATAAACCCCCGGGTGAGAGGAAGCTTTGCAGGAGTGGATTGTTCTCTGCTTAGTTCACCATCAAAAGTGAAGTCTCAGAGTTCAGTTTAGTCCTAATTCACCCGTTTACTTGAGTGACAGCGCGAGTCACCCAGTCTGACCTTTGCTGTCATAGTTTTTAAAGATCACTTCGCCAATGACTGCCCTTTCGTTTTAAGGGATAGTTCGCCCAAAAATGAAAACTAAAATCATTCCAGACTTGTGTGACTCTTATTTTTCTGTGAAACACAAAAGAAGTTATTTTGAAAAAATGTCTCAGTGGTATTTTTGTCCATATATATTAAAAAAAAAAGTCAATGGGATCCAATATTGTCTGAAGAAGAATGAAAGTCGTCCAGGTTTGGAACTACGTGAATGTGAATAATTGATGACAGAATTTTCATTTTGGTACCAGCGAAATAGAAATAGATTCTATTTATACAAAAGTAATTCTGGGGACCTGTTTCCACAACTTAAATAAATGCATGGTTGCAAGTTAAAATGTCTAATTTATTGTTTCAATTAAACCCTTTAAATTGCAAACATTATTTTGTTAAGTTCTGTTGATATAATTATGTTGATCATTACTTCAACTTAATATCGTCTGTAATTTAAACTCAAAGTTCTGCATTTTTTTTATATTAGGTTGTAGTAACTTAATGAAATTGTCTTGATAACTTTGGAAATTAGGCAGAGGATTTCTGGTTCCCAGCATGCTTTGCATAAGACTAGATAAGGAGAATACATGTTGAAATTAAGTGTTCACTAATTTGTTTTTTAGTAAAGGGAAAGACCTGTTAGTGTTCAATGCTGTTATGTTTGACATTTAATGTTGAAGTTTTTGTGGTTCCCATTGTGCTGAAGAGAACATGAAGGTAAACACTATCGACTCTATAAGAAATGACTGCGCTAATGACAGTGACAAGTAATGTCTTACTTTTTCATTAAAAATACATTAAATAAAGCATGTGTTATGATCAGATCAGATTAGTTGGGTTTTTTTGTGTAATCAACTTAAAAATTTGTGTTTATGCTACAAATTATTAGGTTCCTCTAACTCATAGGAGCTTGTTGGTTGAATGTTAATTCACTTGAAGTTGTTATAGCTCAAAATAATTGTTGCGTTCATTTTTTTTGTTGATTTTAGGGTGAACTATCTCTTTAAGGCTGAAGAAATGTGTGTAAAGGCATCTTCCTGGTTGTTTAAATGCTACAGCAGGACGGACGTGCTTAATTAATGACCGTGCGGAGAGGTAGTCTATGTTAAAGAGGTAAAGAAGAACGGATGAGAGTAAAACTAAAGCCTCAACCTCTGATCCGCATACGGTCAAACCTCTGGACTTGACAATCCCCCTCTCTCCCTGTAGGATTTGGCCACATGGACTTCATTACCCTAAATCGATCTGGCAAAACAAAGACCCTAAGAGTATTGATCAGAGTATGCATATCTGAGAGAGCTGATGCATGTGAGAAAAGAAAGAAAGAGAGAAGAAAGAGAAAGAATGGATTAATCCTTTGGTTGTGAACCTGGAAAAAAAAATAGACCTTTGAACATTTAGTTCAATATAAATTCGGGTGGTCTGTACCAGACATACCAGGATTACTGTGGACCACGAGATCTCTCATTAGCGTCTGTGTGTATGTGCACCTGTTAATGTTGCGTTAAATCGCTGTAAAAATCTCAGTCTCAGTGCCACAGTGTTTCTTTAGTCAGCTGGTCTCAAGGTTTGGTGCCGCGGGGGGAGGTGTGGAACCTGTCCAGTGTGACATCAGTTCTTTCAACGGATATTTTTAGGGAAGTACTTTGCTCTAACACATAAGCTGTATTTTCGAAGAGTAAAGAATGACATCAGACAAGACTCAAGCTGTGTTCGATGGCTATTATTGGCTGCTCATGGAGCTGGATTGTAGTTTTGGCAAAGCTTACTCAGGGATCAACAATAAGGATTTGTTTTTGTTTTTTGTGGTGTCCCAGTCGGGACAGTAGATCAGGTTTGAACTCGCCCTGCCAACATTTCTTTCTTAGTAGCATTTTAAATGCTAAGTAATATAAAAACAGTAATATAAAATCAATACGTTATAATTAACAAGTAAATATACTATACAATATTATATAATATATGAAACAACAACAAATAAGGTATATAATATATATATATATATATATATATGTTTGGATTTTTAAATATTTAATAAAATAAAAATCTAAAACATGGAAAACGGATTTGTTTATAATTGTTCTTACTTTTTTCACATATTTTAAATATTATCACAAGCATTACTTACCTGCATATTTTAAATGTGCTAAATATTGTTATAAATGAAAATACATTATAATTAAATATAAGTACACTTTAAAATATGAATATAAAGTATTATAGTATATAGTATATAAAATATAGCATAAATATTAATATAGAATTATTTAAATTATATATGAACGCTTTAGTATATTACATAAAAATAGCTATTTTTGTTTAATATTTTAATAAAATAAAAAAAACCTGGAAAACATTTTATATTTTTTAATTCATTCTAATTCTAAATTTTGTATGTCGATCACAAGTCATAGTATTACCTTGATGGCATATTATGTGTTAGAGAAATGTTAATGCAAGTATACTTTCTTTATCTATCTATCTATCTATCTATCTATCTATCTATCTATATATATATATATATATATATATATATATATATATATATGTGTGTGTGTGTGTGTGTGTTACAAATTGTTTATATATTTTTTTTTTTTATCTTTTAAGAAAATAATAATAAATAATAAAAATAAACACAGCTTGATTTGTTTATTTTAATTTCATACTATTAATAAAGTCATAGCATTTCCTGGGTGTGACGTTTAAATGAGCAGAATTCAAAAATCATGTCCAGTATGTCACAGACATATTTGCAAGGCATAACAACACCTGATTAATGGACTTAAAGTGCAACAGTGGTCCAAAAGAGCAAGAGACTGTCCTGTCCACTGGCCCGAAACTCTCCCACTGGGCCCCGGGCGTCTTTATAGTTAAATCCCTTTTTCAAGACCGCTTGAGGGTGTTGGAACGCTAAGCAAACACAACATCAAGTCTTTCTGTCCTTCTCGATCTGTCTCTCACGTGCACGCGTAAGCCCCTTTTGACTGTTGTGGGATTATTATTGGGTGCTTTGGTGTCATGGCAACTGTCTGATTCCATTCTCTCAGGCTTTTTGTTGTCAGAGGTCAGGTGACCCAAAAACATTGTTGGCTCTAATTTTGTGCTTGACTCTGTTTCTCACACGCACTCACCCGTATGTTTAGAACGCACTACGCAAGTTCATACGGGATGCCCTAGTTTCCGTACTAATGATGGATTCCTTCCCACTGTGCTGACCATATTAGTTCAAGGGGAGGGGTAGAGAGTGAAAAAGAGGGAATATGGGTGTGGTTTGAGTTTTCATACTCTGAGGATTATTGATTGTTGAACAGAAGGCATTTTAGACATCATTTACGCAGTAATGGTGTTTAACCGCAGGAAACGGGTAATTATGTGGCATGTATGCTAATGACTGCGTGGTTACTCGGTGAGACTCAGAGTTCCCTATCGGATCGGGAACCCGCGCTCTGTTTCTGAGCGTGTTTGAGTGCATGTTTATGCAGCACTGGCTGCAAAAGGCAGTTTTTGTGTGTTTGGGCCTCACTGTGTCATCGTAGGCTGACCGCTGCTAAACAGAGCCTGCGGTTCAGAAGCCCACTGCTCACCATCTCTCCCACACACACACTGGTCAGCGCCGCTGACCTCTACGTGCCTGGAGTTTGCGGTTGGGTGCATGCCTGGGTGACTGTGTTCTGGAGCGCTGTGAGAATGCGGGGGTGGCTGAACTACACTGAAGTCTGGTTTCAATCATCAGGCCGAGGCAGGGGCTTTTGGGGGAGAGGATGATTGAGAGATATGAAGGTTAAATCCAAATGGTGGAGTGGAACGGAGAACACGATGTAATATATATTCTACATTTATATATATATATTTTAAAGTGTTTCTTTTAAGGTTTCATTTTTATATGTGTATAGCAAATAATAATAATAATAATTATTATTATTATTATTATGCTATATGTTTTTTGCAAGATATTTTTATATAATGTAATTTTTATATATTTTTAACATTTTGTTATTTTTTATATATTACAAAGAACAATTATATATTTTAATATTATTTTATTAATAACAGTTTCTTCTTCATCATTATTATTATTTAGAAATTATATATTTTATATACACAACAAGGAATCTCTCTCTGTGTATGTTTAGATTTTTATCTATATGAATTTTATTTGTTTTTAAGTTGTTTTTAAGTTTTGTATATAGCAAATAATAATTATTATTATTATGTTATAAATGTATGCAATGTATTGGAACAATATAATTTTTAAAATTGTCTTAATTTTCATTTATATGATTTTATATACACAACAAGGAATCTCTATATATGTTTAGATTTTTATCAATGTGAAGTTTATTTGTTTTCTGTGTTATACATTAGATATATTTATATGTTATTATACGTATATGCAAAAAAAAAAAACTGTAGACATTTATGACAATTACGTCTCGTCTCGCTAATTACACAAATCTTCTCTAAGATCAATTACTTAGTCGGTTGACTAATTGATTTTTGAAAATAGGTAGTTTTACACACATACACGCTAGGAAAACAGCCCGACAGATAAAAGAACAGAAACAAATGAGTTCATTTTAGATGGTGGTTGTGAATTTATGAATCATTCCTAAATCCAGTTAGTGTGTCGCAGTGACATGGAAAGACCAATTATGATGTCATCAATACCATCCCAATGATTCAGTGTGCTCTGAAACACAACAGCAGCGTGCTAAAACAGCCCACTGAATGGAGCAATGCTTTTCTCCCTGTGTGTGTGTGTGTTTGTGTGTGAATGAATACGCTCCTATGGCCATGGTCTATTTCATGCTCTGCCAAATCTCTCCTTCTCCCATCCTGCAGAGGGAAGATATGGGACACACACTCTTAGCATACAGTTGTGTGTGTGTGTGTTGGATGGTTTAAAATGCCTGGCAGGAGCTCTTTTAATGCTTTATTAGTGTTTATGTTGCCTTGACTTGTGGCGCGTACGGCTACCGCAGACTTGAAGAATTCTAGTCATCGCACTTCAGAGACACACGCATTCCTGCGAACCCAGCAGACGTTACCCTGTCTCTGTCTCGCCACCCATCCAAAACACCCTCCCCCTCACCCCTAATCTGGCTGGTATTTGTGTTATTCTAATCTTTATCCATAAAAGGTTACAGCTGTAGACGTAATTGTGCACGAGTGTGTGAGCTGTTCAGATGTTAAAGGCCGTTTATTTGATAATGGTGAATGACTGGTTAATCCTGTCCTAATGGCATCTGACAACAGCACTGGATTTCCGTTTTGCACATATGTATGTGATATGGACTTCTAATGCCATCAGAGCCCACCAGTTGACAGCTGTAAGTACCCCTACCCTCCAACCCCCGACAATCAGGATAAGCCAAGATCGGCATGTCTCAGACAAATGCGTCATTTTTTCCCCCCTGCGCGTGTGTGTGTGGTGGGGTTTTTTTTTTACAGGAGTTAGGATACTCTACATGAGAGAGGGGACAGCTGGACTGGCTGGATGTGTCCATCTCCGCTCTCGTCCCGTCATCATTACACCCTTCGTCTCGTTTCCCTTCTCCTCACACCTCTGCTATCAGCTCGCTCGCCGATTTAGGTGTGTCAGCAGCTAAGCGAGGGAAGAGAGTGTGAAGTGGAATTCTTGCATTTCCCGTAAGATGGAGGGATAAATTTGGATCGGGGGTAAAGCTAGCATGACCTTAATACAGGACAATGGATCGCAGCTGTGCCCGATATGGGTCCGCTTTTTTAAACGCGCACACACGCAACAGGAGAGGAAGGAATGGCGATTAAAATGATTTCTCTAGTGTTTAATGAGAAAAGACATTAGCTGGCACAGGAGTTAGCGGGTGCAGGAGGTGATAATTGGACCGGCTCATGTGACTTCTGTTCTCTAGCTTAAAGGAGTAGTTCAGCCAAAAATCACTTACTTAACCCAGTGATGGCCCAAACGGTGTTATTTTTGTTTGTTTGGTGAAACACAAAAGGAGCCTGTTAAGCAGAATAATCAAGCAGCATTTTACAATGAATCTGGTTTGAATTGTCAAACATTTAAAAGTGCAAAAATAATCAGAAAACTATCATTCATACTGTATTCTAAGTAGAGATCCACGATTCTGGATACAGTTTTTGTTTCAAATAGAGATTCTCCCTCCATTATGAAAAGACAACAAAATTAGCACGCAGTTTACTAGAGATTCTGACAACATGTTAATTGCTGCAGTCTGTTTAAAATGTTTAATTCATTTGAATGATTTATTTTTGAAAAATCAGTTTGAGTCAGTGACTCACTCATGAATACTTCACTTGTTTCATTACTGGATGAATCAGCGTTTTTGAACCGATCTCTTGAAAAGATTGTTTGTGAAGCTGCTTCACACCTGTACATGACAGCGGCTCTCTCTGCCGTCGTGGATTTAAACGGTGTGACTTTAAGATTTATGTGTTTGAATTGCGTATAGTATTTCCATACATTTGTATTACGCGTTTTTTAACATAAACAAACTAATAAACTTAAGGTGATGCATATTTTTCCGTCATACTTAAATGAAACAAATAAGATTTCTGTAATTGTACTAATTAACTAAATGTGCTTTAAACGCACAATAATTTATCGTCAATATAATCGGTTACATTTGCTTCTTCCACAGCCATATTTTAACCATGTTCATACTTTTTACCTGAACACATTTAATTGTTTTCAAAATGAACAGCAATTTGAGCAAATAGACAAATAAGCATCACACTAAGTTTATGGTTTATGTTAAAACTGCATAATCCAAATGTGTCTTTTTTGTGTGATTTTTAAAAAAGAGACAATTTTCAATACCACTGTCGACACTGTCAAATTTCATACCTGAGTTGAAATATGTGAATACCTTTCCAAGATGGCTGCCATTTGACTACAGAATATAGCACACTAGTCATATGGATAACTTTTAGGGTGTTTTTTGGAGCATGGCATTATAAAACACTATCTATTGTCACCGTATGAACAGCTTGGAGCTTCTGCCTAACATCCTGCTTTGTCTTTCAGTGAAGAAAATAAAGAATGCTGTAAGGGTGAACAAACGATGATTGTATTTTCATTTTTGAAAAAACTATCCCTTTAAAACTACGGATCTGTACAGCTTTCCTCAGAGGGGCCATCTCAAAAAACTTACAACGCTGACATCATCTCGGTCTGTCTCCCTCCGCCTTGATCGTTGTGTTTCTCTCTCTCTCTTTCTTTCTCACTCTCCCACTGCCTGTCTCATCGTGATATTCCCGGTTTTGTGTTGTATTGTCTCAGCCTCTCCTTTGAAGCATCGTTTACTAGTGCACGCTCTCGTGGTTTTTACACTCAGCCGTTCCTCAAAGGAGACGAGCTTTTGTGTCTTTTGTTACATTCTCTTGTCTCCCCATTTCTGAGCCCCACTATATCACCTTTCCGTCTTTTATTTTCACGATACTCTATCACCTGTGCGAATGCCACGGTTAGCACGGCACCGCCCATGTGCCGCAATGTTTCAGCTTGCATATCTATGCTGGTCGAGCGTCGCGGCTACTTTATTGCAATGTATCCCATATGGCCGGAGAGGTGAGAGAGTGGGCTTCCCTTGAGCGAGATTTATTGGCCCCATATTGATGTCCTTGGGCGTTGCCGATTGATTTGACACGGCTGACATTGTTTTGCGAGCCTGGGGGGAGGTGTTTTGTAAGAGCATGCGGCCGAATGAAACTCTATTCCGCCCCTTTGCAAAAACCCGTCCCTTTTGCTCCCGTGCTGGAGGCCTTGGGGTTGTCAGGGGAGACCAGCATGGCGCTAGGCAACCTGGCCTAATTCGTCCCATTTGGCTGAGCGCGGTTGCGCGGGGAGTATTGTTCCTGAGTCAACAGAAACTAGCCAGGCACAAACGTGACCTCACAGCCGGAGGAATCTTTGACGTCCACCACAAATCAAAAGCGTATGCTTGTTCAGGATGGATGTTTGATAGTTTTATCTGCGTGTTACATCTGCGCATAGTTATGTAATTTGAGAATTTTGAAATGCATCTCTTGCTTATTTTTCTTCTGCTCAGTTGGCGATAATCCTGAGGCGCACACACACACACACACACACCTCCCGACACTCGCACACATATCAAAGTACTAAGTCCGCCCTTGTCCGCAATACTGTATCCCACTGTCTCCCCAGCTGTCACCATTCACACACACAGAAGCTGACACACTTATGCTAACCGACTCAAAATGCATTTGTTCTTTCTCTGACAGACGTTTAAAGACGCGTGAAAGTCCACTAAACCAAAAGCACATGTAACTTTATTCCTGACATTTGCTTTTCAGTACTCGCAAAGACAAATGGGCAAAGCGAGCGTTTGCGCACACACACACACACGCACACACTCCTCCGCTGCGGGCTTGGTTATCTGGGTCAGTGCCTGTACAAATCTCATTACACTCCAGTCTGCCATCCTGATGCATTATGGGTAATGTAGTTCTGACCTAGTATTTGAAATAACACCTCAGGCACACGCATTACTTTTTAACTCCTTTCTGCATGAGATTAGATTTGCTTTTAGCATTTGTAATAGGTATACAGCCTCCCTTCGCCTTTAAAACGGTATCGGGTGTCTCGTCGATAATGAAAGCCGACCCTCCACTGCTCGTCCTGCGCTTTGCGTGTGTCCACGGGTGTATTTGAAACCTCTGTTGGCTCGTTGGAGTCTTGTTTCACACGATCTGACACACCTGAGGACAGGTACTTTACTTTCTCACACACCCTGTTCAGAAACACTGTTTTTTTCTGCATCCACAGTAAGGATGTTTAACCCTGAACTGCAGGATCTATTGGGCATCTGTTAGGAACAGGAGGTTATGGATTTCTGCTAGGCAAAAAAATCAATATCTACAATTCTGCACCCTCACCACATCCGAGTGGGTAATAGACAAAGTGGTTCGTTCACAATTTGGTTTGCATTGTATTTGAGCCTCATCTGAGATGCCATGCAGATTTCCTCACATGGAAAATATCATCCCCCTCAGGGTTTACTGTGATTCTCCACAACAATGTTTTCCGGTTTTGTGTTACAGTTTTTCTTTATGCTTTCGTCTGTGTGAACATACCTTTATTGACACAGGCGGTTTTATCGGCGTCATCCTCGCTGCTGTGTGTCAGATGAAGGGATCAAAGAGGAAGAACCTCTTAAACAAATAACGCCGGGATGCCAGCACACATGCCACGCATGCACTATAAATTTAATCAGGGCTTGAGCTCAAATCACTATTATTTTCCCAGGAACTCAAGATTTGAGGAAGTCTTAATCCTGCTTTTGTCTTCGTTTGTTTGCAATTTGCTTTTTCAATCTGTGCTTTCTAAGTACAGATTAAAAGAAATCGCGAAAACATGCGCCGGCACGCAGGTACATACACAAACAATGGGTGTGTGTTTTAGAAAAGGCAGATTATAAAATCTGTTGAAGATTAAAGTTGTTTTTAGCAAGGTGTATTGAATCCGTTAACACACACAAACACATACACTGCCATTTCAAAATCTCGAAACGGAATTCGGTTTGTTGAGCAATCTTGGTAAATTACAGTATCATCTGCGTTCAGTGCTGTGAGAGAGAGTGCAGATGTTTGCAATTATTTGCTGTTTGTTATTTCCCGTCAGTCTTTGTGGTACACAATGAAGAGCGATTACAGTGGTCAACGTTGCTGACCCGAGGGAGTCTTCAATCACTCACTCACACACATAATCTGGAGCCTGTATAATCCCGTCCCCCCCTCCATCAACCTCCAATTAATGAATCCTGTGGCTTACCATCCATTTTACATCAAACTCTGAACACTTGTGCTGAAGAGAGTGTGTGTGTGTGTGTATGTGTCTTTGCAGGTTCACAATGTCCCAGTAAAGGTCAAAATACTTCCTTGTTTTTTTTAATTTTTGTTTTTTTTTAAGGATTCTCACTGTTTTCCGGGTGTGGATTCAAAAAATCAAAGTGGTCTGAATCACTTGTTAGTGAATGAATCCATACACTAAAGGCCTTATAAAAATCATGGAAAATCATTGGTAAAAAGGACGAAAGGGGACCTGTTTGTTATTTTTGTGCTTTAAGTCAACATTTCATTTTTTTTTTCATTTGCTGATTTACTCCTTTGTTACTGTATGATAATAAAAGAACCTCTCCCTAAATTACCGCACTAGTTCTTTCTTTATAATGTTGTCCATTCACGACACTGCAGCTCTTTGTCCTGGGATAATGCAGTAGGTCAGTGTTTTTCTGTTGTGTAGCTGTCAGACACGGTTCTCTCCCTGCTCCTCTAAACTTTAAAGCGAAACCGGCTGTAGCCTCCATAGACATTGAGAGGGACACATTGATATTCTGATCAATACGGTTTCAATGAACCGTTCTTGTACTTTCACTCCAGTTTGTATTCCGTTCTTGCTTCAGATCACATTTAAGAAACCGCAGCAGATGCTTTAAAGATAACATTAAATCAAACTGGGATTTAGTAAGAAATACCCCTGGTTATAATGTACTTCAGCGCAGTGTTGAAAAGAAATGTGTGCTTTCATCAAGTTGCATGCTCCTGAAACAAGGCAGGGGCAAAGGAATATTAACTTAATATCACATATCAACATATTTTCATTTTGCATGTTTCAATCAAACACTAATAGATCAAATCCTGCCCTACGTTATTGCCTGTTGAATGTTCTTTTTCACCCTGAAGTACCCTTATCACCACACTTAAATGCCTTGTGAATGGCGTTTTGTGATCATTATGTATTCTTTTCTGAATCCCTAATAAGACCCGTTCCTCACATATTTGTGCTCCGTTAAATGCGAGTGCTTTATGTGTGTAGTATGTGTAGATGGCATGATAACATGAAAGAGGCAGGGGAGGAAGGTTGCTTGCTACTGTAATGTCTGTCCATTGACGCGGCAAATTTTGTGACCCAGTCAGCATCCCCACAGGCAACATTGTCACAAAAGCAATTTTCTGGGTTTTCAAACCCAAATAATAGTAATTGTCATGGACACTTGGTCACACATTATAATAGGCTCCATGTTATAGAGCAATTATATGAGTAAACACAAAAAGAAAATCATGAACAACATGCAATATGGAATTATGTCATATGTAATGAATGCTAGTGCACTTAATTTCTTTAAAGGCACGATTTTTGCATTAAAACTAGTAAAATGTTATATATTTTGTTGACTTGTGTACTTACTAATGCAAGAGGTGACGATACCAGAATTTTTAGCAGATTCTTAAACACATCTGATTGGCCATTGTGTTCATGCACTCAACAGATGTGTCTGTGATTGGCTACAATGATCAACGTTTCAAAAACATGTATTAAATCCGTCTATCAGCGGATATATAAGGGATCTGCTGATAAATGGCTATATTTGTGTATATCTGTGTAAGCGCTCAGTGAAGAGCGTCAAAGGTGTCTATTTACAACATGTTTTTGAAGTGAGGGGGAAATGCTGGTATCGTCACATTTTTAAAATTTCAGTACTGACTTGGTACTTTTGACAACACTAGTACTTACATTATCCCAAATGTTTCCAACAATGTTTAAATCAGTGTAACGGCCCATGGCATGGCCTGTCAATCATATCCGCATTACCCAATTTCCGGTTTTAGTTGCATAGAATCCATAGAAAAACCAAAAACGCTTCAATATATTTTGTGTTTCATTAGACTGGTGAGCAACTGTTTAGACACATTTATCTAATCTTATAAAGCTCAACATGGCTTATTCGGTCAATACGGGTAATGGCGAAATTTACATAGTGTGCCTTTAAATTTTTTCGTTTGAATTAGCTCAGAAAAGATGGAGCCATTTGCTGTCACACGGTCTGGTGTGTTTGAAACAATTTCTGGTTAATGGTTTGAGATGAAGGTACTGAAATGTGTCTAATGTTCTAGCTGGAATATTGAGTTTAACTGATGGGCCGCATTTATGAAGGCTCAAGACGTGCCTGACAATTAGTCCGAGGCCTTAAACATCACTTTATGTTTTGTAAAACAGCAGTTAGAAGTGTTTTTTATGTGTGAGGAGGACAGACAGCAGTGGAATGCGCTGCCCGCTTTAGGTGCTCAGGATCGGGTTGGCGTGGAGCCCCTGCCATATGCTGCCTGTGTGTGTGTTTATGTGTGTGCAGCTCTGTGCACGGTCATAAATCCTAAGTCCTCACAGACACCACCAATCTAGCAGGGTCAGAGGTTAAAATGACATTGCACGCATGCGTACATACACAAACACACATGCAAAACTGGAGCGTCGCTCTAAAAAATTTATGATTGAAAAAATAACCTAAAGGCCCTTAGTTCTATTATGATGCAGAATGAATAATTGAGTTTGTCTGTGACAGAGATTATCCAGTGAATGCCAGAAAAAATGATTCCCCCCCCTCTGCATTCAGTATCGCACATTTTATTTGTGTCGTGTTGGAGGTGTCTGCTGTATTGGCATTAATGGGTAGAAGCTGACAAATGCTCTTCATGTGAAATGTGGTGGTGTATAGTTGTATTCTGCATTGTGGTATACATTTTATTCGCTTGTTTAGAATCCAGGCTATGTACAAAACATTACTACACACCTTCTTCTAGAGCAAAGCATCTACAGAAACTCAAAATCTGCATGTAAATCCAAAATATTCAAATCACTACACCTGACTTGTTAGCATGGAGTAACCAAATGACCCATACAAAAATATACTGTGGTGCTTCGAAATACCATGCTAGTACCAGGACACAACAATAAATATGCATTGTCGTGTTTATATAACACACACACACACACATATATATATATATGTATATATATATATATATTCACACACAGACACACATTTATATTTTCCTAGAGCGCACAAAAACAACACCCGTCTGAGAGTAAGAGCAGCATGTCAGTCTCCGATGAACGATTAAGCACTATATTTTGCAAAATATGCAAGAAACTGTTACCGTTAAAGGTGGAAACACAACAAACTTGTTTTACCACTTGGCCAATTTTCCTCATGACCATCCCGGATAAGAGACTGGCCGGTCAGTGTCACATCTTTCCGATTCTGAGCTGATCCGTTTTACCTGCTGCACAGACAATAACATCAGCCGCGTGTTCTCGCTCTCTTCTCTCCGACAGCGAAGTGACACACGACCGCTTCCTCTCTCTCACTCGTCTCATTCGCTCCGGTTTAATAGAACTTGTATTGCGCATAATTTTAGTCATTCCTGCAGGATTCGCGCTCACACCAAAAACACCTGCTCGACCGCTTCTCCGTCTCAAACAACTTCTGAGTCACTAAAATGAGTGGCTTACTGCGCTAAAACGTTTAAATACATTCAACATTATGTCAAAATGTCTTGGCGAGTATCCAGTTAAACACAGTCAGTTTTGAAACGCATGTTTTGTTACAGTATATTGGGTCCGTGCAGGGACTCTTAACAATAGAGAGCAACAGTCCAATATTCAATCACTTTCTGCTCTTTTTATAACTTTAATGGTAAGCATTAATCTGTATTTAATTTTTACAATGAAGAATAAAAGTGTTATTTTACATTTTATTACTTTAATTTCTGAAGTATTTCTTACCTGAATAATTATGTATTTAATTAGGTATTTTGTCATCAATGACAGTAGCTCATTGGAAAAGAATGGAAAATACCCTTCATTTTGTGTGCACTAATAAATGCTGCTGCCTGTCAGCAGCAATCAAAAATAAAAATATTATATTATTTTATATATATATATATTTTAATATATATATATATATATATATATAAATAATATATTTACAAACAATTTTCTCTATATCATCATAAATATTGTCATCGCAAATATTCTTGACATATCGTGATGTAATTTTGAGGCTATATCGCCCACCCCTAATTCTGAAACACTGACATCACATTAGTGTGTGAAAAAGGTATGTGGCAGAAAATGAGTGTAATGTCACTGTTCTCTCTACGTGTATTTATCCGAGCATGCATGCATTTGCATGTGATCAAGTCATTTAACAGGTTGAGATTGAGCTTAATCAGCCGTGAGATTCACCATGTTCTTTTGATCTAAAGTATAAATCTGAACAAATGAGGAAAGAGACAAGAGGATATTTTAAGAGGTTATGTCATATTCTCTTTCCATGTTTTACTCGCTCTGTTTAAGGGAAAACAGCATGAGGCGAGTAGATACGGTACGTTGTTAGTTGTACTTTTGGATCAAAGGCTTAGATGATTCACATTAACAGAAGAACACATAAAAGCAGCTGTTACTCACCATTATAACATTTTGGCAACTAATCAATAGCCATTGGCTCATTATAGGAGCTACATATTGTGCTGGTTTCCAAAAGAGATAATGAATCCCTTTATGAGCTGAAAAGCTCTAACAGTTTAATGTGCACTTTGGTTTTCAAATTGATTTAGTTCCCATTGGTGCATTTTCTCAGTCTGTGTTTAGGTGTATATGTGAATGTGTCTGTCTTTTTGTGTTTTTTTGGCCGTGGAAGTGCGTACGAGTTAAACCTAAGTTGCCATGCCCACCGAGGGATGTGGCTGAGCGATGTGGCCATTAGAGGAAGCTCACCCATAGAAAAGTCATGGAAAAAGGGCAATTATAGGCAGGCAGTACAAAAGACAGCTCAGCTCGGTGCAGAGTGGGGTCCTAAGTGCCACATCCATCTGAATTCTTTCACAGGAAGGCTCAGTATGTCTCGGAGACCATGAAACCCCAAACGACGACATTAAGACAGCTATTTTACGCTCTCTCATGGGGGCGGTGGGCTAAACAAAACTATTTTTCCATTACTTTCCTCATTTATGTCTTGCTGCTACTAAAAGCTTACACCAGTTGTAGCCGGCTCGTATTAAAATGAAGTAAGAGTCCCGTTGGGAGGGAAGAGCGGGGACATTTTGAGCGGTAAAGATGTGAAATTGGTGTGGAATGCTAAAAGCTAATGGATGAATGAGATTGCTTACAGAGCACATCACACCTCTGCTGGCTCACCGGATCAGCACTTCAGCTTGAATGTGCACGTATGGCCGGGCCGTCGTTTGCAAAAGTATACAGGATAGTTATCCTTAAAATGAAAAATGTGTCATTATTTACTCACCCTTCTGTCATTTCAAAACTGTATGTGGACATTCTTTTCTGTGGAGCGCACAATAGTTATGCAACTCTTGTCATACTACAGCAGTTCAGCTGTCAAACTCAAAAAAAAGTAAAATAGTAATGAAAGTATTACTCATGTGTTACTTCATGTATTCTGAAGTCACATCATAGTTGTTTTTCAGTGAAAGTTGTGGTTTTGCCATGTCTGGTGAGAGCTTTAGGGAAATGGTTGAGTAATGGTTTAAATTTCAGCCTATTCGTCACATTAAGCTGTTGTCTTCCTTTAGAAGAGTTTATAGCACAAGCCTTAGGCCCTGTTTACAGTGGACGACACTACATACTGGTGTAAATGGGGACTACAACTTTTTGCGCTTGACCACTTTCGACCACTTCCAGGGTTAGTTTTTGAACGCATTTGACCGGATATATTTTGTAGTGTAAACGCTCATGTGGTCGAATGTGTTTGAACACCCCCGCCTTCTCTAAGCCTGCTGACCTAATGCATATACATTATGGGAAGCGTACTAACCAGATGGGATTTTGGCGGCTGAAAACCTAAGACGAAAAATGTGCCAAGCACAATGTTCTCTCATCATTCCTGATTTCTAACATTCACTCACAGTGTTGCGGCTGTCAGAATGAAAGCTGATGCTCTCTGCGTTTTTCCCATCATCTTATGTAAACTCGTACATTTACCCACCCATAGACCCTCCCCTTGAAGAAATCAGGACAGAAGTAGTTGAAAGTGGACAAAAGAGACTGATTAAAACCCCAGGTGTAAAATGGGAATATGTCTCCATCTACTTGTGAACCGATCGACCAAAACACATCGTAATGGGGACATATCATGAAAATCTGAACTTTTCCGCGTTTAAGTGCTGTAATCGGGTCCCCGGTGCATCTACCAACACAGAAAACATGAAAAAGGATAACCCAGTTGTTCTGAGCCTTTCTCTGCAAACATGTGAAAAATAACCTGCTCAGATTTCGCTCCCTTAGTGACGTAGGAATGGGATCTTATTATAATTTTACCGCCCCTTAATCTGCACGTTTGTTTTCACAAGCAACAATGGTGTACGTGTTCTAACACCATGGCAAAAGTTTGAGCAAAGCATGCTAACTGTTCTGTCATTAGCTGCACAGACGAGCGCAGAACACTTGATTGATAAAAAAGGAATATTTCTGTCCTAGCAAAATTTTGAAAAAAATATTAGACCATTCACAGGATTTGATAGCAATCATGAACGTTAGCCTGATGTGTACGGTTTAGCAAACAGGTATGCTACGTATACTGGGCATCTATATGGGTTTTGCACAATCGATTAACATGACTACACATGCTAGTCGATGAGTTGAATCAACTTCACTGCAACTACATACATTATCCACTAACCGTTCAGAAACGTCCAGTTTCAGTCTAATAGTTGTAACTACTTCCTGAGTTTCTCCATCAGTGTGACTCCGGTTTGAACAATGTTCAAAGGCTGAAAACGTTTCTGACAATCCTCATTTTGGCTGCGTGAGATTCTCCAGCTTTGTTGTTTTTGAGCAACTGAAACATGAGCTGTTAAAGCTCCGCCCTCTTTCTGAGAGGCCGGGAACACGGCAGATTTGCATTTAAAGGAACACACACAAAAATGGCGTGTTTTTGCTCATACTTAAATAAGGGCAGATTTGACAAGCTGTAATAAATGATCTGTGGGGTATTTTAAGCTGAAACTTCACAGACATTCTGGGAACACCAGAGACTTTTATTACATCTTGTAAAAGGGCCATAATAGGTCCCCTTTAATACCAGGTATAAACAGGACCATACAAAAAAAATTTAACATTTTTTTCTAGTTGTTCTCGTTCTTTTTTTCCCATTTTTGGAGCTTGACAGCCTCTGATTGCAACGCACTGTGGTGTAGGACAAGAATTGCTTTACAATTCTTTTAAAGATTTCTACTTTTATGCTTCACAGAAGAAATAACAGCATACAGGTTTGAAACGACATGATGGGTGAGTACATAATGGCAGAGTTGCTTTAAATTCTTGGTTCCCCTTCAATCTGCCTTTTAAAAATCATTCTGGTGATTTTGAAGAGACATAGTGAAGGGCAACTGCCTCTCGTCTTGCTTCTCAAACACGTCTGCAGTGTCTGATCACCTTCTCACACACAGATGCAAATTCATAGACACGCATGCATGCGCATATCAACCCTCCTAAATCTCCAGCTTGTATTTAGCACTTTGACAAATTATTTTCCATCTCATTGGTCAAGGTGACAGAAAATAGATTGTTTTTTTTTTAATTGCCTCTTATTTAGATTGTATCAGTCCATTACAGATAAATCAAGAACTTGTTTCTCCCCTTACTTTGTAGCTGAAGGATTGAATATTGTATGTCATTTATCCTACATCATCAATACTTAACAAATAACACCAGACAGAAATGTCAGACCCTTCAATATGGACAAGGTTGACGAATATAAATGGGTCAAGAATATAATAAAACTGGAGAAAACCTTAGCCGTTCTGTTTATCCTAATCATATTGCGGTTTGAAGACCCATAAATGCGCTTGTTTGTTGAGAAAACACGAGCAAGCTACCTTAGAGTTTGCTTGAAATAATTCAGTCATTTACCTCTGGCTTACATTAAATCACCCTAATAATTAAATCAATTTCCACTGTTTTGCCGTAACCATGTTTACTCGAGACTTGATGAGTAATGCGGCTTTTACTCGCTGCATTAAGCCGAGTTTGCGGGGATGCGTAAAGAGACTGCAGACGAGAAGAAAGACTCAAAGACACTGTTTTCTCTGTTTCATCCGTTAGAAGAGCTGCATTCGGTAATGGAAGGAGACAACGCGGTAGACATATAGCGCTCGACAACACCCTCCCCCCGTCCTCATGAAAACTGCACAAGAAAATGCAGCTGCAGGCGAAACTGGTGCAGCCATCTAATAAAACGTACTCAGTGCACTTCTTCAAGCTAGACTGACACGCACACACCACACAAACCTACCTCGCACCTGCCGAGTGGCAGAGCTTGTGCCACCAGGGCAATCGCGTTACATTAAACGCATTACTCCGTGATGGGTACCAATGCGCCAGGGGCCAGAAGAGGAGTCTTTTAATTTTGAAAAACGAAAATTAAACAACATAGGAGGCTCTTTACGCAAGTAATACGTAAGGACATCGAGACTAGCAAAATTAACAATCTGATAAACGTAATAATTGCTCGCCCCCTTCAGCAGGTCTTTATCTAATAATCAGCAATAAGGTCTCATTGGTTGCCATGTCTAATAATAGTGAGCGATTATTTTAGCCTACTGTAATACCCTGAGAGTTCCTCGCATAATAAATGGTGATTAACAAGAGTGAAAGGTGTAATTTACCTACGGACCTGCCTAATTGCTATACGGCAAATCAGCGCTTTACTTCGCACATATGCGTGAGAGCAAAGATTCGCAAAAACAACATACACACACACACACTGTTTGGTAGAAAGCCACCTGTGAGGAGGAAGTGTAGCCTGTGCTCGCTGGTGTGTTTCTCTGTGAGAGAAAGATGGAAATTTCCATGGAGATGGAAAATTTCCTTTTGCACCATTTTTATTGACGGTGATAGTAGAGAAAGGACAGGAAAATGTCCAGGAAGTGACATGAGCTGAATTTTTCCTGCGTGCTAAGCTAAGGTACAACTCTTAGTTAGATATCGATATAGAGTTGGATGTATTTTTTTTTATCATGATGTTTCATTTTGCTGAGATTGACCTGATTTGGTTCATAAGAGTCATTTGTTTATGAATTGGACTACACTGGTCAAGTTTTTGCACACAAAACGCTAGGATGAATTTGTGAAAAGTTTTTTATTTGAGGGAACATGTTTTACTTTGAAATTTGTAAATTAAAAAAAATGTACAGTAATATAATGATTTACTGTCCAATAAAAATAAATAAATAAGAACAGATAATCAAATTACAAGCAACAACAGAAATAAATACAATAGAGCAAAGATACAAATGAGATAAACAGTGCTTTTCAAGTAATTTAGTTATCTAACAGTAGTTGATTGAGTAGGCGCAGAAATTGAATAAAGTAATAAAATATGAAATAACAATATATTATCTTCACTGTAGTAATCTTTATTTTTAAAGTTTAAAAAGCTGTTCAGTGAAAAGAAGTGAGTAATTTCCTAACATTAAAAACAGACAGCAGGAATATTAGGCTGCTGTCACTTTAAGACATAATGCATGGATCCAACATAATGATACTGTTCAAATGCGTTGTCTTTCTCCACTGTTTCCGTTCACTCACCTACTATGTTTGCTAGGATACTCGCCAAGATGGGCATGCTGGCATAATTTTTGTGTGAATTTGTCTGTTCAAGCGCAAGACTCGAAAGGCAACTCAATATTTGCCCGCTGTCTGAGACACAGCTTTCTGTGTGTGTGCTTTGGATGAACGGACATAAAAATCTTCTCACAGCACACGTGCGAGAACTCCTTTGAGTCTTCTTGTGTTTGAATGGGTTAAATGAGTTTACTTTAAACACATATAGCAACATGTGCTGTTTAGGTCTCACCTGCGCTCTCGCGCTATCAGCACCGGGGTGATGATGGCGTAAATGACAGCTCATGTGCGAACATACAGAACCCATGACTATTTTGTCCATGTTTTGGTCATCACTGAACCGCATGCCGAACTGTGGGTTGAAAACGGTACGGTTAAACTTTTTACAGAGAACCGTTTCACTCCTAGTTAATATAATGATATGCAAATTGCCCATGCATATTCAACTGTCTGTGCATGTTTGCATTGAGGTGGCCAAAATTTTACTATCATACCAACCCTAATGTGCTTACATATGTTTTTATGAATTGTTTATGTCTTGACAGGACTAATGAACAACAAAACGAATCCCTGTCAGTTAATCGTGCGTCCACTGCAGCTATACACCGTGTCACATTAACGCTCTGCGAGAAATCACGTGCGCCGTCCACCTGGGCTGGATAATGAGATCTGGCGTTCTGCTTGAAAGATGTAAAATGTCAGACAAATGAGCCCAGTCAATACGAGGCTTTTTGCAAACAAATGCGTCCTGATAGGAGAGCGTCCCGGCGTCTCTCTCAGTTCTGGGCGTGTAATTGTCTGTCTGTGTTCTCTAATTGCGGCATAATAAATAAAGCACATTCATTTGTTTATGTCTGTACTTCTAATGCGATTCCCTCCAGTGCTGTGCCGCAGATACCTCTCAACTCGGCTTTTTCTCAGTTTTCTCTCTTTTTCCCTCCCCTCATCCCTCTCTCTCTTTGTCTCCTCGTCCTCCTGTTCCTCCGTTCCTCAGCACACCTGGGGGCCTGCAGGGAATGTCTCAGCATGAATAATGCAGAAGAGCTTCAGAAGTTGTACCTGCTCTCCTTTCCTACCATCTCTCTCTGTCTCTCTGTCTCTCTCTCTCTCTCTCTCTCTCTCTCTATCTTCTCTGTTTCTTTCTCGATCTCTCTCTTTTTCTCTGTGTCAGTGCGCACTTTCCATCTCTCACTCTCCTTGTCCTCACTTTTAAAACCAAGTAAAACCATTATTCCCTTGTGGAGGAGCGGGAATGTGATTTCCTGTGTGCTTGTTTTTTGCAAAAAAGAAAAAAAAAAGAAAAGATGTTTGCTGTTTAAAAACAAAAAGCAGGCCTGCACTCAGTCCACTCTCTCTCTCTTTTGCAGTGGATTTCGTGGACTGTGGCCGAGGCTCCGGCTTGCGCTTCGAGAGCGGTGACCCAGCGGATTTCCGGATAGAGGCCGACGGGACGGTTTTCGCAGCACGAACCCTGCAGCTTTCCGACAGGAAGGGGCGGAGCATGGAGATTAAGGCCAAGGACGTGAAGTCTCAAGAGCAATGGCTGGTACACGTCAACTTCACCCAGCCCAAGCAGGTAGGAAGTCAGGCGTGCTCGCACGTTAACAGGGAACGGCGGCTGCGTGACTGCGAAAATCACACTAATTATAACTGTGTCAGATCGCTAACAGCGCTTGGCGTTTCTAAACTAGCCTCACGCTGCAATTACACCGTCAAACAACCATTGTGTGAATGTGAGCTCACAAAAATGTCTCTCTTCATCCGCGGGCCTCTGTGACAAAGCCAAAGCACTAATAAAACTATATTAGAAAATTAGCAGAGCACTAACACGTTGATAGTAGGGCTGTAATTAATGTTTAACGATGCTAAAGAGACATTAAGGCTGGAGGATACATTAGACAGTGGAGATCTGGACCCTCAGCTTGGGAACACTAACCATATGTCTCATAGCCCTGCCTTCTGCTCAGAGACGGGGAGAATTTACTCTTTATTACTGACTCGCACATGCCCACTCACTGCCGCCAAGGGGAAGGAGGACGAGAGGAGCCAGCGGGGGATGAGTGCGGATAAGGGCGAGATCGTCGAGGAGGCAAAGGAGGAGAGGGTGAAGGGTGGGCAGAAACAAAATATTACCCATGAGTTTGCTGGTGAAGTTAAAACCAAGTCTGAGAATTTCCATTACGTTTTCTGAAGGATGTGTCCTTAGACTAGTTTTGCAACTAGTTCCCCTCCTTAATCTTGTGAGATGATTTAATTAGATCTCTGATTTAAAGTAAGTAGCAAAAACTATGAAAGCTCTTCTCTTCCACAGAATAAAACAATTTAAAAGATAATTCTGACTTTTTATCTCACAATTCTGACTTATTTCTCGCACACTTGTGAATTATATAGGCCAATTCTGAGGGGGGAATTTTTTTCTCATAATTCTGACTTTATAACTTGCAATTCTAAGAAAAAAAATCTGAATTGATTATATAAAAAACCGCAATTAACATTTTTTTAATAATTCAGCAGTAGAAACAACATTTTTTTTTTCTCATAATTCTGACTTTATAACTTGCAATTCTAAGAAAAAAAATCTGAATTGATTATATAAAAAACCGCAATTAACATTTTTTTAATAATTCAGCAGTAGAAACAACCTTCCATTAAAAAAAAAACTGTTTAGATACACTTGATTCATTTTTGTTTTAATGAATCAATTCAAAACTCAATGATTTGTAATTTCTCCTTATGTGGTAAAAGTCTTGGCAAGGCGTTTTTCTTGTATTAAACTGAAATACACAGTTCATAATTTGAATGTTTATTATATTCAGAGTTCCCACGATCCTGAAAAACATGGAAATATCAGGGAATTCAATTTTGCAGATAATAAAGGTATGCTTTCCAGGGCTCATGACATTAAATGGAAATGAAATTCTTAAAAGGCCATGACAAAATAATTATTTCTAGTTATGGTCGAGTATTTTTTTTTCAGCTACAGATGGTCCGATAAAGTGCAAACTCAATACAAATCCTATGAAATATTCACCAATGGCTAACTCATGGATAAATCATAGACGATAATTGTATAGAAAGAATGGGAACCCTATATCCATCATTCTTAGTGAAAAATAACTGGAAAATAACCTTAAGTAGATTTGTATTGTTTTTACTTCTTTCATTAAACTTTTTGAATTTCATTAAATTTCATCAAAAGCCCAGCCCAAGTTTATACAGATAGAGATAACAGATAAAGACAGAAAGGCAATGAATGTGGAATGAGAGAGAAAATGTGAGACATGAAAAATAAACGAGAGCAAACTGAGGCAAAAGATGTTTTTCCATCAGTTCAGTCGATGTTTATGTTGTTGGTGTGTGTGTTTGGAGGGATGGTGAGACTGTGAGCAGGTTCAAGTCTAATGAGTTAGCTCATCACCTGAGTCATAGCACCGAGAGAGAAAAATGAGAGAATCTATCTCCCTCCGTCAACGCCGTACTGCCACCCGCCCCCATGTCGCTATCATTACCAGCAATATTTCACCACCGAGAGGAAGAGAGAGAACATAGGTCAAGAGAAAGGGAGGCTTAGTTGATATCAACCGAGAGGAAATATTGAGTCGCTTTATAAGCAAACACACTCAGAGATTTTGTACTTGCATAAAGAAATCAGGCTTTGTATTGTGTTTGACTCTTAACTGAACACTCAGAGGGGGTTTTGTTCTGTAGAACACTAAGAGCGGGGCAAATGTCTGGTCAAGCACATCTCTGACTGCCTTTGGCACTGAATAATAAGGCTCATAGAGAAAGAAAATGGAACAATACTGCAAAGTCGACACACACTTTCACATTCACTATGTGGGTGTTTCTGCTGTGGGATTTAACGATGGAGCAGCAGTGATATTTATGACCCCATTACAGAGGGTAAAATTAATTCTGTAATTATTTGGGGCCGGGTCAGATGTATTGTGAGTGCTGCAGTGTGTATGCGTGTGTGCGCATCACCTAATGTACATTGAGCGTGTTGGTGTTTGTGATTCTAACTGTTGTTCTTTTCGCTGTTTTTTTTTTTTTTTTTCCTTTGCCAGGTGCCAGAGATACTGTTTCCGCGGCACAGTGTGGTTGTCAAGGGCGACGGCAGTGTGAATCGCGTAAAAAGGGACTGGGTCATTCCTCCTGTCAACGTGCTTGAGAACTCCAGAAAACAATTCCCTGAAGAGCTTGTGAAAGTGAGTGTGTACACAAAGAAAAACAACATTGGTTCACCATGTGAAGTGTATTCGAAAACGTACAATGAACATGACCGGTAATTCATTCATCGAGTTGTTCTGCACCTGTAGAGAATTCAGTTTTATGTTTATCCTGCAAAATTTGTGTTTGTGTTTCAGATCCAGTCAGATAAGGACAAGAGTAACACACTGCGCTATAGCGTGACGGGGCCAGGAGCCGACCAAAACCCCACCGGCCTGTTTATCATCGACCCCATTACAGGAATCCTGTCCGTCACCAAACCGCTGGACAGAGAACACATCCCCAACTTCCACGTAAGTGTGTGTGTGTTTATGGTTCACTGTCTTGAGATGTCACGTAAAACTTTGTGTACATTTCATTCTAAAAACAGGTGTGCAAAATTCTGCAGAATTTTTGAAATTTTATGAATGATTACACAAGATTTCCTTTACAAATATGTAGGACTGCCCCCAATGAAAGATTTTTCTAGTTGACTAGTAGTCGCTAACTAATTTAAGCCATTAGTCGATTAGTCGGATGTTTATGGTTGGTTTGGTGATGGGTTGGTTTCAAAATGAAAATTCTGTCATTAATTACTCACCCTCATGTCGTTCTAAATCCAACACAAATGAAGATCTTTTTGATGAAATCAGAAGGCTTTCTATCCCTCCATTGACAGGTATGCGATTGACACTTCAAAAAGTTCATGAAGAGATCGCAAAACTAATCCATATGAGTTGAGTGGTTTAGTCCAAATTCTCGATCACTTTCTATAATGAACAGATAGAATTTAGGTTTTATTCACATATAAATTCGCACTTCAGTTGTGGTAAATGGAATTTAAATTTAGGTTGAATTTAATTGAATTTAAGCATGTTCTCTTAATGTGTGAGAACCAATCGGGTTCATTCTCATGTTACGCGGCACGTTTGAGCTTCAGCAAGAACCAATGAGGTTCATTCTAGTGTTACACATCACGTTTAAGCTTCCGCAAGAACCAATGAGGTTCATTTTAATCGATCAGTTCATTATTTGGCCACAGGAGTCGCCAAATTGCCCAGTAAAAGAGTTTATTTATTATTTAAATTTTAATTTAAAGTAAAAAAAATTCAAATACAAATGTGTGCGTGGGTTAGCCTGCACACTTCTCAGTGTCTGTTCCTTGAATACACGATGTTTAAACATCAGTCCTTTGGTCTTTAGATCTGTTCATTCCATCCAGGACAGAGAGAAGCCCTCTAAAACTCCCAATAAATTACATGTGTCATAGTTACCATGGCAGCCAGTCTGAGAATGTGACCTTTGACATGCCTCTAATCCACTGTACCGTGAAGAGGAGAGCAGGCAAAATTAAACTCGGAGGAGCTTATCCTAACACTAAGTCACACACACACATTCATTCATTGTGCTCGCAGGGGGTCATTCCCTAAATCTGGCTTTTCCTAAGTAAGAACAATCCTCAATCTCCCCTGGAAGTAGATTCAAACTTTTCCTTCCTGGTTTCAATACTCTTTCACTTCACTACTGGACCCGAGAGGCTGTTAACCTCCCTCAGTGTCCACCTAATCCACATTCAGATTCAAATTATGCAAAGATTACATGAATGTGAAATTATTTGCTTCCTAATGGTGCCAAAGGTGGAGCTTCAGGATTCCTTCAGATAGCTCATGCATATATGCAGCAGACCTAAAACTGCTCTAGTGCACAAACGGCAACCAAGTCAACTGCAGCAGTTGCTTAACCCGAATGACCGCGGTAAATGAATGTGGAGCTTAATAGCCTCTTTTCCACGGTCAGTGTGAGTTACAGTTACAGTTTTTCTCACTTGGCTGCAGAAAATGTGTGAAATGATTATAAAATGTATATAAATGTCTTCTGAATGTTGCATCAAAAATGGCTCAAAAATACTGTGGATGTTCAGTGTTGCTCTCAAAACTTGTAAGAATGTTCTGAGTGCAATTCACTTCATGCAGGCTTTTTGTAAATTAATACTTTTATTCAGCGAGGGTACATTAAATTGATCAGAATTGACAGTAATGCTACAATGTTATAAAAACTACACAAGTCTACATCTGAGCAGCTATGAAAACAATATCTACACATTAAAATATATTATAATTGAAAAAAGCTCTTTTGAATTGTAATAATATTTCAGAATAGCACAGTTTTTACTTAATTTGATCAAATAAATGCAACCTTGGTGAGCAGAAGCGATTTCTTTCAAAAAGATATTTTTAAAAATCTTACCAATCCGAAACTTTTGAACTGTAGTGTAATTTTGAATTAAAATAACAGTGAAAGTGTAGATATTGTTTTCATAGCTGCTCAGATGTAGACTTGTGTGTTTATTGTTCTAGCTTTTGTTTTCACGAAGAGTTTTCATGTAAACGGTGACTATAAGTGTGTGTTTGCATTCACAGCTACGTGCTCATGCCGTGGACATCAATGGGAACCAGATGGAGAACCCCATTGACATCATCATCAATGTCATCGATATGAACGACAACCGGCCCGAGTTTACACACCAGATCTGGAATGGAACCGTAGATGAGGGAGCCAAACCAGGTACACACACTCGTGCATTCACACTTTTGACACAGTTTATGACACATCTCCACCAATGAAGTGAAAACTAACGTTTATAACTCGGTTCTAGGTACATTTGTAATGACGGTGACGTCCCAGGATAAGGACGACCCAAATACAGCCAATGGAATGCTCAGATACAAGATCCTCTCCCAGACTCCAGAAAGCCCCTCCTCAAATATGTTCACTATCAACAACAAGACCGGCAAAATCATCACTGTAGCTGCAGGCCTGGACCGTGAGGTACGAGGAAATTTGTGCTAGCGGAAAATCAAATATATACAACAGAGATTCTCAACCAGTTTTATTGTATAATTATTTACAGGGATAGTTCACCCCAAAAATGAAAATTGTCCCATGATTTACTCACCCTCAAGCCAACCTAGATGTATAAGACTATCTTCTTTCAGATGAACACAATCGGAGTTATATTAAAAAATATTTTGCCTCTTCCAACCTTTATAATGGGAGTGAATGATACCTTAGATTTTGAAGCCCAAAAAAGTGCATGCATCCATCATAAAAGTAATCCCTACGACTCCAGGAGGTAAATAAAGGCCTTCTGAAACAAGCAAAGAGTTTTTGTTAGAAAAATGCCCATTATTTATCATTTATAAAACTATGATATCTAGCTTCCTGTAAATCAGTTATTATAATTTATAAAGTTATAAATATGAATAAATATAATCCACATTTTTCTCACAAAAACCCATCGATTTGCTTCAGAAGGTCTTTATTAATCCACTGGAGTTATATGGATTTCTTTTATTATGGATAGATGCAATTTTTGGGGCTTCAAAATCTTAGGTACCATTCACTACCATTATAAAGCTTTGAAGAGCCAGAATATTTTTATTATAACTCTGACTGTGTTCGTCTGTAAGAAAATAGTCATAAACACCTAGGATGGCTTGAGGGTGAGTAAATCATGGGCTAATTTTCATTTTTGGGTGAACTATCCTTTTAATATTGTATTTCTAATAGTATTTCTCGTATTTTTAATTAGCGTTGACTTTTTATTTTTCTTATTTAAGTTTTAGTAACTTTGTGCTTTTGTCTTTTTGTATTGTTTTTAAACTTTCTTTTTAGCTTTAATTTATTTTTTATATTAGTTCTAGTATTACTTCAACTTGAACTTATTTTATTTCAGTTGCTTAAGCAACATTTCTAATTTTACATTTTTTTTAAGTTTGTTTTTTAATATAATAAAGCCTGTATAATTTAATTTCGGCTTCATTTCAATTACTGAAAGCTATTTTTAATATTAATTACGCTGTTCTCAACTGTTTGGTCCGATCCAGAAACAATGGGACACTTCAAATAGGGTTAATTAATAAGATGCTAACAAAATGCTTCACATCCAGTTGAGAACCACTGCTGTAAACCATTTCCTTCTTGTTTTTTCAACACTTGTTTTTTGTGCCGAGCAGAAGGTGCCTCAATACACCCTGATCATTCAGGCTACCGATATGGAGGGAAACCCCACGTATGGTCTGTCCAACACTGCCACTGCTGTCATACGCCTGCTGGATGTCAATGACAACGCTCCGGAGTTTACCCGAGAGACTGTGAGTGACACACACACAGACACTTTAACACGTGTCTTGCGAAAGCCATCTTTGCTGAAAATCGATCTCTCTCTGTCTGTCTCTATAGTTCCACGGTGAGGTCCCAGAGAACCGCGTGAATGTGATAGTGACGAATCTCACCGTGACTGACAAAGATGAACCGGGGACTCCTGCCTGGAATGCTGTGTACCGGATCATATCTGGGGATCCAACCGGACGCTTTTCCATCCCCACTGACCCTGTTACCAATGAAGGCCTTGTCACAGTCGTCAAGGTAACACTCTCAAACTTACTGAGAAATAAACATTCTGTGACAGATCAGGTATGTGAACGATTCCGCTCCACTTTGGGTTTTACACATTCTACTCACTCATGAGAGAAATCTGAGCCAGACAAAACACAAGATCACACAATGTCCCTCTACTTTCACTCGTTCACATAATTTGGTTTGGAATGCTGCTTACACAGACAAGCGGAGTGATTTACAGTGAAAAGTCTCTGACTGCGCGGTTAATTGGAATGAAGCCGAATGCAATTTGGCAAATGCTGCAATTATTTAATGCGCAGCTTGTCAGTGAAGCGCGGCTCTGTGATCAGTAGTAAATGCTGCTCTATGTGGAAGCCAGAGGGCACTCTTGTGCAGAAACGCCAAATATCCCCGGCAGAAATACGATAACGCACGTCATTACAAGAAATCCCAATGGGCATCATACTATCGCTGTAGCTGAATAAACAGAAGATTTAAACGCTTTGATTGATTAAGCATGATTAATAAATCACGATTAATCACATTCCAAAAACAAGTTGGTGTTTACATAATAAATGTGTGTATATTTATGATATATAAAGATGTAAATATAATTATGTATATTTATATATAATTTATATTTTTGTTAAATATATATCAATGCATATGTGTGTATTTATACATAGTTAATAAATATACACAGTGCACACACATATGTATTATGTAAACACAAACTTGTATTTTTGATGTGATTAATCACGATTAATCGTTCAACAGCCCTACTAATAAACACACAAATGCGACAATATATGGTTAACCTGAGTTCTTCAAGCCTTCTCTGGGTTTTTCATAATAATAAATTGTGTATACTTCGATGATAATTGACGTTGCCTTTATTATTGTATAGAATACTATGAAATAATATGTTGTGTGCCTTATTCTGTGAAAGAAGCCACATCATTTCACAGAACGATGTTATTTCAAACACTGAATTGAGTTTGGAGCACAAACACCTTATTAAATGTTGTCTTTTGTTGAACAAGAGGCTCGTAAATGCTTCTCACCTGTTGCTTTTTCAAATGCAGGTTTTTAGTGGCTCAAACTCTCAGTGCTTTCAGATGGAGCAGCATTTAATACTCAAAAAATAATCGCAGGCTAATCGGTTTAAGCAAGATTTCAGGTTTAAATTCGATTAATCGTGCAGCCCTATACGGTTGTATAAACGCTGTAAATGGGTTGTGTAGCTATTCACTAGAGTCTCATAAGCACGGGTTCATATACAGAGTAAAGGACGGTCTCCATGGAAACAGCTTCCACCTGCTGTTCAGCTGAGTTAATGGTTTATATGTCTCTTAATTGAGAATGAGTCATTCATTAATTATTATTCAAACATTTCTCCTCTGTGTATTTAATTGCAACACGATCCGTTCATTGTATCATTTTGATTCTTTTCCCCAACAGCTCCGTTAACTTAATTGTGCGTGTGTGTGTGTGTGTGTGTGTGTGTTCTTATGTACAGCCAATTGATTTTGAAATGAATCGATCGTTCATGCTGACTGTTGTCGCTGAAAATGAGGTGCCACTGGCAAGCGGGATCCATCGCACCCGCCAGTCTACTGCCACCGTATCCATACGTGTCATCGACGTGAACGAAAGCCCGAACTTCGACCCCAACCCCAAACAGATCAAACTGGAGGAGGGGCTTCCGCAGTGGTCGATGCTAACGACTTTTACTGCTCATGATCCAGACAGATATATGCAACAGAGTATTAGGTATTGAAACACACACATGCATCTTTTTCCAACACGGCTGGAAAGGATTTTTTCAAATTGGAGAGTTTCATGCACTATAAAGAGCAAAGCAGAGCTTTCTTGCTAGTCCAACCAGAACATTTGGGAAAACTAAGCTGCAAGAATGTATGACTTAGAAATTGTCGCTCAGTCAATCATGTCAGAGGTTATTTACATACAGAAGTCTTAAAGGTGCAGGAGCAAAAAGAAGAGGTTGTAACAGACAATATTTATGACCATCCATTTTATATGACTATTTAGTTGATTGGCACTGGCCATGTTTAAAAAGAAATACCAGCCTACTAGTTATTGAATATTTCACAGTATAAATTGTATACGGTCTGGTATTTTTAAGAAACGATGTAGCATTATGCAATGATAAATGTTTAAACCCTAGTGTACTACATGGTTGTCACATGATCTCATTATGTTGTATGTTTAATTTAAGAAAATATTTCCAGTTATCATTATCCAAAAAAGTGATTATGGAATCATTATTGATAAACTATTTATTAAATAAATAAAAGTATGTGTCGTCAAATAGCATATGTTAAGATATGTTAATTCTGATATTGACACTATTTTTACAATATTTACACTCATTGTTATTTAGTATTATAGTATTTATTGATAATTTAAATCACCTTTTATTTTCATTTTAGTTTGTTTTATCAATTTTATGTGCTTTCTAATATTTCTGTATATCTTTATTTATGTTTTAGACATTTCAGCTTAAACTAATTTTAGTTTCTAATTTACATTTAAGTTGGCTAAGTTTAAGGTTTTTTTCAGCTTTATTTCACTTAACAAAAACAATTTTGAATAGTTTTAGTTAAAAGTAACTACACACTGGAAATGGGAGGTTAAGTTAAACGCAATTGCATCCTCCTCATTTCGACACATGTAGTATACATTCTATGCCCAGTATAAAAGTATGTAAACATTGTGTTTTCCCATTTCAGTGGTTATTTCATGAAAAAGTAAATGTTGACCATCTTTTTTTGCTGTGTTTGTGTTTTAAAGATACTCTAAATTATCTGACCCCGCCAACTGGCTGGAGATCGACCCCAACAATGGACGAATTTCCACAATCGCTGTTTTGGACCGAGAGTCTCCCTATGTTAAAAACAACCTCTACAATGCCACATTTATGGCCTCTGACAACGGTAGGAGTAACTGTGTTTGTTTGTGTATATATTAAGGAGCAGTTGAGATTGAGTGATTCCATTGATTTTAGCTGCAGGGAGAAATTGCAACCAAACAAACTCGGAGATATACGCATGCCCACACATCCATGTTAATGATCACACCAACTGCATATGCAAACTCATTCTGAATGTCTATGTGCTCACTTTCTCTGGGTTGTTCTTTAAAGAAGCCTCTCCCTCTCCTTCTAACTCACACATATGCACATACTCTACCCGCTGTGTGAAAGAGTCCACAGAAGTCTGCTAGGCCCTATTCTGCTGTGGTGTTTAACATTCTCGCTGCATCAGAGCTCTGAAACAAACCCCCTCTCACACTCACGCTGTAAATTTGAAAGCTTGTCTCCAGAAACACTCACTAAACAGTTGTGCCATTTTCGTATGCGGTATTTGAGTGCGAAACCCCACCTGCTATCCAGTTTAAATGCTCTGAAATAGCAATGAACTGTATGTAAATGAAGTCATCTCTTCTTTTTAGCACAAACACACTTTTCTATGCAAATTAGGCTTGTTTATAGATCATTGTGTAAAATCAATGCATGGGTAATTATCGTAGCACTGGAAAGCAGGGGTTAATTTTATTAAGCAATTTTATTTCATTAAAAAATAAATACATTTTTATTTAAAAGGGATGTTTGTGTACATTTTATAGCAATCACTTTAACTGCAACTGATTAAATTATGGAGAAGAGCGTTATATACCGCTGTGCGCTGCAGTCAGCATTTTAAAGGTAGATCGCAGTGGAGCGGTGATGCTGTACAATTGCAGAAAAGAATTTCATTTTAATGTGGAGTCTGCTGCATCCACCACAACCGAGCACTCAGAACCGATCCGGGCTGCCTTTCCCAAAAGCAATGTTAGCCAACTACACTCTAAAAATGCTGGGTTAAAAACAATGGAATGGGTTAAATTTTTGCCCAAAGTGCTGGGTACTTTTATTTATCTTTTATTCAAATGTTTTATTAATTTATATATACATATAAATCGTCCAACCTATTTTGGGTTCATTTTAATCCAGCCATATAGTAATTTTTAAATAATAGATAAAAAAAATGAAAATAATAGATGAGTTAAATAAAACTACCCAGAAGGTTGGAGAAATATTTAACCAAGCCACTCCATATTTAACCCAACTTGGGTTGATTTTATTGGTTGAGTGTTGCGGTCGCAAGTTCTGCCATTTGCCAACATATTTCGATGATTCTGTTTCCCGAAACCATAGTTCCAACAAACATTCGCAAACAGCAACGTAAAGTTGTGTGGTTGGAGTAAATAAAGCAAAATAGCAAAGTAATCTTCAGAGACCATGTTCAATATTTATAGCAATAATCTGACACTGATTCGATCTCAAATACGATTAAATGGCAGAAGTTATTACTCCACTTCCTGTGTGGTGTCATTTACCACAGTTTTATATTGCTGAACCAACATGGTTTATATGTGACAAAGTGACTACATTTTCAGGAAACTCTTGTGACTGGCTAGTTAATTTGTACTATGGTAGTTATTTTGTGGAACAGGTTATTGGTGTTACCTAAGTTGCATAATTAAATTTCTAAAAATCTGCTAAAACTAAACAATCCACTAAAACAACACAGACTTACAAGTATACAACGCTAACTTAGCATTCTTAGTGAATTCCAGCCTTAGCTCAGTTAAATCTTTGTGCGGTGCTGATCGAAACACTTTCCCACAAAGAAGCCTTTTCGCATCCAGTTCAATGCTGATTCGCACACCTGATTCAATAAATTAAGGATACTTAGTCGTACTTGATTTAGTTGTTTTCAGGCTGGAACGGATTAAAAAATGTGCTGTGAATGCCAGAAGGACTCTAACAGAAAGCTCCGTCAGCCTGCCTGCGCGGCTCTGCCCGTCTCTTGTTCTTTGTTTAAAGATCAGTGAAGTCGAAAGGTCTTGTTACTCTTGTTGAAACAGAAACTAAGCTCTTTTCTAAGTAGTGATGGTCCAGTCTGTGTTGGTTATAAGGGCTCTGGTTTGCAGACATTCCATGGATGTGGGCAGGACGATTGGATCTTATAGACTGTGCATTAAGGTTTATAAATGAGTTATGATCCCAACCAACCCAGATGAGAGGAAGTTAAAGTCATTAACTGCTGTAGTTCATCTATATTGTCAGTTTTCAACTATTAAGCTCAAATGTCACGCCCACGAAATGTTCACTGTCATGAAGCGTATTGCAAACAAAAACTTGCTATGTACAGCAAGAGCTTTATGGACTAGGCCCTGTTTCCACCTGGTATTAAGATGCATTTTGGTCGATTGGATCACAAGTGGACGACGCTAAATACAGGTGTAAACGGTGTAAAACATTTTGAGCCTGACCCCTTTCGACCACTTCCAGAGGTAATTGAAAACTTAATTATTTTCATAGCGTAGACGCTCATGTGGTCTAATATGTTCAGAAAACCACAAAAGATTGCCTATTCTCTGCCTACTGACATAATGTATTAACATTATGGGAGCGTGCTAACCAGAGGGGATTTAACTTTGACCTAAGTTTGTTTTGAAAACAAAACCGTACCAAGCACAATGTTCTCTCACCATTCCTGATTTCTAGCACACACTCACACATATTTAAATTGCCTGAGCTTATTTCAGCCATTAGATCAAAAGATCTGAAAAAACCCATACATTTATCTACCCATAGACAGGGTTGCCAGGGTTTCACACCAAAGCCTGCCCAATAGAGGTCCCCCAGTAAATATCGCGTTCCGAGGGGTAAAATCTGCCATTTGGCAGGGTTCACCCTGGTGAAATTCGCATTCCAGGGGCTAAATATCATGTTATTTGGGGTCGCTTCAACTCATGGAAATGAAAAACAACCCGTGGCAACAGTGTTAAAGTAGGCCAGTTCCGCAGGAAAACCGCAGACTTGGCAACACTGCCTATAGACCCTCCCCTCAAAGAAATTAGGACAGAACTGGTTGAAAGTGGACAAAAGAGATGAATCAAAACACCAAGTGTAAACGACCTGTGATCGCATCTTAACACCAGGTGTAAACAGGGCCTTAAAGTCAGTTTCCAGGAGTCAAGATGCTCAAGTTTACTGCATCTTTTGTTTTTAAACATCTTGTCATGTAGGTTACATTTTCATGTTGAAAATATTGTTTAAAAGTTTTATGTGTATATGTAAAAATGTGATTAGTTGACTATTCTCAGTCAGAAGTGTGGCTACATGACACAATGTTTGTATTGACTTTCCCTTCTTTCCATCGATAGGTGTCCCCCCTGCGAGTGGGACAGGAACTCTGCAGATCTACCTGCTGGACATAAACGATAACGCACCTCGAGTCTTCCCTCAAGAAGCAGAAGTGTGCGAGCGTCCAGAGCCCAACGCCATCAATATCACAGCTGTAGATGGAGACCTCAACCCCAACGCTGGGCCCTATGCATTCGAACTGCCCAACAGACCCTCTGACATCCGCAGGAACTGGACACTGACTCGAATCAGTGGTATGCCACAACGCTTTATCAAAACACTCGATTATTGATTTATTTTTCTCGCCAGACTTTATCTGACACATGTGTTTTGTCATACTTGTGATTGGTTTATAGGTGATCATGCTCAGTTAAGCCTGAAAATTAGTTACCTGGAAAGCGGGATATACGAGCTGCCCATCAGCATCACAGACTCGGGTAACCTGCCCATGTCCAACACCACCTACCTGCGCATCAAAGTGTGCCAGTGCGATCACCACGGCGACTGCGTGGACATGGAACGAATCATGGCAGCCGGGCTGGGCACCGGAGCCATCATTGCCATTCTTATCTGCATCATCATCCTGCTGGGTAAGACACACACCAGACAGAGATTGTTTCTTCCAGGCAGTTCTTATCAGTCGGTCACATTTCTGTCAGGCACATGTGATTTGCTTTTGGTCTCAGAGGCGATATAGCCACAAAAGACTATTGTGGAAATGTTAGAAACATTTCTGTTCAGGGCTTGACATTAACTTTTTTGTTCACCAGCCACTGTGGCTTGTGGTTTTGCAAAGTTACTAGCTACTCGGCATTTTCATTGGCCACAATTTTGACATCAATACCATGGGGAAAACTGCCATATAGATATTTTTAAAATTTGGCAGCAGGTTTATTAGGCTGCTGTCACTTTAAGACCTGGTGCACGTATCCCTTATACCGTTACACATACGTTTACGTTCACTTAAATCATAACTGACTCACCAAGTATTTCACGTATCCAAGTATTTTTTGACATTATTTTGTGTTTATTTGACTGTTTAAGCAGCAAAAAAGAACTCAAATTTAGCACTTCGAGGCAACTTTACGGTTCTGCTCACTTACACCAGTGTTTTCAAATGATGATTTTCTCTTTACTATTGAATTCAGCCGGGTTTACAACCACGTATTTTTATTTAATATTTAGTTTTTTAAAAAATTCTGGATGGAAACACGAAGAAGTCAATGCAGTTTCAAAAAATGTGCATTAAAAAATTATCCAGTAAGAAGACATAAACACAAGCTATAAATAGAATGAATGAATGAATATTATAGAATACATTTCTAGATGTGCATAAAGCCCACGCGCTTTGAGATGTGACTGAATAATTCACTTCTCATTGCATAAATATGGCTCTGGTCTTCATGAAACGCTGCCAAAGCCAAAGCCTGTCATCAAAATGATCGGCTACTGTCACCGCCCCAAAATAAGGCATTTTCCCTCCATTCACTATAGCAATGGCATTTTTCAGAATGTCTCTGCACTCTAAAGTAATTTATTACGTTTAATAAAAGAGGCACAGTGGTTTCCCAATGGCCACAGCTTCCATTTCTATTTTGCTCAAATTTCCACGGAAGTGACAATTTTATTCTCAAACACATGGGATGTAGAAACTGTTTTCTTTTTAAATTAAATTTCCAACTCGGATGGAAACACAGCTTATGATGAGTTCTTGCACAGTCTGATTCTCCATCTGTACGGTTTTAAATCGTGTTACTTGTGTTAATTTTCCTGTTAAACTTTAAAGAAAAACAGTGGATAAAATACTTGGCAGTGTTAAAGAATTCTGTCAGAACCGCTGAATAATATCAGTCCAGTTTTACTACCCTTTGCGCTCGTTTTACTGAAAAATCACGTAAATCCTGGAAGCTTGTCTGAGGAAGCAACAGTAACGGAGTGGGCGGAGCTTGGAGAATTGTCCATTTTGGTTGGTGGTGATAAAAATTGCACAGTGCACCTATAACTGTCTGATCTCAAGTAATTTTTCTCGTTTTATATCGATCTCTCTTTCACTTTCTGTGTCTCTCTGCAGTGCTGGTGTTGATGTTTGTGATGTGGATGAAGAGACGGGATAAAGAGAGACAGGCCAAGCAGCTGCTGATCGATCCAGAGGACGATGTGCGAGACAACATACTCAAATACGACGAGGAGGGCGGCGGAGAGGAAGACCAGGTACATGCGCTCCCTCTCTGCTGCTACTGCTGCTGGGCATACACAATTGTTTCAGCTCAGAATAACTCGAGACAATCTGGCTTGTTTAATAAAAACATGTTAAAAAGTTTCATTTTAAGTCATCGTTAAATGTTTCACTTTTGCAAGTTGCTATTATAAGTCATAAAATGCTAGAGACTAATTTTAAATTGATGTTCCTGCTTTGCCTGTTGGTGTGACCACGTATGTGCGAGACTCAGATTTGCATTTGAGTCAGACTTTGGTTTTTTTAAACTGTTTCAGTGCTAAGCTGACACACACACACACACACACACACACACACACATTCAACTCACATTTTCTGAGAGAGAAATATTTTTATGGTTTTATGAGTTAATGATATTTTCTATCCCTAAACTTCTACAGGAACCATTTGGCATTTTTCAGCTTTAATTAAAACATTAAATCTAAAGAAAACCATTAGTAAAGTACGTAAGCCCCGGGTAAACTGCATTGTCTCCACCTGCGTCTACTTTTCTAGCTCTTCAGTGTAATACTCCATGGACCATGAGCACTTACAGACATGTGTCATCTTTTAAACTTGTCGCGGATATATTCTAACCTCTTGCATATCCATTTTTGTTGTTTCCACCTTCTTCTTTGGTTATTTTTAATGGCATTTTCCATCGTCTTCTTCAAGTAGTTCTTGAAAACAGCAAGCCGACTGTGAGTATTGCCACATAGTGGACCGACCAATTAAGTGTCAATTACAGACATGTGTGTGCGACATAAAAAAAAGAATTGGAGTACACCAAGCCTGCTGATTTCAAAATATAGTGGCAAATCAAAATTTGAAGCATACTTTCCTCTAGCGCCTAACTATGTAAGGAGCAAATACCATACAGTTCGATGGTTTTTATCCACTTAATATTTAACGTAGCAGCAGGTGTGGCCATTTGTAACTTGAATGTGCTTACATTAAAACATTTGAACATTAAAAATAGTCTGATATGTTGCTTGATATTGCAAACGGGTAAATTTTCACAATATTGTAATATATTATCATAAACACACTGGCTTATAGCGCAAATAATACTGTTTACTGCACTTTGATATTCTTCAAGTTATTTACCTTTAGTGGCTGATGAAAAGTCTCTGTGGCGTTGCAAAATAAGGTGGATACAAAGCTGTTTCTGACTACTCGCTAACCTAAAAGATTTTTTTTTACATTTTTGAATTTGATTTTAATTTACACTTTTTATTCAGAGGTTCTTTAAGTATTTTATTAAGTCAAATCGATTAATCGTGATTATATCTAACATAAAAGTTTGTATTTAATAATATGTTTATATACTATTATATTTACATATAATATACATATAATTTGTGTGTGTGCATGTCTGTGTGTATATATATATATATATATATAATGCTAGGAACGCTTTGTACTTAGTAATGCAATTTTAATTTGCTTTGAGCTCATTCAATTTGGTTCAATTAAAATTCGACTAATAACAATTAATCGCATCTAACATTAAAGTTTCTATTTATGCAATATATTCTATATATATATAAACAGAAACGTTTATGTTAAATGCAATTAATTACGATTAATCGATTTGACGGCAACATCTGCATGTAGAGCAAGGAATGTTTTGACCTTAGTAATGACATTTAAATTCACTCTGAATTCAGTTAATTCATTTAAATTCAATTAGATTAAAATTCGATTAATCACATCTAACATAAAAGTTTCTGTTTATATATATATATATATATATATATATAGTGATTAATTTGGGAATGTCACTCATTTTCTTCCAAATAAGGACATTCCCAAATTTTCCTGTAGGAAGGTTTTATCGTATTTAGCTAACTTGTGAAAAGAAAACCCATATTAATGTCCTTCGTATGAAACAAAGCAAATTTAAATTGCATTACTAAGGTCAAAACGTCCTTGTTCTGCATGCAGATGTTTCCAGAAACCCAGGGGCTTTGAGCAGACCTCTAACCCTGTTTGTGATTGTCTGTGTTTCTTCAGGACTATGATCTAAGCCAGCTGCAGCAGCCCGATACTCTGGAGCCAGACATGATCAAGCCCGTCGGGATCCGCCGGCTGGATGAGCGACCGATGCACTCCGAGCCCAACTATCCCATCCGCTCGGCCGCACCCCATCCCGGAGACATAGGAGAGTTCATCCACGAGGTACGCCGTGCGTCCACTCTTCTGAAGTCGCGCCATATAAAATGGCTCGATGGCACCAGTGATAAGACTTAATGGTGATTGATTGGTTAATTGGAGCAAGTCCTTTTAGTTTTGTTGATCATTAGCCAGGCTCAGGGATTCAATATCTCATGCTACAGTCTGTGGATGTGCGCCCTCCCACGCACACATGCAGACCTCACACGCTCCGAGCAGTGCGACTGCACTCAAAGCAGTGTGAGATTAGCAAGAAACTGTTTAAATCAGGTAATGAATTAAACATTACAGCTAAATGTAAGCAGCCTCACTTAAAAGACAGACAGGCTTTATGTACGCCAGCATTTGCCAATCGTTTCAACCAAACTGTATTTTAAAGATACCCGTCAGTTAGGATTTTTTTTTTTTTTTTTTTTAGCATTCTAACGTCAACAGAAATCATCACTTGTGAGTTTTGTTTAAAGTCGTTTTATGTCTGTAGAAAGATTTGTTTGGACAAGCGACTTCAGGATTCAGAATTATGTCAACTGAACGTCTATACAGTGTTTAGTCTATGTTAGCACTCTGTCTGGATAGTGTTATACTAAAAATAGAACTTTATTTGTACAATATGGCAGCGTTTCAAAACCAAGTGAGCTGTCCACCTAGACAGCACCAGAGGCATTTTAAACATTCAAATTGAGTGTGCATTCGGATGTTTGATTCACTACCAAAATTAGTTGGGCACATGCAGTATATCAAACATTTGATTCTGCCCAACAATGTGTTTTTGTCTATAGAATGTTTGTGCCTCTGTTGCATTATCTATGTAAAGTTACGTCCGAATGCTGTACTACATAACTAATACTACTTGTTTCTCTTTTAAAGGAAATGATGTTTCAAATGTTAGCTTTAGCACGTTTAGCTCCTCTATTTATTCTACATTGGGAAAGCGACTGTTGTGACCATTGAGTGCATGAAATGTCCCAGCTTTTTTGGGGGGCTGAAGAAGTACCTAATCCAGTATTTTAATATTTGGTATAGTTTTTGTTATTACAGACTAAACATGCAAGCATAGGTGCTGATTTGTTTCTGTGATTGGGCACCCACCAGGCCTTGATATTCCACTAGGGGCGGTGGAGTGTAACGTAGTCACTTTGGCAGGTTGAGTTTTATATAATGTACACATTTTTCAATTCTAGTCTTTTAAAAAGCCATTTGAAATAATAAATTTAGTGCTATATAGTTGTCAAAAATATAGATTTTTTGATACATATCAATGCGTAAATATGTGAAACGCTTCCAAAACTCATTTTCCACAGAATAGATACCAGCTGCTCTTTCTCTCTCTCATCTCTCTGACAGCGAGTGACACAAACCCTCCTCTCCTCACTCACTCGTTTCATTTGCTCTGGATGAATATTGTTGGTGTTACAGGGCTTGAATTTCGGAGTTGGATTGCGTATATTCCACATAATTTTACTCATTCCCGCAGATTTTGTGCTCACAACCGAAGTGCGCCACAAAATGCCATCTCTCAGTACTAAATTGAGTTCTTTTTCTTGCTCACAAAATGTCAAAATGCTGGCAAGTCTTGGCAAGTATTCACTTAAACACTGTCAGTTGTTTTAAGTGAACGTAAACAGTTGAGAAACAAAACACATGTTTAACAGTATAATGGATCTGCGCATCAGCTCCAATTATACCTGCTGCCAAATTGTGAGAGAATATTAAAAATATCTATATGACAGTTTTCCCCTGGGTATCGATGTCAAAACTGTGGCCAGTGAAAATACTGAGTCGCTAGTAACTTTGTAAAATCACTAGCCACGGTGACTGGTGAACAAAAAAGTTAATGTCAAGCCCTGGTGCCCATACTCTAAAGCCGCTCTATCATCTTTGGATTTAATTACTTAAAATGAAATTTATCAACATGTAAAAAAAAAAAAAACTTTTGTGTCCAGTGTGCAATGTTATGCTGTAATGCTAAATATAACAGTAGAATTATGTGTATTACTGATGTGAGGTTCACAACCACAGACGTTCAAAAATCACAATTGTTTTTATGATTGGTTAAAATAAATGGAGAACAAGTGCTTAGTCAATAGAAGAAATAAAATAAAGCAAAAAAGTTAATATAATAGTATTTATAATGTTTAAAGATCATAGGTTAAACTTCAGAGGCTCGTTTTAAATGTTGGACAGACTGCAGATTTCCAGAGAGGAAAGATGCATTATTTCATAACAGGAAATAATGGTCAGTTCACAGTGGTCATTGTGTTCATTCACCTGCACACATATATTACAAAACAGTAGAGAATAGTGCAGAAGCATGTGAGATGGGACGCACACGCTTTTTTTGCTTAATGGGTTTCAGTTCTATTGTCACTCCTTCCTCCTTCCTTCCTTCCTCTTCTCACTTTAGTTGTTTCTCATGCAGTGCCCTGACAGAGTATTCAGTGCTTCATTGTTTAATTGTGCAAGCTCAGACCGTGCTTTCCAGAACGCAGCCGCTTATAAATAAACGCTTTAGCCTGTTCCAGAGCCCAGCATCTGTTTGCACGGCGACCCCAATCCTCCTCCCCTCCTCCGCTTTTGTTCCTTCTTTTTCTCCGTCCCATCCCCCTCTTCACTTAAACAGCAATACGCTTGTACCAAACGAGTGATTCGACAAGGAAACGGTTGTACTAGGCAATGTCCGTGTGCTATTTTTGAAATGCGTGTATTTTAAAAGCACATCCGTTCTCGTCATGCTCCCTAGGGTCTGAAGGCGGCCGACACCGATCCCACGGCCCCTCCGTACGACTCCCTGCTGGTCTTCGACTACGAGGGCAGCGGCTCCACGGCCGGATCGCTCAGCTCCCTTCACTCCTCCAGCAGCGGAGGCGACCAGGACTATGACTACCTCAACGACTGGGGCCCTCGCTTCCGCAAACTCGCCGACATGTACGGAGGCAACGACGACTAGCTTACGCCATCACCGCAGGACCACAGAAAGACAAGGGAGAACCGGAGGAGGAGGAAAACTAAAAGAAACAACATCAAAAAAACAGTGTGGCACTTTTTTTTTAATTGCGGGACGTGGACAGTGTGCAGAATCAAAACAATGAAGAAACCAATATACCCTAAAGAGACAGAGAAACGAAGAGACAAGAAAGTGGAAGGAAGATCACCATGGCAACAAAACCAGGTCTCTCCGAGGCCCTCTGTTGCAGACGGAGGGGGTCTAATGAAGGAAATCTGCCTAGTTTGGGTTCAGTCCAGGATTTTTTCGCCTAAGTTTGAAGGATCATCGGTACGAAACGTATGAAGGAACGCTTAAAGAACGTTAAATGAATGCTAAGTTACACTTGAATCTCACAGTACAGAAGCACTGGGATATTACGTGCCTTTTTGTACATTTTTTTCTTTTGTTTCGTTTTTTACATTTTCCTTTTTTTCGGTCTTTGTTCATTTGATCTGATGATGTTGTTTTTCTGTTCAATGGCTTTGGTGGCTCAGAGTTTTGGAGTGTTTATGTCGTGAGCCTGTTTATAACGTTCATGCTTCTGTTTGCGTTTCTCACCATCACGCTGTTCGTTCACGTCACGTATCAAACGAAGGCTGTGGAAGAATGAGAGCGGCTAGACAGAAAGAACAGCTTGTACAGTATGCTAGAAAATAGATTTCAGTTTCTTTTCTTTTTTCTTTTTTTGTTGTTGTTGCGTTTTCCTCTTTTTTTAAAAAAAATAAATAAATAAAAATATATATTCACTGTTTTTCCACCAAAACGTTAACTTATGCAGCCGGTTGCAAAATGGGAGACGAGCATTATTATTTGGTAGCAGAACTCTTTGTTTTGTTCATTTATTTTCTATCTTTCTCTCTCTCTCTCTCTTTCTCTCTCTCAGCATTTTTTTGAAGTGATTTAGTATTTTGCAAATGAAAACATTCTGTTTTTTGAAATGTCATCTGCCTTAGTCATCCTGGTATTCTTTCATGCCTGGTATTCTTTCATTTTTTACTCCACTGTAAATTAAATGGTGTGTACATAGTTTTTTGTTTCGTTTTTCCTCTTTTGATGTAGTCTACGAAGAAGAGCAGGGCGTGAAGAACTTGTATATGTATAATTTGGACTACAGACAAAAGGATTTTTGCATGTTTTTATCTTTTACGTATAAAACAGTCTTTCTGAAATTTATTTACACACAAATAAAGAAACGCCCACCTCGAAGGAGACTAAAGTGAATAAGTGAGACACAAGTTTGGTCCAGATACCCGTTGTTTTCATCCCTCCCCTTTTCATGACGTAACATTCCTTTTTCGGTTCGCCCCTTTTGGCCCAGTTAATGACCTTCCATTTGCCCGTTGTTCTCTAATATCATTGCTTGACGTCCTTCGTCAAGGATTCCATGTTGACCCTCCGCTTCCTTTGTTCTTCTCTGCTACGTTCTGCATTTCCATTGTCTTCTCCCTTGGATCACTCTCATGGATCAAAGAGGTCGACTGACGTTCGAGGCTCCGAGGCCATACTCCTAAACGCACGATCCTTCGGGATCTTCATGTTTGAACTAAACTGTAATGGTGGACCTAAGCCCTCATCATAACTGTCTCTGCCTCTTAGAGAACCGTAATGGTGTGTGTGCGTGTGTGTGTGTATCACTGGAGGGCCAATTAAAAGAGCAGGATGGAAGTACAAGGCCAGTCCACTCACGAGGCTCACAGCCATAAGATGATTAACAACTTTTTAATGGACGATGGCTGTCCAGAATTCTGTGGGCTCTGTTTGCAATTACTTGTTGATATTATGACCCATTGCAGCCCAAATGACCAATAAAAGTCTAATTTTGGAAATGCTGATTTGTTGGTGTTCTTTGCTAGATTGATGTATTGGCTCAGTTCCGAAACCTAGCAACTCCCTAGATAGGCAGCTGGCTTCCGAGACAGGAACCTAAGCATCATGGGAGATCACCAGTGACTGATTTAGAATGCTCTACATGGGTAGTAAATCACAAATAGCACTCCACGTGAGACTCGCAATTGATTTCAATAGCATTTGACGTTAGTATGTTGCTGAGCTAAAAGCTTTCTACTCTTGATAGGCATAAAAATTAGTGGTGCACTGAAATTTTAGCCACCGAAAATATTTAGCTGAAGTAGCAAAAACTAAATTTGTTGTCAGATGAAATTTTTTGTAGGCCTGAAAGTCTATTTCATGCACACAAACGTACATCATGGTGGCTGAATGGACAACAAATAATGCTAAAATAACGTAAAATTTGCTCAGTGGAAATATCAAGAGGTGGCTTATTGAAGATCTTCATTCAGACTGCTTTAAAGGGGACCTTCTGTATTATGCAAAATTTACTTTTAAATTGTTTGAACATAAATGTGTCGACAGTGTTTATAAACGACGACACTATAATGGTAAACATCCACCCACTCCTTTTTAAAATCCCCATGAACCACAAACAGTCTCAGAATAAACAGTTTCTATGCAGTGTGACCTCACGTTGCACAGGCCCCGCCCACGACTGCTGACAGACTCTGCCTTATTAGCATAGACCCCGCCCTCAGTGAGCTGCACACAGACTGCCATGTTCATCTCCTCGCCAGAGCATTTTTACAGCAGCATTCAAGTAATGTATTCTTAGTAAAGCTACAAAAGTTATTCAATCAAGAGCAGCGAGTCACGTGATAGAGATGATAATCAAAACCAAACAGACGTTTTAGTTTTTGGCAGAGTGTCTGAGGCAGTTGAGGCTCTGCCCTTTTCTGGAAAGTGGGGTGGGGAGCAGCAGCTTATTTGCATTTAAAGATACATGCACAAAACACTAAAAAATGGGCATTTACAACATGGTATGATAAATGATGTGTGGGGTGTTTTGAGCTGAAACTTCCCAGACACATTTTGGGGACAACAGAAGACTTCATTACATCATCTTGTAAGAAAGGGGTGTTAATTTACCACCTGAGAACACAACACACAGAACAGCAATCCAAGTTCTGCTTTTGCATTTAATCATGATACATTACAGAAACTGTTTTTTGGTTTGGTTTTTGGCTACAAGAAAACTTTCATTTTGGTGTTTCTGAGCAAATATATTTTGGTGCAACATTAATAATAAAATAGATGTTCACATGTAAATATCAATATTTTGAGTTCTAAATTTAATCTATAAATAACATATATCTTGCCTTCTCATTTTGGAATTATTTTTCGCTGAGCTTGATGTTGTGCATTACGGATCACCTGCTGCTTCCATTGAATTTTGATGAATTCGGATACATTTTTGAACGGCTTTTTTTGTCTGAAGTGCGCCTGTAATGCCTTAAAAAGTTGCCTACATATGCAGCTCGCTAGCTTTTGGAATGAGATAATTGTATATATGCATGCTAAATGGGCTCCATTAAATGGAAAAAGGAAATGCCGTTGCATACCTTGACCTTAAAAGTGATTACTGGCAGCTGGGTCATTATCTGGGTCTGAGCGTGCCTGCCTCCATCATTTGAGTCAGTCTACGGTCCACACACACACACAAACTTGTGTGTTTCTATACTCCCTTCAGGACTATCCTTTGCTCCTCCTTCTCTATCTAACGTTCTCCGGGGACTGAGATTATTGTGCCAACATCAAAGCCTGGCCTCCCCACGTCCCATTGTGTGTGACTGAGAGAATGAGAGAGCTAAAAAGTGCAGTCTTGTTGCTTAAGGTCACATGAAGGATGGGGAATAAGCTTTTCTCTGTGCTATCTCCTTCATTCCACTCTCTCTCTCTCTCTCTCTCTCTATATATATATATATATATATATATATATTTATATATATATATATATATATATATATATATACACACACATATAAAACTCCTTCCTGCGTTTTATATTTGGAATTTTCCTATTTCCTTTTATACTTCATGTTCCATCCCCCTCTTTCTCTGTCCTTTGTTTCAATATTTTTTTCTTTTCTTTTTTGTGCTCGGTTTTGTCAGTAATGGTCTGGGCAGTCCAGTGGAACACTTGATCCTTTGTTACGCCAAAGGGATATGTCTCTCTCTCTCTCTCTCTCTCTGTATGTGTGTGTGTGTGTGTGTGTGTAATAAAGAGAAGGGAGGGCGGTGAGTGCTGCAGGGATTTGCTGGATATAAAAGAGATATAAAATTTGGGCTTAGATATACATTTCTGTTCATATGTTTACATATCCATTGTCTGTGCATTGTCCTAATTTTACTGCTCTAAGGAAGTTATTTGACATAAAAGTAGAGCTGCACGATTCTGGATGAAATGAGAATCATGTTTTTTTGGTTTCAAATAGAGATCCCGATTCCTCCACGATTCTGAATATACAACCAAACAAAATATGTAATTTACTAGAAGTTCTGACAAAATATAAATTGCTGGAAAATCTTTGAATTAATTATTTAAAACATGTCTTTGAATGAATTCAACGACTAATAAATACTGGTTTCATTACTGGATGAACTAAGTGTTTTTGAACAAATCTTTTGAATGAATGATTCAATGATTCAAATTCAGTGGAATAAGATGTGTTTGATACAACCTTTTTTTGATGCACCAAGTTCGTTTCAAATGGTTGTTTGCTCTATTTTGATCGCTATCGTAGACATCAGTGTTTAAAAGCTAACTTAAAACTAATATCTCAGTACTTCTGTGATAATTTGAACATTTAACATAGAAATAACTTCCGAACACATATTTGAATGTATGATTTTGTCAAAAAGACGCAGGCGAATCGTTACTGAGGGCTGCGATACGTCAACGCGTCCGCCATATTGCTGAGGGCAAGACTGCACTGTAAACAAATTTTTACATTTTATCAACCGATTTTAATATATTAAAAACAGTTCATGTATTATATTATATAGTAAATATAAAGTGTATAATATTATCAATAAACATTACAGCAAATAAAATAGTAATGAATAGTACATTAATTAGTATAAGTACAATAATATAATAACATAATAATATATTGATAGTATATGTATAATGTACATATGTATGTATATATATAATATATGTATAATGCTACTGATGGTTTAGCTCCATCCCTAATCCTGACAGACCTGTCCTGTCAAAGTGCTCTGACTTGAAGTACTCACTGCATAACACAGAGAACTCGCTTGCGGAAAAACCTTCCCTTCTTCTAGCTACTTCCCACTGTCTATATACACGGTTTAGTATATAAAATATAATATAGATAATGTACTCTAAAACCTATAATACAAATCATGTCTCAACTTCCACAGCTAATTTGCGACATCGCTAGCTATTTTCTGACTGACTTTCCGCCAACTAGTATCAGCATTATTATATAATGACCAAATACATCCAGAAGCAAATGTCCAGCCTTACATGTAAAAGGTTATTCAATTGTGCGGCAATTTTTTGTTAGGTAGTCGTGGCCTAATGTCGGGCTTTTAACCTGAAGGTTGCTGGTTCGATTCCCACGCTGACAGGAATTGAAAGTGGGGATTGTGAATAAACAGCATTCTCTCCACCTTCGATACCACGACTAAAGTGCCCTTGAGCAAGACACCTAACCCCTAATTGCTCCCCTTGTAAGTCGCTTTGGATAAAAGTGTCTGCTAAATGACTAAATGTAAATGTTTTACAGCCCCAAGCAGCACACGAAAGATTTTTCTCAATTTCAGTTATGAGCGTTATGGGAACGTTGCCCTGCACAATATGGCGGCGACGTTGACGTACAATCCGGAGGCGAATGGGGCGTCTATGTATTTATTAATGTCTATGGTTTAACCTCTGTCATCGATTCAGTTCAGTAAATGATTCATTACACTGATTCAAATGGTAACGCATGTTTGTGAACTATTAAAAAAAGTACCGACTAGTTCGGGAATAAGGCTAGTTTTACTTCACACCGAGACAATAAGGATTCAGTCATTCGTTTCGATCGCTGGACACAATGTATGTTTTTGATTCACTAAAAACGGCTCATTAGAGCCGTTAATTCGTGAATCGGCACGTTAAGTTCTTTACACATGCAGCCCTAGGAAACAACACAAAGACAATACATGGTTTTCTTCATCACATAGACTACAGGCTGCGAACCCTCATTCACGACTCAGGTAAATAGGCTATGTTTTATTTTGCAGTGTTGCTGAAAAGCATTGTAGGGAACACAGTTTTATGTTCCTATTTTTAAACAAAATAGGTTAAACATCTTACAAGGGGATTCTGTAAGGGGTATGTAAATTTATGAGCACAGCTGCATATTTGTAGAAAAGGACCAGTTAAGAGAAAGGGAGGACAGCATGTGTATGTAAGGGAAAGACTGTGTGAAGGGGAGTTTGAGTTTGAGGGTCTAAAAATAGGACTTGGTGCTGGCTGGAGGATGGAGATGACATTGATCAACTGATACAGGGAGAACAACTCCCCATCTCGCTCTCTTTCTCTCTCTTTCTTTCCCGAGGTCTTAACTCTGCCTTTTACATTCCTACTTTGCCGTTGCTGTCAGGGTCAAACTCACTCCTCCACAGTGTATGAGTTTGGTGTGTATGACTCAGATTTTCCTCTATGCCTTAATCCAAACCAAAACATTTGTTTATGATTCATTGTGAAAGGCAAAATTAACAAGTAACACTATAAAAAGGTTAATAGAAGATACCCTCGTGGGGTTCCAAAACTCTGAATTTCTTTATTACACAAAACACAATATTTGATGTAACCAACCAAACTGTAATCTATGGAGTGCTATGGAGCCGGAGGGGAAGATTTTCCGTGACTAATCCAACACATCCTCATGGCATTTAGTAATTATGTTTGGACAAACTGGTGGTCAAAATTCTTAGGAAATCGCCACCTCTTAAAATAGTTATGTTTTCTTATGAGGTCGGGTTGAAAAATCATTGTACTGTTTGTTCCACATAAATATGTCATGGCTTCAGATGACTTAAAATATAGTGTATGTCATTATGTACTAATTTAACGATACTTTTATGGTGCTTTTTTATATTTGTGTTGCTAACAGCCCCAGTCTCCACACTGTAAAAAAAAAAAAGTAAACGCATGCGCAAAATGTGTCTAAGGAAAACTGTTGGTTTGGAGAATTCAAATGCGGTGGGAGAGCGAGCGAACCTGAACCAAGTTTTAAGACGTTTGGTGAGTAGGCTATTGAGAACTGAAATGATTCTCCAAAGTTTGCTTTATTAGGTTTAAAAGGCATTTTGTAGACTTGCGAGTTCATGCATTGGTTTCATGATCACGTTTTCCCAGTTACCACATTATTATATTATGGTAGGCAGTAGTTTTATTTTCCTCTTGTCATATATCTCTAAAATACTGTTAGATCGACTTCTGACATAACACTGAAAAAAACATGTTTAGGATTTACTTTGAAACAATGTTTTACTCAGAAATTGCTTATAAATTTCACTAATAATTACAAAGGAATGGCGAGTAACACATTGAATTATACATGAAAATACTGAAATAGAAAGACCATAGACTGTAAAAAAAGATGGATGACGCACCACTCTCTTTGCACTAACTGAAGCCGCAGTGTGCCAATAAGGCGCTGAAATCTTGAGTCTGCGCATAGTGAACTTGGAGCCTGCGGCTGCGCAGTAGTGAGCGCGAAAAAGTGGAGCCGTGATATCAAGGTCCCCCCAAATTCAGAACAACTCATTATGTCGGGGTGAAACAATTGACCTTTCGCAAAACCCGTCCCCTCTTGCTAAGCCCGATAACACATGCCGCTCTCACACCACACATCATGTTCTCACGCAGTGAATAATACATTACAGAGTATTGTATATTGTAATGTAATATTATAATTTTTTAAAGAAGTAGCATATAGTGGCTCTTTAATGTGTCGTGACAGATCCCTGTAGCTCCTTCAAGCGGCTCGTGAACCGATCATCTCTTCATACTAGTTCATTTATAGCATCAAATAAACATGAGTGAACATCAGAAGGAATGTTGTTTCAAATGTGGAAAGCCAACATTAATCTACTAACTCCCCTGACTGCTTTGTGGGACAAAATGCCGGTGAAATGGTCAGATCGCCTGTCAATCAACCTGTTTGCGAAGGGTCAATTATGGAAATGTAGAAATTAACGTTAAAACTCCAATCTCAGATTGATACAGAAAAGAGTCATTTGGCACCTCAGTGACTACTTCACTGAGAGAAACTCTGAATCTCAGCTGTTAATCATGACTTATCGCCCCCATTTTTATAGCATCACATAACTAACTAAAATTAAACTTGTTTAAAGAATGAACATTTAAACTAACACCAGCATGATAAACACTGCCTAAAATGACAGAAACTGTTTTTGGAAAAAAACGTTTAAAGGTGCAGTTTTTCGTCCACTAGAGGTCGCCTATCCAATACAAAGGTGTAACTTGGTGACGCCAAGTTTGAGCGAGGAATCTTGGGACATGTGGTCTTTACCTCACAGCTGGTGGAAAAGAATCAAGAGAGGACTTGGTCAGAAATCATGTTCATAGATGAGATTATTAACGTTACTGTGCTATGAAGCAGAGCAGGACTGAGTGTATGAGTATGAGGTAACGCAGCTCTATTTATCATATTAGATACATTAGAGTGTGTTGAAAACGATGTTATAATGTTACTGTGAGCGTTCGCTCGCCGGCTGCTGTGAGACACTTGTTCACACTGCAGTAAGATAGATCAATATTAGAATATCATAGTAAATGCTGGATGGCTTGTGTTGATTAATGGCATGAAATTAATTTTGAAAAATATTGTGTGATGGACAAAATTCTGTGTTACTGTTAATAAAAATAAAGCTGCATCTGATTATGCTATGTTAGCTACTTGACAAAATAGTGTTTTTCTCTGAGGCATGGTAAAGCATGGTACTAGCAGAAAATCAAGAAAATTACATTTGAACAATAAGACTGAACGTGTTGAGCTATATTACAATAATTAGTCCATCGAGACACTTTGGCTTCACTTTTCAGGACACGTGTGGCACGCTTGAGAAAGACCGAAATATTTTCTTGTCAAACAACAATTTTTGTACATGAATATCCATTTTCTTCAAAAATTCGCCATTTGCATTCATAGAAGGAAGAAAGCCATTTGAGTTTGAAATGACATGACTCAGGTTGATAAATGACCAAAATATCATTATTAATTGAACTGAGTGGGATCTATATAAATGAAGCATTCATTCCACGATTCATGTGTAGAGTCATAATGTACCCTTTGATTTCCGATTCAAATCTGAATACATTTGTGGATGTCAGCATACATGTTGTGTCTGTTACCTCCACATGCTCGGACATGCCAGATCACATGACAAAGGGAATGAAGCAGGACGTAACTTTGTCTTGTCCACAGAAATGGCCTGAAGAGTCAACAAGAGCTTCTCTCTCCTTGTCTGTGCTGATGTGAGTGGACATGAGAGGGAGATCGGGCCAGCTATATCATTGTACTGACAGGGTCTGTTCACAGCTCTGGGGAAGAGAGTCATTCACATAATGCATTCAGTCCCGTTTTGGATGCAGTGTGCTGAAATGCCAAGTAAATCAGAGCACTTTGTCATGTTTTGCCACAAAAAGAGGCTGCTTTAGACAAATGTCCTCTGATGATATATCATACCGGCTGTTTTCAGACGGTTTAGATGCTTCTTAAAATCAATCTTTCATCAGACTATCTTAAACTACATGCTTGCGGACATGACAAATGAGATCTCAATTTTTCTCTTAAAGCCACCATTACATCATAATGGTCAATTCTTATTTTTTATGGAATTGTGCAGTATTTATCATGATTTATTCGTGCACATCATTATTATTGTTTTAAATTCATGCTTTCTTATATTTAATCAAAATATCTTCCCCTCCCTCTTGCAGTGACATCTCTTCTGTTCTCTGACGTGTTTAAGGCGTTAGGGCGGGGTAACCCGTCACTCACATGACCACAACCATCCAATCAAATCAATTCCTGATGGACAAACTCAAGTCCCGCCCTACATTTTTTCTTGTTTCAGTTCACATTATGTTCTTCACATATATGTTGTATACTTAATACATTATTATTGTGATATACTTCCGTCTCATGCCGACTTCAAACAGCAAAGATATTAAATAGAGAACAAATGTATTCTTTTTAATGTCCAGTCGGCTGTTTCTTCTTAGAAATCACCCCACAATCTCAGACGGGGTTGAGCTCAGATTAGCAGAAATACCGAAATCAACAATAAAAATATCAGTATGAATGTTTCTCTATAAAATTTTGGAAGAGCTTTTTATCTGGCTATAGCTTTCACATTAACTGTTTTGTTTTTTTTTACTATCTTATTGTACATCAAAAATGTCTCATTTGTGTCTATTTTTAATCCTCATAAGGAAACTGATTACTGCATTAATGGGTCAGTTCACCCAAAAATGAAAATGATCTCATGATTTACTCACCGTCAAGCCATTCTAGGTGTAAATGACAAACACAATTGGAGTTATATTTAAAAATATCCTGTCTCTTCCAAGCTGTATAATGTTCCTGATTTTGAAGCCCAAAAAAGTGTATTCAGACATCATAAAAGTAATCCATACAACTCCAGGAAGTTAATAAAGGCCCTGAAGCGATGGATTTTTGAAAGAAAAAACGCATTTTTGTATGCATCGAGTTACAGTGGAAGCATAACCTTTGATGCGATGTTGGATGTAGGGGTTTTGAAAGCTTAGACGCCTTTTGCGGTTCAAACAAATAGAGCTGGCAACAAACTCAAGCTCCTCCACTCTTAAATCGATATTTCTCTTTCAAAAATTCTCATTTTAGACTTCTAATTCTTGACCGGTGTTTTGTTTTGCTCTGTCCTCTGTGCCTCTGCATTCGTCAGTCCACCATGTGTGGGGTCAGAGGTCTCCCCCTGGAGCACATTGGATTACTTTTATGATGGATGGATGCACTTTTTTGGACTTCAAAATCAGGTGCGCCATTCACTATCATTATAAAGCTTGGAAGAGCAAGGATATGTTTTTAAAACTCAGATTGTGTTCATCTGAAAGAAGATGGTTACATAGGATGACTTGAGGGTGAGTAAATCATGGGATAATTTCCATTTTGGGATGAACTAACCCTTTAAGTCTACTGAGCTATTAAAGAGCAACTTCTGAGCAGTAAAATTTTACTCTGGATAACCACATCACACATAAATGTGTGTATGAACAGCTGAATGATTTTATGGTGTGCGCATGTTACAGCAAACTGCTGGGCTGGGAAATGTAGCTTACTGCTCATAATGATATAATCCAGCAATGGGAGCATTACATTAAGCAGACGCAAAGAAAGCGAAAGGAGAGAAAGCAGACCTACATCAAACTAACAGGCGGAAATAAAGGCCTTGTGTCTGTGAATACTCCTGGAGAATAATGGACTTTTATAAAGGGATATACCACGGTACAAAAGCATGAATACCGCTTGACGCCTCTAAAGCAAGATTCCTCGTTTGGACAGGAAAGATTCCCAGATGCTATTATTACAGCCGAGGTGAAGACAGTGTTTGGAAGAGCATGTTTGTGGTTCTACAAATTTCGAATGCTTGTTTGTCTGTGTTTGAATATTCAACCAGAGACGCTGAATGTGTGCCGGTGCCCACGCCTAGTGCCTTTTCCCCTCGTCTCTCCTCTTTAGTTAAGAGATGTGTCTTTATTCCTTTTTTTCTCAGTTTTTCTATTGTTTTTCTCCTCTCTGTCTGTTGTCCCTCTTTGTATTACAACAATGTATACTCTTAAAAGCAGTAGGACAACACTATTTGCTTTCTTAAAGGGTTAGTTCACCCAAAAAGGGTCATTTATCACCCTCATGTCATTCTACACCTGTAAGACCTTTGTTCATCTACCAAACACAAATTAAGATATTTTGAAGAAATCGGGCAGGGTTTTTTTGTCCTCAATTGAAAGCAACGAAATTACCACTTTCAATGTCCAGAAAAGTAGTAAAAATAACGCTGAATGCATAACTCCCTAAAATAACGACTTTATTCAACAAATTTGTCTCTCCTCTGCTACGCTATTTTCGTTGCAGCTTCCAGGTTCTACTTCCGAACAGTGGCTCAGTATTGGCCGATGCTTCTTCACGTGAGCAGCACAAGGCACGCATGTGATGCTGACGCAGGAGCCGGCCAATAATGAGCCGGTGTCCGGACGTGAACATGGAAACTCAGCACTGCTTACAGACTGACAGGAAAGAGGAAAAATTGTTGAAGTCATTATTTTGTTTTGTTTTTGCGCACAAAAAGTATTCTCGTCGCATTGTCGCAGAACCCCCACATCCTTTGAATATTTCTGTCATGCTGACATACATAATTGTATCAATAATTGAGTTTGAAAGAGTATTGTGTGTTGCACGGCTGCCTCTCAAATAAATGCATAAACTGATACAAAATATTTGTTTTATGTAAACATAATACAGAGGGGTTTTTTTGTGGAGAAGGGGATAGATTAAACATCTGAGGACAGATTTATAAATCTGTAGTGTTAGTCTGGATTATTTTCACTGTTGGTGGCTTTGTAGACGTAGAAAGTATGTAATTTCTAAATAGATCTTTTAGGGATTCTGATTCAGTTGACATCAGTTCCATGTGCATATTTGAGGGGCCATTAATAATTTCCCATACAAAGATGTTAGCCAATCGTTATAGGTGGCATTTACATTTTTTAAAGTCGGCATGAAATTAAAGTTCATTCAAAATCTATTTTCTAAATGCATGCTACTGATCTTATCATTTAGAGAAAAACAAAACAATCTCATGGTGAAATGTCTCCAACCATTTAGTTTTCTTAAACCCGGCCTCTTTCTAACAGTCGACCCTTCAGCTCATATTCCAAATCTGCCTCCAGCAACCAAAGGATAGAACCAAGTCCTCGTCCTACATTTTTCTTTTCTTTTTTTCCCCCATAATTTATTTAACTCAGATGTACATCACAATATGGAAGAAAAGATCCATTACATTGTGACTTTAAAAGACAAGTGTCCCAAAAAGGAACATGTCAGCCAGAGGATCAAAGTGGAATATGGTCATGTTTAATTAAATGTTTTTTTTTTTTTTTTTACTTCTTTTTCTGAACAAAGTGAACTTCAAGGAATATAGGAATATAACATTTTTCCTCTAAAAAGTCTTTCCTTCCTATCATCCCAACGTCCATCTTAACACCCTACATTTTTTTTTCTCATTGCATATCCTTTTTTACTCAGAAACACTGCAATTGACGTTTATTCAGATCCTTAAAAGGAATCTGAATAGCCTTTTTTGAACTGCTAAATGCCTCTTTCAACAGTTAATGAAAATGCATGGCTTTATGAAAATCTCATGCAGCACCATTTTCCTTTTTCTTCATCCCCCATTTCAAGGTACAATGCCGCCCAGTAAAGCCTGGCTGTAATGTCGCTCTCTCTCTTTCTCTATTAGAGTATAGCCTCCAGTCATGTTATCCATAGCTTTATTCCACTGAGATACGGGGGAGGAGGTTCTTAATGTGCCAACATTACATTACAATCGCTGTTGCAGTTTTATGTTTATCTGGATTTGTGTGCCTATATGTGCGGGTTTATACACAGTGTGTTTGTTACTTTCATTCCACTCCATCTTCCACAAACGCCTCTTGCCACAGCAAAAGAGTTTCAGGTCTGAAACACTCTCTAGACATGGACACATTCAGTCCCACCCTGCAGCATGTCACAGACAATAAAAGACAGAAAGGACAAAAAAATGAAGCAAGCCAGGACATCAGGATATTGCATATTTAATACTTCAATACAGACCAGTGCAACTGTCTAATAACTCTTTTAATTAGCGTAGGCTAATAGAATTTGCTTTCTCCATGTTTCATTGTCTATCTCCCACTCACTTCTCTTTTCTATTTCATTCACGCTATCCATCTCTGTTCTCTCGTTGCCCCTGGGGGTTTTTCTCTCCTCTTGGTTGTGGGCTTTGGAAAACTGGGATTTGAGTTAGAAGGCAATGAAGTTGGATCCCATCTTGCAGCAAATCCCAGAGGGCGGTTGGTGGACCATGCATTATGGAGCATACCTTCACTTCTCTGCACCGCTAGCTTTAGCATCACTCACTTGCCTTCCACAACAGTCACTGCACTTGCAAAAAATGAAAAGGGAATTTGGGTAGGCCTCTAAACAAATAGGAAGGCTTACCTGCAAACTGGTGTTGCTCATAGAGGAAATGTTGCTTGTTTTTATTTGTTCAGCATAACAAAAAACAGTAAGAAACGTATTGACAGATGATGTATGAATCCAGTCAAACGTATTGGAACAGCCCAGCAAATCATTGAACTCAGGTGTTCCAATCACTTCCATGGCCACAGGTGTATAAAATTTAGCACATGGGCATGCAGACTGATTGTACAAGCATTTGTGAAAGAAAGCTCTCAGGAGAGCGTGTGACCGTGATAGGTTGCCACTTGTGCAATAAGTACATTTATGAAATTTCCTCACTACTAAATATTCCACTGTCAACTGTTACGGGTATTATAACAAAGCGGTAGGCCAATCACAGAACGGGGTCAGAGCATGCTGAGGCACACAGTGTGCAGAAGTCCAACTTTCTGCAGAGTCAATAGCTACAGACCTCCATACTTCTTGTGGCCTTCAGATTAGCTAAAGAGCAGCACGTAGCAAGCTTCATGGAATGTCCTTGGCCAAGCCCTAAATCATTAAGTGCAATGCAAAGTGTCGGATGCAGTGGTGTAAAGCACCCCAACAGAGGAGATGTGTTCTCTGGAGTGAAGAATCACGCTTCTCTGTCTGGTAATCCGATGGACGAGTCTGGGTTTGGCGGTTGTCAGGAGAACGGTACTTGCCTGACTGCATTGTGCCAAGTGTAAAGTTTGGTGGAGGGGGGATTATGGTGTGAGGTTGTTTTTCAGGGGGTGGGCTTGGCCCCTTAGTTCCGGTGAAAGGAACTCTTAATAATAAAATACCAAGACATTCTGACAATTTCAACTTTTTGGGAACAGTTTGGGGAAGCCTCTTCCTGTTCCAACATGACTGCACACCACTGCACAAAGCAAGGTCCATAAAGACATGGATGAGCGAGTTTAGTGTGGAGGAACTTGACTGGCCTGCACAGAGTCCTGACATCAATCCGATAGAACACCTTTGGGATGAATTAGAGCGAGGACAGCAAGCCAGCCCTTCTCATCCAACATCAATGCCTGACCTCACAAATGTGCCTCAAGAAGAATGGACAAAAATTCCTATAAAAACACTCCTAAACCTTGTGGAAAGCCTAATGAGTTGAAGCTGTTATAGTTGAAAAAGGTGGGCCAACTCCATATTAAATGCTATGGATTAAGAATGGGATGTCATTAAAGTTCATGTGCATGTAAAGGCAGACATCCCAAAACTTTTGGCATCATAGTGTATATGTTTTGTCTATGTTCTTTATGTGGCCTTGGGTATTTTAACAAGAATAGGGCAAAAAGGATGTTCATAATTACATCCATTGTCATAATCAGCAATTTGATGCTAATGATTGTGTGATTCTACTTTTGGAATGGTTTCTATTTCTGCGATGATGTGACTGACTCAATTATTATAATCAAAAGATTTGTTTTTATTTTGTGTCATTACACAGAGGTTGCTTAAGTGCATTTGTTCTGCACCCACAATCACAAAAAAATATGGTGGAGATCCATGTTTGGATTTATTATATTTAATCACTGAACATATAAAGATATTGCGATGATCATTTTGGTCGATCAGATCACCAGTGTACAATGCTAAATACAGGCGTAAACGGGATGTAAAACATTTTGAGCTTGACCACTTTCGAACACTTCCAGAGATAGTTGAAAACACTTTCAACCGGATTGCTTTCGTTTCGTAAACGCTCATGCTGTCGAACATGTTCGAACAGCCACAAAAGACTCCCTACTCTCCGCCTACTGACCTAATGCGTTAGTAACATTATGGGAAGCGTGCTAGCCAGACGGGACTTTATCAGCTGAAGACCCAGGTTTGTTTTGAAGGCGAAAAATGTACCTAGCACAATTTTCTCGTTTCTTGTTTTCGTTCATTTGTATATTGTGAGAGCTTATTGTGTCCATTAGAGTGAAAGATCTGAAAAATCCATTACAATCCATACATTTATCCGCTCAAAGACCCTCCCCTCAAAGAAACCAGGGAAGAAGTAGTTGAAAGTGGACAAAAGAGATGGATTAAAACACCAGGAATGTTTCTCCCTCGTCCACTTATGAGAAAGTCCTAAACAAAACAAAAAAATCTTGATGACGCCAATCTTTAAATGGTAGTGTACATGAAGCACTCCAAATCGGTCATCTGAGACTCCATGTGTGTTACAATGCTGTCTTAGAAGGTGTGTAGCTGTTTTAAAGAAAGCTAGAATAGGTCCGTACGCAGTGTAGTCACTGCTAGGTTGGAATCACCATTTTGACACTAAGCTAAATCGTTACATAAGCGGATGTATTGTTTTGTGGTAATGTGAAACACCATTTGCTGGAGTGTTGGGGGTTAGTGCTCGGAGTGTGATTATGGGAGATCTGGCTGTGGGGAGAATACTGCAGAGGATCTCCTGCTGGGAGACAGTATGTCTGAAGAGCACAACAGGAGCCGGGGGCTAGACACGGATGATAGGTTTAATGGTGCGTCTGTGCATTAACGTCACAATATGCTACTCAAACTCGCTTCTGTCTAATTGCCTGATGTTTGATACTTCTAAAATGTCCTAATTCCAGAAAATTAGCCACTGTTACTTGTTCTGTTCCTCAAATTTTTGCAGTTTGCAACGTGTGTGTGTTGTCTTACCTGACCATCTGGAGAGTATCCTCCCTGACCCAGCAGCCATCTGGGTGTAGTCCAGGAATCACGTCCGTTCGGCTACCATCTGACTCTCCACACACACAAAATCACACAGTGGGGAGAAAAGTTTCAGACTCATTTGCTTGATATCCTGATGAGTTATTGGAGTGACTAAGTGGATGTCAATGTATGCTTATGTGAGTATGCGGGTGAGTTTGTGCATCTAAAGTGCTTAAAGCACATGACCCTGGTGTGGAAGTGTTTGTCACGCATAAGCTGTATTTGGATGGGGCTAGTTTCCCCCGAGGAGGTAGGTAAATATGCCATTTCACAAACGTACGATTAATGTCAGAGCTATTCTTACACAGCCTTGGTAAAAATTACAGAGCTAATTACAGAGTGTTTTTCGACTCGGGGGTTCCTCTAAGAAATCTTAATTAATTCCTTCACTTAATTGTATTCATAATACTATAATTATATTGCAAATAAATTCATTCAACTGTTTTCGTGATGCATGCATCCAAAGCACTTGCCCTTCCAAAGCAAGCACCCAATTACAGAAGACAAACACTCCTGGTAATAAAAACTGAATTCAGAATAGTATAATACGCTTACTATTTCCGCCATACAGTATATTTATATGGTGTTTCTTCAACTATAGGCACTTTTGGACCTTTGCATTTAATAGTTTATATTCATGTATTTTAATTTATTGCAAGGATAGCCCCTTAAATTGTAACATCTCATTTTCAATGGGGTCCTAAAATCATATAAACAAAATATTACAACACAAAACAAACACACAAAACATACACACACTACACACTACAAATATACAAATCAAATCAAATCAAATCTTCCACCTATCCCCCACAACCACAAACCACTTCTGATTTACAAAAGGTCAACATCATACATCAATAACATAAACATGAGACCAATTAATAACAAAAAAGCCATTTTGAGATAAGAACGCGATCTTTAAGCGATTAAAGGAGGTAATAGATCTTAAAGAATTATTCCAGACAGGAGCTTATATGCCAAAATGACCTACATCTGACGTCGCTGAAAATTGTAGGAACAAAGAAAAAGGATATTGCATATGTCTAAGTGAATAAGATGTGTTTGGAATCAAAAACTGTTAATAAATGGACACACAAAATAAACTTTTTAAAAATAAACAGAATCCAATAATAAAATTGTCCTCTAGACTGCAACCAGTTAAGCAATTCATACATTTGAAAATGATGAGTACGATATGGACACCTTAACACAAAGAATTATAAACAACATTAAGAGGTTTGAGATAAATGTCGAAGGTTTTTTGATTTTTGACAATATCAGCATTATCAATAAGAGGTAATATTTACTGAGAAACCATTCTTTTTACATTTTTGAAATGTAAAATAATTAATGAAGTGATAAAGTAAATGCAAACAACGTGTTCTATTAACAATATAATCAATATGGGGCTTGAAAGTAAGTTCAGGGTCAATCCAAAGTCCATGACACTTAAATGAATCAGCATTATCAAGAGATAAACCATCATCAAAACTAATATTCTAATCAAAATGATAAGAACGACAGTGTACCAAACATCACACAACAAGATGACTTCTAATTGTCATATTTGAATTGAATAAGCAAACACGTTTAACAATATAATCAATTGCCAAAGGACAAAGTCTAGTCCTACCCTACATTATTTTTTGCTCAGGAAGCCATTTTCCTCGGAATGTGTGACAATCATAACTTCCATTTCCTGCCAACTTTTAACTAAAAGATATCGCTTTCCAGCCAAATTCATTACATGAAATCACAGTGTCCTTTGTCAATAAATGTAATATCTATTAGAAAACGTATTGTGTCCTAACAGTTCTGCTAGTCTTGTGTGCCCCTCTCCCAGGTCACTGTGACCATGGGCACTCTCGCCTTGTGTTGCCAAACCCTGATCGGCGTGCCGGTTCTCTAATCAGCGGAGTTAAAGATAAAAGTATCTCCATTGGGCCTGCATGTATCTCATTATTTAAAAAAAAAAGCATTTAGAAAGTTCCTGTCCTGCCCCACAGCGCAAACTGTTATTCTAATGAGATGGGTTTGACCTTTGTCACGCAAACTGCTGTCCTGAAAGCGCATGTGCTCCGGAGGCATTCAGATCCTTGCACATTTGCTATGCTGGCCTGAGGAAAGCTTGGCCAATGCCAGCTTTCATCTCAGTTCCTTTCAGAAGATTGTAAATATTGAGCTCCCAAAAGAGGGTATACTGCCTGGATTCAGTTTTATTTCTGAAACAATTTTCTCCACAATCTTTAAAAAAAAATAAAAAATAAACCGCAGTACGGTTAGATCCATCATTTGAAAACAGCCTGTAATGTATAAACATGTTGGAATGCAGAAGGTTATGTTTTAATGATTGCCTCTGTTAACAGCAGCGTTCGCGAGTAATTGGTTCTAGCGGAAGACGCTAACCTTTTCAGAGAACAAATAAGATTGTGAGAAAGCAGTGTGTGCTGATCTGTGTGTGTATGACTGCGTAACCCCTCGCGCTACACGCGAGCAGAGTTATAAAAACAATTGAAAATATGCATCAGGGAACGCTAACCTCAGACAAGCACTCTTGCATTAGCTTCTCGACCACTGGAGAGAGCATTGATTGCTGCCACAAAAACTAATTAAAGAAGCATTTGCTGTGCATTCCCTAATCAGGGGAAAACTTTTTAAGAGAGCAGCTTTGCATGTCATTAGCTTCCATAAGAGAAACCCTTGCGAGAGGCTAATTGAACACAGTTGCCTGTGAGCAGACACTGCTACGACTGTGCTAGTGTTATTGAGAGATTTTAGCTTTAGCATTTATTTAGCCAGTGAAGGGGAATAAAGCTGCAGGAGACTGAAATCATCATGGGATGAGCGCTAATAACCAGGCCTTTGCATCTAACTAATGGGCACCGCGCTCCAAACATACACTTATGTGAGCACAATGTCTGACAAGCACAATCACACAAACGGTCACACACAGATGAATAAATATAATTTCATCCTAAAATTGCACATAATCCTCTTGAATAAACAAGCGACAACACAGCAGGCTTTTAAAGAAAATTGGCAAACTGTTTGAGTTAGCTTTAGCTTTACTATATAGCATTAGCGAAAATAGCTAACTCATTAGAAGAATCTGCCTCAACCTATTGCAAAACACCAAAAACTAATACAATTCACTGTAGTTTCCAGCTTAAATGCATTATGATTACAGGGCAGATTATCAATTAATACAAACTTTTCTTTCACAATACTATATGTTTTGACCAGGGCTTGACATCTGCCAACTCGCCAAATGCAGGTGAATTTTAGCAGTGGCGTTTAACACAGTGAATTTTAATACAATTAATTTTAGTCTTTTAAAAAGTTGTCTGAAATAATAAACTAAGTGCAATGTAGTGTTGTCAAAAATATTGATTTCTCAATACACGTCGATATTGAAATCTGAAATGCTTGCAATACTAATTTTCCACAGAATAGACACACGATACCAGTTGCTCTTTCTGTCTCTCATCTCTCCAACAGCGAGTGGCACACAACACAAACCCTCCTCTCCTCACTCACTCGTTTCATTTGCTCCGGATGAATATTGTTGGTGTTACAGAGCTTGAATTTTGCCGTGGGATTGCACATATTGGACATAATTTTACTCATTCCTGCAGATTTTGAGCTCACACCTAAAGTGTGCCAAATAAAGCCACCTCTCAGTACTCAATTGAGTTCTTTTTCGCTGATTATTGCTCTTAAACAGTTGAATACACACACAATAATGTCAAAATTGTGGTCTTGTTGAGTATTCACATAAACACAGTTATGTTTTAAGTGAACGTAAACAGTTGAAAAAGAAAACGCACATGTAACAGTATAATGGATCCGTGTGTCAGCTCTTAAAGTGACAGCAGCCTAATATACCTGCTGCCTGATATTTCTAATATTATCTCATACTGCAGTTTTTAGACTTGGTACACACTCATTGACTCCTTCTGTTGTTACATCAGTCATTCAGAGTCCACATTTGAACTAAAATACAAATATCTGGCCCAAGAGTAATCGATTTTAAACTTTTTAGTTCTACCCATTGACTCTTTCTGGTGATAGTTCAGCCAATGTTTGACCTACGGAACATATTTCAATAGTTGCCAATATTTGACCCATTGAACATGTTTCAGTCATCAATCTTGAAATCTCTATACAGTCATCGACTCCTTCTTTTGTTACATCAGCCATTCAGAGTCCATATTTGACCAAATGGATTCATATCGGGCCCAAGAATCGTCGATTTTGAACTTTCTATTCCGACCCAATTGACTCCTTCTTGTGATACATTAGCCATAGAGTAGTCAATATTTTGACCCATTGAACATGTTTCAGTCATCAATTAGGGCTTCGTGGGACGGGTCACTTCCCGACTTTAATGGGCAATAGGGCAAATTAGGAGTTCGTGGGACGGGGTCATTGAAAACACCATTCACTTAATGAGAGAACGGACGTTTCTTGGATATCTGGGATGGATTACCTTGGAAACGGTCATTTGGTGGGTTTTCGGGGGGTGGGGGGGGTCTTTCGACAGGGGGAAATGGTCACTAGTGTCCAGTGTCGCCCCCTATATGTGTCCGTGAACACCCATTTCCGGGGAAATCACGGGAAAGGTCATCAGGAAATGCCACATTTTTCCAGTCAGCCCTAGTTGTATATTCACACTTACAAAGTCGCTCTTCTCAAACCCGCATAAAACTTTGAACACTTTCCATGCTAGCTGGAAGACACAGGAGAAACATCTAAATTATAAACGCAATATTTGACATGGACTGCACTTCTTCTTCCAATCTCACACACTTCAGCCAGTTTTGGAGCTCTTTTTGATGTTGAAACTTTGAACAGAAGTTCTTGGAGGCAGTTCTTATGGTGGAGGTCATTTCATTCTGTTTGAAAGCGCTGTAGATGTGAGCAAGCTAGAACAAGGGCAAAGACGGCTATTTCTGACTTTAAACGAGGAGTGCAACCCTTTAAATTTGATTGCTTTTCTGCCGTGATTTAGACGTTCTTTGCAACAGGGAGTTTGAAAACGCTTATGGTAGACAGTTTAAGAGGCTTCAACGAGTTTCAGTTAGCCTCCAGTTCGAGTACAGCGTAAGCTGTCAAAAAGCGAGACGGCTTCTTACCCTCTGGTCACCTATCATAAGTGATGTGTATCACCCTATCATTGTTGTGAGACAGGAGGATAAATCCTCAGAATAAAATCTATAATGAAACTCCTGTCAGAACATTGTAACTCTCTAAAGGCTCTGTTACATCATTCCGGGTCTGGATTTCACCACTGTTTCCTCAATTTAGCTGGTGTGCTCATATTGCTCATATCTCTCTTAATGTTCTCTGCAGTGGGTCGTCGTCTCAGAAACCCTCATTAGATGAACTGCCTGTTAGTGTGCCTCCAACACCCTTGCATTCCTTCCTGAATAACACATTGCGTATGGAGGGAGTTCTATTACATTTGAACACACTGGGGTGGGTTCACTAAAGAGTTTTGGCATACTGTATTTTAGCGCAAACTCCTGCGTTTTATTCACTACCCAACCCCAACACAGTGTGCTAAATGTGCAAGAATAGCGCCATTTAATTGTCATTCTTTTCATTCAAACATGCATGTTCTGTGGAAATGGGGCTTATTATAGATAAATTCATGCTATTACTGCCTGTGGAGAGAGAATTTTATTTAAAAGAGATGTTTGTATGCAGCTATTATGGCTGCAGTAAATCATCAAAGGATGAGCATTATAACACCCATATATATATATATATATCTAGTGAAATTTCTGCATTGTAAAGAGATGTAAGTGCCTTCATGCAGTCATTCTATATGGTTACAGTTAAATATACTGACTGGATCATCATCCATGACCTACGCTATAATGTTTTATTGAAAAATATTGTAAAATGTTGACTTAAAAACCATTTATTTTGTGAATTTGAAATGATTTCACATGGCATTGTTTGTAATTTTACAATAATAGAGTAAAATTTAAGGGTTTTGCAAGTGAAAAGTATGAATTACCATATAAGTTACAACATATAAGTACTTCTACAGTAAATTATTATTTACCAAATTATACTACAAAAAATTATTTATTAAAATCAAATCATGTATTTTTTTGTCTTAGTTTTTCATCAGTTATGTGCATTAAGGTGTTCTGTTACATTTAATGTTATTTAGTTGATGTTTATTGCATTATTTTAGCGTCACGTGTGCTACACTGATTATAAGTTGTAAAATATACAGGCATCAAAATGCCATCCCATTATACCAGAAGCATTGTTGCCATTTATACAGTGATTTTCTGCTAGAATTATTTATAATTTGACTATGGTTGTACAAGGAATCTGGTAAATTGCTCCATTGCTTCCAGCACTAATTTAATAATAATTTAAGTATGGCATTACCTGATACTTTTTAGAAATCGAACATAGACAGCATGTGCAAATAAACAACAAGGCAAGAGCAGTTTATTCTCTGAGAATCCCTCACTGTTTCCTACTATTTTTGAGTCTTTTGTACTCTCTCGTTATCTTTAAGTGTATCTTTCTCTTTTCTTTTTTCTAATCCTTGCACAGGAACTGTGTCTCATGGTTACAGATTGTGAACATGTCAGTTTGTTAGTTCCCGTACATTTGCCTGCTAATGTGCTCCGCTAGCTCTCAGCTGTGATCTCTAAGCCCTTGACTCTCCTAGTTATCTCATTTGAGTCTCAAGCCTGTGGATCCAATCCAGCACTGAAGTGTGACTATAATTACCATTATATACTACCATAATCAACACATTCATTCGCTCGCTGCTCCCCGTTTTTCTCTTCCTCTCCAAGAAATTATGGAACCCAGTCTTGTTGCCATCCCATATATATACTTTGCCGGTACTATGTTATAGTGATGATAACATGGTCCAACATGGACCATAACAAGTCCCATCATCATATATATGTGTGTGTATATATATATATATATATATATATATATATATATATATATATACACACAGTGTATATATAGAATGCTAATTATGGTTTTCACAAATAGTGAGTTTTTGATAAATACATTTTAGAGTAAAACCAAGCTAACGGTATGATTGGAAATGTCCAGAAATCGTTAAAACTTCTATTACACAGTGATTTTGAGGGAGAAATTGTTTTGTAGGTCGGTGGATAAATGCACAAATGAGCAACTAAAAGGTATAAATGTGATTAGTGTTTTCTTTTTTGCTTTGAAAATGAGGTATGCATTCAAATACCCCTAATATAACATTTAGTTTATCAAAGCAAAATTTAATAAAAAAAATATGTGGACAGAATCAGTCAGCAAAAGTACTGAGGCATGTCTCATTAATCCCCAACAGTAAATAGTGACAAGAATTATAAAATGTCAACTATTCCACTTCCGATTAATGGTTTTGGTCCATTAATGGTTCCAAATGCTTTCAAGGAAAAAATATTTGGATAAAAGAAATGCAGTTGCATTGAAAAATAATGCATTTAAAGAACTTTTTTGTAAACATTTTTAATGACTTTTCAGTCAATGTAGAAGTGGCTCAAATGCAATACAATAATTGGCCTCTACTAACAACAATATTAAAGGGATAATAAAGTACTCAGCCTCATGCCATTCCAAACCCGTAATTTTCGTTCATCGTCAGAACACAAATGAAGACACAAACGGAGCAATTTCTGTCCCTCCATTAGCAGCTATGCAATTGAAACTTCAAAAAAAGCTTATAAAGGGATCATAAAACTAATCCTTATGAATTAAGTGTTTTAGTCCAAATTTTCTGAAGAGACTCGATCACTTTATATTATGAACAGATGACCGGAAATGACTCGTGTTCGACAGGGAACTGATAACTTCAGACCGCCGCCTACGTTTCACTCGTAGCCAAAATATGCTGTTACCGACTCCATAACCTGTCCATAAATAATAAGTGTACACTTCTGAGAACATATTTTAACATCCTACGTGTTTATATTCTGTATCTTTTTGAATAAAATCATGAAATTTTATGCAAGGCATCAGGAGTTTCCATCATGCAAAAAGGCAGACGCAACACTCGTTAAATGATATATATGGAACAATAATGAATTTACAGATAAAATAAATCTGTATTTTACTGAAGACATGCGCCAGTTTGGCGGAGCTGCACTGCTCACTCCTGAATAGGGCTCAAAAAGCCCACAATAAATAACTCAATCCCTGGGTTGTTATGGCTGACCCAGGAGTTGGGTAACACAAAAACTACCCAAACACTGGGTTGTTATGGCTGACCCAGGAGTTGGGTAACACAAAAACTACCCAAACATTGGGTTGTTACGGCTGTCCCAGGAGCTGGGTAAAACAACAGCTACCCAAACACTGGGTTGTTATGTGTGACCCAAGATAGTGGTAAAATAAAAACTACCCAAACACTGGGTTGCTATGTCGGACCCAGGAGTTGGGTAACACAAAAACTACCCAAACATTGGGTTTTTACATCTGACCCAGGAGTTGGGTAACAAAAACTACCCAAACACTGGGTTGTTACGGCTGACCCAGGAGTTGGGTAACACAAAAACTTCCCAAAAACTGGGTTGTTACATCTGACCCAGGAGCTGGGTAACACAAAAACTACACAAACACGGGTTTGTTACGGCTGACCCAGGAGTTGGGTAACACAAAAACTTCCCAAAAACTGGGTTGTTACATCTGACCCAGGAGTTGGGTAACACAAAAACTTCCCAAAAACTGGGTTGTTACATCTGACCCAGGAGTTGGGTAACACAAAAACTTCCCAAAAACTGAGTTGTTACATCTGACCCAGGAGTTGGGTAACACAAAAACTACCCAAACACTGGGTTGTTACGGCTGACCCAGGAGCTGGGTAACACAAAAACTACCCAAACACTGGGTTGTTACATCTGACCCAGGAGTTGGGTAACACAACAACTACCCAAACACTGGGTTGCTACATCTGACCCAGGAGCTGGGTAACACAAAAACAACCCAAACACTGGATTGCTACATCTGACCCAGGAGTTGGGTAACACAAAAACTACCCAAACACTGGGTTGTTACATCTGACCCAGGAGTTGGGTAACACAACAACTACCCAAACACTGGGTTGCTACATCTGACCCAGGAGCTGGGTAACACAAAAACAACCCAAACACTGGATTGCTACATCTGACCCAGGAGTTGGGTAACACAAAAACTACCCAAACACTGGGTTGTTACGGCTGACCTAGGAGTTGGGTAACACAAAAACTACCCAAATACTGGGTGTTACGGCTGACCCAAGAGCTGGGTAACACAAAAACAACACAAACACTGGAAAAATAACCTAAAAAATTACCCAAAAGGCTCAACCCAGGACTTGGGTCGAAAAATAATCTAACATGTTTGGTACACAAGAGTGTTGTAGATCAATGTTTTAGTTTTCAGTGACTGAATTTTAAGGTCCTACTTGAATATTTAGTTACATCAGAGAATCTGAGTTAACAATCACATGGCAGGATCTATTACAATGTAAATTACTGTTGTTATTATCACATCCTTGTCTTTCTGTATACATCCTCTAAGATAAAACTCCTCTGAGATGTGTTGAGCCTCCTATGTTTTCTCAGATAAGAACACGGTAGATGGGAGAAGATTAACTTGGTGAGGTTGTGTCGGCTTCAGTGTATCAAGTTGTTCCGCTCTGGGTGTTTCTCCCAGTGCTGTAAAAAAATAGAGGTGAGAAGAGCATCAAGAAACACTGCAACACTGCAGCTCTCCATGAATAAAAGGACAAATACTCCAGAAGAAAACACAAGCCTCAGCGTGTGGTGGGTGCGTGGGTAGTCAAATGTGCATACGCTTCTGGGGAAAGTTTTCTGAATATTTGACTTCTGTTGCGATAGTATTACATGAGTTTTGTGAATATGTTTTTGTTTGAAGGTTGTGGACTTGATATTATTCTTCAAGTTTGTGTGTGTGTGTGTATAAGAGAGAGCGAGTAAGAGCTCAGTTCTGCTACAAGACCATGAACAGGATTTAAAGTCCCGTGGGAACGCTACCGCTCTGCACTATCACTTTGTGTCTCCTCGGACAGAACGGAGGCTAACCAGACACACACAGTCCAGCTCCTTATCAGATGAGACTTTGATGGGTTAATTTGATCAGTCCTTGAGGATTACACTCTGAATCCTCTAGTTTGGCAAAGTCAGCCAATTTGGACTCTACTTTCAAACATCAATCTGAAACAACCTCAGTTGGGGTCCAAAGGTAACACATGCCAACACTTGCACATGTGCACATTCATACACCGCCTGCTGCAGAGTTGCAATTTGAGGCACATCTGCTCCAGTTGCGTGTTGCAGAGCTGCATCATTAAGCTAGTTAGAGAGACATCAGGCTAATTGTCTTCATCTCCGCTGCTTGCTGTTCCTTTGCCCTCTTTTTCCTTTTTTAAACGACTCTCACCAATCGTCCAGGTTTGTCTGGCTTGCATAGCCTGTTAGCCCCTGCTGGTAGATGTTGTAACTACACTGCATGTTATCTTTTGACAGCCATTGAAATAGCTGTGTAGAGTATTTTGGCTTTATTCATTTTGCATGCGACATGTAAACTGCAAATATGTTATTAATTTAGTACATTTTTTGCTGTTAACACAGAATTAACTTATATTTTTCGCCATTTCATTTTACATCACAACTCAGTTACCTGTAGGGATGGGGTTTAAAAAGTTAATGTCTCTGGTTCCTGAAAGGATTAGTTCACCCAAAAATGTAATTAAGTTTTCACCCTCATATCGTTCTACAGCCGTTAGACCATTCATTTTCAGAACTCAAATTAAGATATTTTTGATGATATCTGATGGCTCAGCGAGGCCTTTATTTACACCAAGATAATGAACACTTTCAGATGTCCAGAGAGATACTAAAACATATTTAAAACAGTTCATGTGAGTACAGTGTTTCAACCTTAATATTATAAAGCGACGAGAATACTTTTGTGCACCAAAAAAATGACTTTATGAAGCTTTAAGAATCTTTTGTTTTGAATCAGCGCCAAAGTCATGTGATTTCAGTAAGCGAGGCTTTGTTAAGTGTTTCGAAATTTCAATAGTTCACATGATTTTGACAGTTTTATATGCGAACCAAACCACCGATTCGGCACTGATTCGATACTTTTGGCAGCACTAGTATTGTGGCGTAGTATGTGAGAACCAGTAATGGAACTAAACATTCTTTTACATTTTCCAGCTACTAATGAACATTTTGAGCATTTCTGTGGTAAAGAAGGGATGTTGTAGAGTTCTGCTCCAGCCACGGAAAGGCTAAATGGCTCATATAGCTTCTCTTCTCTTCTCTGCTCCATCAAATCCTCTAGTGTCTTGACCATAAATTTGGCATTAGTTGAGTGTCCGAACCAACCACAGTATACCAGTCCTTCCGTCTGTCTCATTCTTTCTGACTGCTCTGATCTGGATGATTGTTGGTGGCGCCCCTTGGCAACGCTCTGTCTGATCACATGGGCAGCACTAACAGCTGAAGAGGACCGATCCTGTGCCCTTCATGTCTCAGCACACATGGATTCATGTGCTGAAAATAGGATTAGTTCTCACAGAGAGTGTGTCTGTACGTGATGTCTTTTATGTGGTCATGAGACATACTCTGGACCATAGATGAAAGTGATCTTTTTGTCATATGTCAAAATCCGTTTTATCTCTCTGACATATGCATACGGTATGAGCAAATTTTTCCTACCAAATAACATATTCTACAGAGCAAGTGCCATTTGTGTCCGTCAAGTGTGTAAAAAAATAAGTGATGCCAGCAACCTTATACTATATGCTAGCATCGTCTAAATGCATCAACAAAAATCCAATATTGTTATTTTATTTTTGATGGGGGGTTTTTTTACTTTCTTTTTCTTCTTCATGAGAAATTTCTCCTTGACATGCAAGTATGCAAATTTTGATTAAAACACACTGACACGAGCATTATTTTGAAGGGAACACTTCAAGGACAAGCAGGTGTCTTCTTTTTATCACTTTATCTTTTAATATTTGTATCAAATGATCTTAGGGAGCCATATTGGAAAAGTAGATATATATTTGGAAAGCGTCAGAATTAAATAAGCTTGAATTACATTGTGAAACTAGAAACTCTGTTACCTTTTTGGAGACCTCACCATTTGGGTTAGTTCATACAACAGTGAAAATTGAAAATTCTGTCATCATTTATTTGTTCAACGTTGATGAACGCACATACACAGAGTGCATCAAATATGATAAACAAGGAAGCTCAACCATACTTGCTTGACACATGAAACCCATTGAAGTTTGTTCTCGCACGTCAAGCCAATATGGTTGATCGTCGGTTTACCATATTTGATGTGTTTTATATGTACATTGATCAATATTTAAATCAGGGTCATAACCACCATAGACATTAGGCGCGTTTACATGGACTATTGTAATCGGTTTAAAAGTTCAATCCGAATGAAAATGCTCCATATAAACACCTCAATTGGAATACAAATGCCCAAACCGAATGAAACTGTAATCTGTTTGAGAGGGGTGGGATAAACCTTTCTATAAATCGAACAGAATAAAAATTCTGCCATCTATACACGTTATACCTATACTTTGCGTCTACGTCATCACGTCAAGAGGTCGGGGGTCGTCAGAAGGAACTGAAACAGTGAATAAGTGAAATTAGTGAATAAGTGAAGGGTGAGCTGAACTGGTTTTGGACGAACGTCCTAGTAGGGTCCGTCACTTTTTGGGGTCCCCCTTGAAACATTTCCATTGTGGTTTGTGCTATTTGCAGCGCTTTTTGTAAATGTAGCGCGTTTTTGTATATGCAGCGCGTTTTTGTGTTCGCATGTGTTGTCAAACTGATGATCACGTTTTTTTTAATTTGCATGTGTTTTTTTTTTTTTTATTTGCATGTGTTTTTTTTTTTATTTGCATGTGTTTTCTTATTTGCAGCGCTTTGAGCTCTCTTGGCCACCGTAAAAAAAGGGTGCATTTAAACATGGCTGTTGAGGGGAACGAGTCCATGACAACAAAAAAAGTTTTAAAATGTTACAATTTTTGGCTGGTCTGCCTCATCGCTGTCAGAATGAGTGAATTGACCAATCAAATCAAAGAAGGTGGGGCTTATTTAGTTGGATAAGCCTTTATTTGTCCCGCAGTGGGAAAATAACACTTAGTGGGCACAGTGGTAAAATAGCAGTATTGACACACACTAAGATAAAACAGAAAACCTACAATAAATTAAGATAGACTATACACACATACTGTTCACAGAAGACGAGTGGGAATTCTAGTGCAACGATTTCGTTTTAGCAGTATGTGGCTAAACATTTACGCATGTTTAATGTTTGAAATATTCAGCGAGTGATGCAAACTACTAAACGTTTTTATGAAATTTCTCTGTTTTGAATCATGCTATTATTTGATTAATATGAATGTGACAAGACAAGAAACGTTTTGCCTTTGACATATTAGAGTGAATATTTATTTTAAATAGTTTAAATTACGTAATAACTACAATAGACCTGGACTTTTACCATTCTTATTTCTTTTTTTGTTATTCCCTTAAATCCCTTTTAATCTTTTAAAAACCTGATAACTCCTCCGCCCACAAGGGAAAAAATCCTGGTCCCTCCCTTTGTTCAACCTCATATGGTTACGTCCTTGATTAATATGTGAATAAAAGCCGAAATGAAAACTTATCAAATATTTTTTTAGAGAATGACAAAATTTCACATTTTTGTTGAACTATCCTTATAAATGTATAATTTCTCAGTTTATAGAAATTTACTTTTAATTTCTCCTTTCAAAATGAAAACGGCAGCCATTTCATATCATGACCTGTATACTTCCTTGCAAACTTAGCTCCATTTTTTGGCATCATGAATGTGAAGGAGCTGCACGAGTCTCCTACACATAGTGTCTGAAGATGAACAGATCTATTAGTTTTATTAGCTGTATTGGTTCTTTGTTTTTACCGTTTCACTCAGACAATATTAGCTCATAATCTGCCCCCCTTGTGCATGAATAATGAATAAAGTTAATAACATTAATTTATCCTATTCATTCTGTTAAGTCGCAGAAGATTGAGTTCCAGGCATTCATCGCAGGAGGAGTTTTCATGTCTTTGTCCTTCCTTTTCTTAATTAAACCTGTCTTTAACATGAAGGCCTCTTCATTTCTCACTCATGCACGGAAATACTTGAAGTCAGACAAAAGAGAGTGACTGAAGAGAAATCATTTTGTCCCTCGTGCAGACTTCATGACACCAATATTCTGACCGCGTACAGTACGAGTCACGGTTTTAGAGCGATTGTGAGCCGTATGCAGATAAGAACTTGATCTTATCAAAGCCAATCGGTTTTTAGGCAGTAGAGATCACAGCCCATTAAGCTGCCGCTCACAAACACGGCTTCACAAGAGTTCACGAGATTGCACAATGCGAATTCATTCTTTGCTCAAGTGGCGATGCTTTGGGTGTATTTTGGTGTAAAATGTGATTTTTTTTTCACTCACTTATGCAATTCCAAACACATTCATATGCACAAAGAAATAAAACACTAATCTTATTTTGAGCTTGAAGAATGAATTGAAATGAAGCACGATCCTTTCACACATTCTCGAGAGGTTGCATGTGTGAGAGCGCTTCACAGTTCTCTATAGTTAATTTATCAGACTTTCTCTCTGCCCTGCGTAACGTTCTGGCATGTGGTTGCTATGGAATTAGAGGAACAAAGCAAGCCGTTCTAAAGCCTGATTACCCTATTTTGAATTATTAAGACATGAGAGGACACACACTCACACACACACACACACACACACACACACTAGATGATGAGATACTGTATCTGCAGCCTTTGTTCCCCTTGTGTCTTTTCTCCTTATTCAGTTGTAATCTTCTAAAACGTGCACATGTGAAGAGAGAAAAAAGCATGATTGTGTTTGGGATAAAATACTGCATACTTGACAGTGTTATATAGTCAGTATCCATTTAAGATTGTTGCAGGGTCATGGTAGCTGTTTTATAATAAAACAATAATGGCTTATACATGTAATAGACTATGTATTTGATTGAATGTAGTGAAGTTTAGCTTGACAGAAAGGAGTGTCAGTACCAACAATTGGGTTGTGTGAAACGCTGTTCTGAATTGTTTGGCTAGTGCTAGCTGAGACAAGAGAAATGTTATTCCATTCAATACAGCAGATGTGTTATGTCCATTCAAGCACTTTCCTTTGGAATGAAGGGAATCAGGACTGTAAGCCCCTCTCAACAAAAATAGATACATGACACTCTTGACTTTGAGATACTTACTTTACATGGATAAAAAGGTTTGCATGCCATTCAACATATCCTTGTGTTTCAAAAGTGGTTATTGCGACAGGGCTTTTTAAAATAGATTTTGCAGAATAATTCAGAGGAAAAATGTTGTAATTATAAAATGCTAATACTAACGATAATAATAAATAAGATCAAGCTGTAGTTTATATACTTTTACATTGTTCCCATTTCATTCTGCTTTATTAATACCAATATCATGACAATAATCACAATTATTTTATTCTATTGACAGGCCCAGTTTTGTTTCTCAGGTTAAACGGGATTATAATGGTGGGCTGAAAAACATCAGATAAATATTTTCCTCATAATATTATACTTGTAAAATTATAAATATTTATAATATTATATATTTGTCACATATATTGGTGTTCATTCATGTAAATGGGTGAATGACATGAATATTTCCTTTAATGCCATATATCGCTTCATTCTATAAAACCTATTGGTAACAATAAGGTTCATTGGTTAAACAATAGTTAACTAACATGAACTAATCATGAGCAATACATTTGTTACTGTATTTATTAATCTTCGTTAATGTTAGTTCATTGTTCGTTGTTTTTTCATGTTTGTTCACAGTGCATTAACTAATGTTAAAAAGATTTTAATATTATATTAGTAAATGTTGAAATTAACATTAACAAAGATCAATAAATGCTGTATCATTATTAGTTCATGTTAACTAATGTCGTTAACTAATGTTAACTAATGAACCTTATTGTAAAGTGTCAATAACCTATTTAGTTTGAATTTTTAGTATTTAAATAATACATATTATTTTGTTTTGTTATCTTAAACCCTCAAAATGTCAGGTGGTGCAACTCTCTGAACAAATGAACAGACTAAGAAAACTAATTAAAATCTTAATAATAAAACATTAAAAACTAAATGACAATGTTCATATAAACATATTTTTTTTACTAGCAGTAGATTTAAAGCTGTCTAGATTAAACTTTTGTCCAGCAATTTGTATATTCTCAAATGTCAGGGTGGCACAACTGCAAACATGGCTCTTTTATTATGAATTGACAAGTTATTAACAGTAAACATGATTATACATCATCCAGAGGAGCCCAACCGATGCTTGTGGCAGGGTGAAAAGGTTTTTAGATCTCTCTCAAATACTGGGAAAAACTGCTCATTTCATGAATGGGTAGGTTGGTACACTTTCCATGTCAGGTGGTACAACTTCAGTATACCACCTGACATAAAAACAGTCAAAAAACAGATCTAAACCCTTTGAAATATTATTTAAAATCTGAAACTTGTTCGTGACTCAAAAATATGCATTACAGTTATCAGTTTTGAAAAGACTTTTCCTTGAAAAGACTAAGTTTTTGAAGCTTTATTTGTCAATGACCCAAATATATCTTTTGCATTTATATAATAATTATAGAATAATTCCTTAACATTTTAGACCCCTGGTCTGCCATAAACGAAGACTGTAAGAGTGTTCGGAAAAAGAGACAACGGCATGTAATAGCAGTAAATGGCAGAATCAAATGGCAGTATCAAACCACGAATGGTTTGAATTATAGTAGAACATGTATTTCAACAACGTATTTCTGTATCTCAGCCATTTTATTAAAGTTAACCCAGAAATTTAAGGATAAATGCATTGCATTTTAGGAAATGGCACAGCTGCTTGATAGCTCTGGTACTCCAAGTGACTATAGCAAGTGTCATTATATCATCTGGAAATGACCACATACTGATTTCCATTCATATTTTAGTATGATAGTATGCCATTTCAAGAACAGCAAGAGAGAGAGAGAGAGATACTGATATCATGGAGTCAGAGACAGACATTCATCTACAACTGACAAGCTTCTTGTTGATCATAAAAGATCACTTATAATCAATTTTTCCACCTACTCTGTTCTCTCGTGCCTCTCGGGTAGTCACCATTCTTTTGTGATTCCACCAGCTTCTTTAAAATCTCCAGACACACACAAGCTACAAAGCATAGCACCCCCATCCCATAATTACTGCCTCGTCACCATGGTGAAAGACGAACTAATGAGGCCAAAGCAAGTTTGCGTCACCACCTTTTTCTCACTTTTTCTAAACTCTCGTTTTATCAAGGCATTCTTCATGAACAAAAGCTAATGTGAATGTAATAGTTCTTCCTAAATCCTGCCTTTTGTTTCACAGTTCCATTCCTAACCAGTACTCTTGCTGTCTTCACGAAACATGAAAATAGACATTCTGAAGAATACAACAGTCTTTTTTTTTCTATGGAGTTGCAATGTATCATAAAAGTAGTCCATGCACTATATATTTGCTATATTCCAGCTTTGTGAGGAACATTATTATTAGATATTAATCTTCTTTCTTAATGAGGGAGAAAAGTAATAATTTCCGATGAATGAATCATTCTTTTGAGTCAGCCTTTTCAATGAATCCAGTTCACAAAATCAGTATGAGTAATTTGTTCACAAATAGAACTGTTTCAGTTCTTCAATTCAACTCATTCAACTAATTCTCACAGAAAACAGCTTCACACTTAACAATAGTGAATAAAGATCAATTTTATTATATCTTCATGGTTCTTTTGCATCCTTTTTGAAGTTTGTAAGCAGCATGTTCTTCATAATTTCTCCCCTACAGAAGAAAGTCCTACTGAGGGTTAGTAAATAGAGATGTGCCGATAACAGTATCGATATCAGGTCCGACACTGCGCTCTGATTAAAATGCTCAGATACTAACAACCGATACCACACAACGTTTACAGAACGGTGATTGTGGCCAAGAAACACAGGCAACAGAGCAAACAGAGAGCAGAATGGATATATCAGAAAAGGATGTCAATGAAGTAAATGTATTGAATTAATAGAATGTTAAACAGATTAAATATTTATGCCTATATCTGCTGTGGCCGAGCTGATAAGAGAACGTGAAGTGGATTGAGCATGCATCAATAAAGAAAAGAAACCACAACACCCAAACCAATACAACTCAACCCAAACATGTGGTGTCAGTGCGTCCCTTGGTAAATGATGATGATCTTCAATTTTTGGCTGTGGCTTTAATAGCCACCTGAGGGTAGGAAATGCAGAAAAGCTAACAGGGTCTGAAATATTTCCGGTCAACAAACATAGAAAGTTATTTTTCATGAGCCTCCTTGCCTGTCTGGAGATTGTTGGCTGAGGTCACTTCAGAAGAATCCATTAACAGCTTTAACATGTGGGTGTTTCTTTCTAGTTCTGTTGTGGGCGGTGAGGAAAAACAGAGCGCCGCGTGTTTCTGCAGAAAGTGTCCACTAATCATTCAGCTTATCGTGAGGAATTTGGAGAGGGGCAATCTTCCAAAGGAAGAACCCACCCACACTCTCACACCGCTGCCTCAATCTCGCACTCATTCTCACGCACATATGTGTACGCGACGGGATCCTCGAACGGGGCTTTAATGAAGTCGAGTGAAGTGATGGAAGGCAATGAGTCTCTACAAGAGTATGAGAGAAACGAAGAGAAAGATGAAAGAACATGCAGAGCGTTATAGAATCTGTAGTGAAGGTTATTGAATGGCAACCAGGAACGAGTGAATGTTTTTTTTTTTTTTTTATTATTAATGTCTGTAAAAGCTATTACTAGCATACAGATTTTCTCAGTAACAAATACAACAATACTAAGAAATTTTGATTGTTAGACCAAATGTTATGGCAACTAGTCTAACATTGTCTTCTGAAGAAACTGTTTTATATTGAACGATGTTGCTTATTTTTTAGTCACTATGAAATCAAAACAGACATTCCTTATTTTTATCAGTTATTTATTTTTTATTTTTTTTAAACTTCAAAATTACTGAAAGTCAAGTCCCATCCTTCTTTTTTTTTCTCGTTCAAGAAGCCTTTTCACTCACATATATTCACAGCTTGATTCTGACATGGAATAAAGCAATTTAAAATATAATTGCAACTTTTTATCTCACAATTCTGACTTCTTTTCTCAGAATTAATAAACTCAAGCTATAAAGTCCAATTATAAGGGGGAAAATAAGTTTTTTTCTTTATAAGACAAATACAAAAAATACTTATAGTAAGAATTTGTAACTTTGCGATCTTTTCTAAAAAAATATAAGTCTTTACTAGCACTTTTGAAAATCAATTTAACAATTTATCAATTCTATCAAAAAAATAAAAAATACTGACCCCAAACTTTGAAATGGTAAAGGCTTTCATTTTAAATAAATGCTTTTAAATTTTTTAGCACAACTGTTTCCAAAATTGATAATACATCATCAAATTAGAATTATTTCTGAAGGATCATGTGACACTGATGCTAAAAATTCAGCTTTGATCACAGGAATAAATTATGTTTCAAAGTATATTAAAATAGAAACCATTACTTTAAATTGTATTTTGTTCAAAAATAGTAATGTGTCCAAGCGTTTTACCGGTCAAACCTTTAAAAAGTCATGTTAAACCATATATAAGAATGTCAATTTCTTGATACTAGTTGAGAAGTTGTCAATCAACAATTGCCTTAACAAGAATTTATTGGCTGAGGAAGGCATTTTGAATACAGTAAACAAACTGAAGCCTAAATAAACTGAGAACAATTAAGACAGTTGCTGAAAGAACCCCAAAATCACAATGCCAATCCTTTCTCAGCAATTCCTTTCTTACAATACTTATATGAACGTTTATGATTACCGCATAATTTACATAAATGCAGTATTATAATATTTTTGCTTCTATTTATCCAATACATCATTAGGTAGATTGCCGAATGACCTCTTCACTTGAGTTGCTTCCATAATGATGTTTACTTTCTCGAAATGAGATTTTGAGAAACGCCTTTCATAAGTGCTACAATAACACTCTGACCTCTGAAAATGTTCATTGCATTCATCATCAATACTGCAGGGTTTTTAATAAATTTGCAAGGCTACAAAAGAAGCTCTACAAATGGTCCGTCAGTGCCCAATTTTTCACCCTCTGACAATCCGGCCGTTCTTCTGGAAGCTTCTGCTGACCATGAAAATTAAACAGTGATTACGCATTGTTCAAGTTTGCAAGGCAGCATACAAGTTTCACCAGCGATCTCCCATTTACAATGCTGAAAAGGCCCATTTTGTGGCTTGTCAGGATTGAAACATTATGGAGTGTGTCACTTCTAGTCATGACAGTACACTCTGCCTCTACCACTATCCATCAGAGCTGTCAAATACCCACAATGCCTGCAGGGTACCAAGCCATGGTGACTCCAAAAGAATCTTGCTTCACTGTTTTCCCTGTCTCTCAACAGACTTCTCTAGTTTGAGCTGCAGTAACCTCTTCCATGATGGACTCCACTGTCAGACTGGAAGGGCTGAGGGTCACTTTTCCACTGAGGGGAAATTTATTCACTCCAGCGGTGACCTCAACAACCTCTGCTCGTCCAGAACGTTCTTGCGAACCTGTTCAGGTTCTCTTGCTCTGGATTTCATTATTCAGGGGCTGAAATTAATAACCATCATTGTGTCCCTGAGCCTTGCATATATGAGCATGCGTGTGTGTGTGTGTGTGTACATGTCTGCTGGCCCTGAGGCTGATCGTCTTTTTGAGGGACAAGAACAGGAAATGAATTCCTGGTGCTGTGGCTTGTACTGGGGGAAAAACCGAACACCCAATCTGCAGTGCGGTCATAATGTATGTTTTACACTGAAGGAGATCTGGGGAAGTGGTTTGTTTATTTTTACCACAGTGAACACTTCGACCGAACGCTCAAGAACAGTACATGTGCAAAAAAATGTATTTAAAAAAGCACTTGGTTCCTCTTTTGCTTATTTTTGTAGTATGAGACATACTGGCTGACCCTTCGAGAGACAGAATGGAGATGACTTCTGTCAAGCATGTAATGTCCTGCAGTAACACAATGGGCTGCTTTCACATCTTCACCCAGCTGTCTCATCAGAAGCCATATGAATAATGTTCAAAATACATTCAAAGAGAGCAGAGACTGAATAGACTTCTGAAATAGCGAGTGTGAGTTTTCGTGTGTGTGCATTCTTTGCTGAAACAGTACGCTGGTTTGATGGTATTAGCTGGTAGTTTTTTTCCCCCAAAAAGCATTAAAAATTCATTGAAATTTCATACACCGTAAAACAAATTTGTTCAGTTTACTTAATTTAAAGAGGACCTATAATTCCCCTTTCATAAGATGTAATATAAGTCTTGTGTCCCCAGAATGTGTCTGTGAAGTTTCAGCTCATATAGCTTGTTATAGCTTGTCAAATTTGCCTCTATTTGGGTGTGAGCAAAAACACAGTTTTTGTGTGTGCCCCTTTAAATGCAAATGAGCTGCTGCTCACGGCCCCCTTTCCAGAGGAGGGCGGATCTTTAACAGCTCGTGTTTCAGTTGATCAACAACAACAAAGCTGGAGAATCTCACGCAGCCAAAATGAGGATTGTAACGTGTTCAGCCTTACATTGTTCAAACTGGAGTCGCACTGATGAAGAAACTCAGGAAGAAGTTACAGTTATTAGACTGAAACTGGACGTTTCTGAACGGTTAGTGGATAAATTTATGTAGTTGCTGTGGAGATGATTCAACTCATCGACTAGCATGTGCCGTCATGTTAATGTATGAAGTCAATTTTTAGTTGTATTGACAATTCAGCATTCAAGATAACTTTGGAAAATGAGTGAATGCGACTAAGGAGAATGATATCTTCAGAAGTGTTTGAAATTTTTCCCCACTTTTTTTTTATTGACAACTTTTTAATTAAATCAGTCAAGTAATTCTAACTTGGGTTTTGAGAAATAAAAGCAGTACAGTTTACTAAACTGCTTTAAGTAATTTCAACAAATTGTTGGACATTAGCTAAAGTTAACTAAAAAAGGTTTATTAGAACAACTGTTAGATTTTACACACAATAACTTGAATACACCTCGTCTGTTTTTTTTTTTTTTTTTTTTTTTTTTTTAATTAAAATCCCGGTATCACTTTAGAATACTGTTCGTCATTAATGAATAACTACACAGGAACAAATGAGCAACGCAATATTAACACTCTAGTAACTACTATTAATATATCAATAGCTAATATAACTAGGATGGTAGTCGTGGCCTAGTGGTGAGGGAGTCGGGCTTGTAATCTGAAGGTTACCGGTTTGATTCCCACGCCGGCAGGAATTGAAAGTGGGGATTGTGAGTAAACAGCACTTTCTCCACCTTCAATACCATCACTAAAGTACCCTTGAGCAAGGCACCTAACCCCTAATTGCTCCCCTTGTAAGTCGTATAATTAATTCTTAAGTGAAGATCATTGTAACCCACTAGTAATTAGTAGTATTACTCAAGTATTACTTAATTAGGAATTACTAATTATTTGGATCAGATTAAGTGAAAAGCGTGATTTTTTTTTCAGATGATTTCCCCAGAACTATTCTTAAACCAGCAAACTACACTGACCAGTAGACTGACTTAGGCTAGTTTAAGCAGGGGGTTTTTTCAGTACGGTTATGCAAGATTTGTGTGTACAGAAGAAAAAAAAAGGCTGATCATTGACCTTGGGCTAATTTTCACCACAGTAAGCAGTTCTGCACTGCTGTGTGTGTGTGTGTTTGGGTGTTTTTAATTCAAATGTATCTGCAGTCCCAGCTTTCACAGATGTTAGAGAGGTTCAGTGGTGACAGCTGTGATCCCGCTAACATCCTGAAACTTCACATCCAATAAGGGAGAGATAAGAAATAAAGAGAGGAAGAGAGAGATAGAAGCTTTTTTAAATTATTGAGTATTTACGCATCCCACCTCCGTTCACACTGTGCTTGCTTCATACATCAAAGATGTTAATAATTGGAAATATGCTCCTGGAATTGATTTATATTCAGCATGTAAATCAGATGAAGGACCTCTACATCCACCACAAACATCAAACTTTATCAATTTTAGCTTGAGTCTTATTTCCATTATGAATTATGTTTGTTCAGTAGCTGCGATTCCATTGCAGATTTGCGCAAAACTTTTGCGATATTTTCTAAATATTGATAAAAACTGGCTGCGTTTACGTTAACCGATGTTATGCGACTAAAACGTCTTTTTTTCCTTCTCATGTTAAGTCATTACAAAAATAATGGCAATGGATGTTGGTAGGTTTATGTATATCCCAGCCTCTGCACTAACCATCATTTTTAATCAAAGGAGACGTATGCGTGTTATCCAAGCCCTTATGGCAACCCCTTATACTCAGGAGCGGCAACGAATGATGTGTTTCTGGATGTTTCTCCCTCACATCTGCTTTGAGGTCTTGATAAACTCAAATTGCATTTCTTTGTTGTTAAGAAAGCAGTTGCCCCGTAATATTTTTGCCTTTTATCATTTTAATAAAGAACTTTCGTCTTCTGTCCAAACATACCTCGCCCTCTTCGACTTTTACATATGGCAGGGGACCTGTAATTGCGACAAAATTATTTCCTTTGCAGTTTGGCTAAATATTGCTTTTTTGAATTGCCTGAAAAACCACCTCAAGCAAGCTGGGAGTTTTTGCGAAATCGACGTGTTTCCATTGAGCGTATTTTCAATTTGCAATTTAAATTTGCTCAATTTAAAGGGTAATGGAAATGCTGCTAATGATACTTGCTTGACATCCCTTAAGTATGCCATTGTAAAAAATCTAAATATTCATATATGTGTAAAATCTTATATAGATACATATTTCCAAAAAGTTTGGGGAGATTTGCCTTTACATGCACATGGACTTTAATGACATCCCATTCTTAATCCATAGCATTTAATATGGAGTTGGCCCACCTTTTTCAACTATAACAGCTTCAACTCATAAGGCTTTCCACAAGGTTTAGGAGTGTTTTTATAGGAATTTTTGTCCATTCTTCTAGAGGCACATTTGTGAGGTCAGGCATTGATGTTGGATGAGAAGGGCTGGCTTGCTGTCCTCGCTCTAATTCATCCCAAAGGTGTTCTATCGGGTTGATGTCAGGACTCTGTGCAGGCCAGTCAAGTTCCTCCACACCAAACTCGCTCATCCATGTCTTTATGGACCTTGCTTTGTGCAGTGGTGTGCAGTCATGTTGGAACAGGAAGAGGCTTCCCCAAACTGTTCCCAAAAATTTGAAATTGTCCAAAATGTCTTGGTATTTTATTATTAAGAGTTCCTTTCACCGGAACTAAGGGGCCAAGCCCACCCCCTGAAAAACAACCTCACACCATAATCCCCCCTCCACCAAACTTTACACTTGGCACAATGCAGTCAGGCAAGTACCGTTCTCCTGACAACCGCCAAACCCAGACTCGTCCATCGGATTGCCAGACAGAGAAGCGTGATTCTTCACTCCAGAGAACACATCTCCTCTGTTGGGGTGCTTTACACCACTGCATCCGACACTTTGCATTGCACTTGGTGATGTAAGGCTTGGATGCAGCTGCTCACCCATGGAAACCTGTTCCATGAAGCTCTTTACACACTGTTCTTGAACTAATCTGAAGGCCACACAAAGTTTGGATGGCTGTATCTATTGACTCTGCAGAAAGTTGGCTGAGTTGCTGTTGTTCCCAATTGCTTCCACTTTGTTATAATACCCCTAACAGTTGACTGTGGAATATTTAGTAGTTAGTAAATTTCATGAATGTACTTTTTGGACAAGTGGCAACCTATCACGGTAACACGCTTGAATTTACTGAGCTCCTGAGAGCGACCCATTCTTTCACAAATGTTTGTACAATCAGTCTGCATGCCTGAGCAATTGATTTTATACACCTGTCGACATGGAAGTGATTGGAACACCTGAATTCAATGATATAGTGTGCATAATATATATATATATATATATATATATATATATATATATATATATATAATTTTTCTTTTTCAGTCAAAGATATTTAGTTTTCAGCTCACTTTTTTTTAGCTAAAGCAACAATAAAGAGGATGTTTAAAAGGATGCACATTAGGTGTGTAATTTATGTTTTATCTGTGTATTTTAGCGTTCTTGTGCTTCCACAGAGAATGATTGGAAATGTAATTTTGTCAACACAAGTCTGACATAAACCATATAAATAAGCAATGTTTTCTGAAAAGTTTTCGTACTATTCTTCATTTGACAGTAAAAAAAGCAACTTTCATAATTACAATGTGTTATGATCAACTTACTTTCATAAATTTTTAGTTGATACACCTCCAAACACAGAGTTTTCTCAAAGGGATATTTCATCCACATTTACTCGCCCTCATGTCGTTCCAAACTTTCATGACCTCATTTTCCAGAACAAAAAGGAAGATATTTTGAAGAATGTTGGGAACCAAACCGTTTTGGTGACCATTGACTTCCATTGTAAGGAAAAAATACCATTTTTGTTCCACATAAAAAAAGAATGTCATACAGATTTGTTATTACTATAACATTTTGCGAGGTGAACTACCCCTTTAAAGCAATAGACAGGCAAGATATACATCCATTTAACTTAAATGATAACATGTTACCTGTAATATAATAAAATTCTTCAATCTATATGTTGCATGCAGATCAATGTATTTTGTTGGATTATGCAGCTATTTTTTATTAGCCGTCAATGGAGGAAGATCCTGTAAAATGCTGTAATTACCTAACCAGTCAAAGGGTCTGGGGGCCCTTGCATTCCATGCATTCCAACCAATCATCATCCACTTCTCGTGATTGACAGTTCATTAGTATAAAGTGAGAAATGTTGTGTCCTGGCATTGTTCAAGCAAACTTTTCAGTAGTTTTTCTCCAAACTTTGCTTTAAATGCAACAGCATTTGTTCTCTCCTGGATGTTAAATTCTTAATGTTCCGCATGAAGCACAACCATTGTGTGAATGAGTGCTGAGTTTGCACCGGACGGGTTCAAGAGACACATACACCACACAGAATTATGCGCAGCTGCGCTCTGCCAACCAGATAACCTCATAGTTGTTCTCCGAACACAATCAGATACATTTACCTTATCTTCATTGTTACAGCTCTGTCCCACAGGCTTAAGCACAAAACTTCAGATGTTTGAGGTTTTAGCAACTCCTAGAAGAGAGGAGTACGATCATATTTACTTTATATGCTGCCTCTTCTCTTTGTCGATACTCCCCATAGAGGGAGAAAGACAGAAGTGAAGTGATAGAGAGAGTTTGTACTCTCTCCTTTTAGCTGTGGGATTTGAGGGATGAGGAATGCTGAGTTTTTAATGGAGCCGTGAACAGATTTTTAATTGGTTAAAGTGTTGGAAACAAGTTTGAGCTTTTCTCCAAACCGTCCTTGGTTATTGACTTGCGTAATCAGGACATTTAGCACTCAGAGAAGTTAATTATTGAATATGATAAATAAATTGCTCGCAGGAGTAGCTCATGCCCTAACCTTGACCTTTGACCTCAACTCCAGGCCAAATGTTACAACAGGAGTACAGTTAACAGAGCTCTGATAGAGCAAACATTAACTTTCAGATTGAATTCCCAGAGACCTCCACAATGATTTGTGTAGTATCACTGTAAAATCACCTATTTTCCCTTCCTGTTATTTTAATGAATTTGTCTATCCTAATCAGAACTTATAGTGGGAAGACATTATTGAAGCTTTATTCTTCTGTTGGACTTTCTTACAATTGACCCTTCGCAAAGACCCGCCCCCTTTAGTTACTGTTGATATGTCCAACAAGCCATGCGCTCTCACGCCACACATCGTGTTCTCACAGTGAAAAATTTTTCTTAATTGTAACTTTATATCTTCATCAAAATTTCACTATATATTTTGAAACAGCAAATTATTTCTCATAATTGCAACTTTATATCTAACAGTGTCAATTTACATCTTGGAAATGCAACTTTTTTTCTCACAATTGTGACTTTATCTATCAAAATGTGACTTCAAATCTCACAAATAGGATATTATATCTTGATATTGCAAATTATTTGTTACAACTGCTACTTTTATGACACGGTTTGACATAACTCAACTTTATTTCATGTAATTTCACATTTATTTTATATCTCAGTTGACTAATTGATATATACCTATTATCTCTAATTTTCAATATAATATATACCCTATTTTTCTAAATTTCCTTCTTTAGTGTGTAATGTTGCTCTTTCAGCATGAAAAAGCTCAGCAAAGCACAAAGTCACTCCAGTGGTTTCTGAACTCCCTGAAACGCCTTGATTGTAGTCTTGAGTTTTCATCTTCCAGGAACAAACACGTCACAACATTCTTTATTTTAATAATTCCTGCCCAACACATGCACAAAATAAAGGGGCGAGGCCTGGTTGAGATATGTCAGAAGTGTGTTAAAACTCGCAGTTATGGTAAGGGGAGTGACATTTCTGAAACAAGCTTGAAGTGGTTGACGAACCACAACACACTGGTCCAGACTAATGAGGGTGCATTGCACTTTTCAGAAGGAGGGGCTTCACAGAGACAGAATCAGGCTTGCATTTCCGAAAAACATTTTTAGCCAACTATGGTCACAAGTTCTGTCTTTGTCAACATAGTTCAACAGTTCAACCATTGTTCCAACGAACATTCACAATCAGCATTGCACATTTACATGGTGGGAACTATAGCTCTCGACTTGTAGTTAGAAACATCTTGCTAGAATGACATGTGGACTTTAATAGATCATGCTCTTGGGCACAATAAGCAAGCTAAGATGCAATTCAATTCGAATTTATAGAAGCCCTACATTTCAGTCTACATATTTTTGTGTGTCAACAATCAGCTACATTTTTGAGGAGTGCGCATGTGCGAGTATGATGTCAGAGGAAACCTGCAATGAATTAAACATCAAATAAAGCAAATGACTTGGACCAAAAAACTCTGAAGTAGTCATTAGATGCCTCTAGAAGAGGTTATTACTACTCCACCTGCATTTGATGTGATTACATTAGATGCCGTATTGAATGTAATGCAGATGAAAATGAGGATTTAAGGCAGGGATGGGCAACTCCAGTACTGGAGGGTCACTGTCCTGCAGAGGTTGGCTCAATCCCCAATCAAACATACCTGAAAAACCTAACTAAATCTAAAGGATTGCTTGAAAATTAGGGATGGAGCTAAACTCTGCAGAATGTAAGGGATATACTTAAGACATCGATATACTTCAAATGAAATCGAAGAATGAACTGATGTGACATTTCAAACAAAATTAGGCCAAAACGAAGTTCATTTGGAGTTCGTTTCGGAAGTTCGAAACAGCTTGCCAATGCAAACTTTCTGGAAAAGTTCGCCTTCGGCTGGTAAACACCTTCGTACTACCATTGTTCTGTGACGATTACGTAAGGTAGGTTTGCGCTGAGGCTCTGCCTTCTTTCACTCAGAAAATCTTTTCCAGTTCATTTCTCCAGTCCGAGAGTGAAAACATAAACACTGGAGAGCTGCTTCATAATAGAAAACAAAGTTGTACTTCTGATGAAATGAGAGACTGACACTGTTTTTCTTTTTTAATACAGTAAAGCTGCTTGATTTTAAGCCATTTTTTTTGTAAAGTGTTATAATATAAACGCGACGTGACTTTACTGGAGGGCCGAATTACAGAGCTCCTGCAAACAAACATATCCACGTTGCCATGATCAGATGCTTTTCTTATGCTTTAAAAAAAAATCCTTGCTAGTTTCTCAATTTTGTTGTTTTTATTTTGTTACTGAGAGGAAAGCACGCAACATTTTTACATATTCATCTAACTGTGGCTCTCAGTAGTGTGGGCGGAGTCAGTTCGATAACACTATATCGCTGTTCATTTATTTCGAACTTCGTTTTACCCATGAACAAAGAATGGAAAAGAATTTTCCCGGAAGTAGATCGGGGCCTTTACAGTATTTACAATGACACACACTGTATAAAGGTCCTAAGAATCTAATTTTCACAACATTTAATGGAGTTTTTGTCTACTGAAAGGCTTTTTCAAAAAATCAGCTGAACAATCGGTCAAATTAAATGTGGTCTATGTATTTCAAATGACGGCGGTGCAACCATGTTACTAAACAGTCATGACTAGTTGACTAGTTGGTTAAATTCTCCAATTTGACAATTAGTGTTGTCAAAAATAGCGATACTTCGGTATGTATCGATACTGAAAGATCTGAAACAGTTCCAATACTAATTTTCTGTAGTATCGATACCAGCTGTAAATTCTTATTCTCTCTGCTTTTCGACAGCGAATCGACAGTTTTCCTCTTAATCCCTTGTCTCATTCGCTACGCTTTTTGTCATTCACGCTCACACCAAAAACACGCGCACCACTGATCTATGTAAGTGGTGCTCACATAAAGCTGCCTCTCAAACACATTGTGTGCAGAAGCTCTTAAAGCGACAGCAGCGTCATAAACCTGGTGCTGTCTGTCATTTTTATCAAACAAGACACTCATTGCTCTTAACTACATAACTTTTGTAACTTTAATTGTAAGCATTAATCTGCATTTCATTTTTATAACAAGACTATCCAGTGTTACTTTACAATTGATTACTTTAATTTCTGTAGTACACCTGAAACTACTTTAAGACCCACCTGAAAATTTAAAGCCAAGTTTATTTAATTTGTCTCTTTATTCTATTGTATTTATTTGTGCTGTACTTTGCAAGTTTATTTGTTCTTACTTTATTATTTACTGTCTGCTTGTCTTTTTTTTAAATGTAGGTCAACGACCTTCCTGTGCTGTTTGTAAGCTATTACAACAAAATTGCCCAAATTATCTGCATGGCGGTGTATATATGTATGCCAGTTTTCCCCATGGTATCGAAAATGGTATTGAATATCGATATTATTCAAAGTATCGTATCGAGACAACTCCATACTATGGTAGTTTAACAACGAGTTACATCATTGTAGAAGAGCGTTACTGGCAAACGGGGAAGAAAGGTGCTGCAACAACGTAAAATATTTGGAAAATAATGATTTTTGAACATTCAAGCATGAAAATCAAAATTAAGACATTATAAAAGGTCATCATGCGTTAGAAATTAATTTAAAATTTGTTCTCATAAGTTCATAAAAGCCAAAAAGTATTAAGCAGATACTTTAATGTTGAGTATATTTTCAGCTATTAAAATGGCCTAAGGTTCTTTCAGACCCCAGACAGAACATGAGGGTGAACATAATCTTCATAGAGAACCACAAGACATCTTAATTAATTTGGACAACTGCCTGAATTTTCCACATCATGCAATTGGAACAATTTGTCCTTAATAGCATGTTAAAAGAAATGACAACACATCAGTTAGTACTTTTATAATTCCAACATTTTTTAACATTAATAGTGTATACGGCTGAAAGGAAGATCTTGCGAATAATGTCGAACATCTGTTCCTAATGAATATTTACGTATATAAAACTTGTTATGTAGACAATGTCTGCATTAATGTAGCATGTAAAGCACAAGCCCTTCAAGCTATCAGTGACATTTAATCATTTAATTGTGTTATCTGGCCACACAATCCCCCTGGACACACACACACACACACAGACAACTGCTGGTGGAGAATCACCCGTCTCGTTGGATTTACAAAGTGTGTTTGAGCTTGAGTTGTTTTTTCTAAGACTAGGCAGTTAAAAACATGCCTGTTTGATTAAAACATGGATGTGCATTTACTGTGAGTGACAGCTGGATGTGGACTGCAGGGAATAGATGTTGAGAAATAGAACCATGGGATTGTGGAAGACACACAGGTTTGGACGCACAAAAGAACACACTTACAGGCACTCTCCCTATAGGCCGCCCATCATCTGGAACACAGAGGCATAACGCCTCACCGTAACCACGGAGACTGGTCTGAAAGGGACGTCTCCCGCCAAGCATGATTGATGACTGATATGAGGTGATTGATGGTGTTCGCAGTCCACAAAGTGTGGGTGCGTGCTTACGCTTGTTTGTGTGAGCGATTTATGGCGAACAAAAAACAGAACTTTGTGTGGATGCGTGCTGTCATGAGGTGTTAGCAGACTCGAGGGTTTGACTGACGTGCTCTTTGACCTCTGTAATGTGACAGGGTTAAACCGAAGATTCTATGTTTGGCTGAAGAGCTGTGATGTAATCGTTCTTGTCACGAGGAAGTTTACTGATGTGTTGAGTGGCATTTAACTGAGGCGATGTGGACAGAGAGCAAAGAGAGTTTTCCCAAAAGTATTTGGGCACTTCGGGACACTCAAGGCTCGCTGAAAAATGCATGAATTTCATTTTATTTGATGACAAAATGTCAAAGCAATTGGCATCTGCAAACAAATGCTTCTAGAGACTCTCTCATATCTAACTACACTTTTTGGAGAATTTAGCAGTGATTCTTGAGCAACTAGTCTCAAAGTCATCTTTAGTGGATGTATAAAATCAATAGAGAGCAACAGCGACTTTCCCCATAGAAACAAACCAACCAGCTCTGAGACACTGTAAAATTTGATTTGAGAAAAAAAAAAAAAAGTGTATAACAGAAAACCGGAGGAAAAACGACTGCTGACAGACTCAGCTAATTAGCATAGCTCCTCCCCTCATTGAGCTACACACAGCTGCCATGTTCATCTCCTCGCCAGAGCATTTAACAGCAGCATTCCAGTTATTGAAAATTATTCAATCAAGAGCAGCGAGTGATTTTATGTTTTTCTTCTGTCGTTTGGTTCATATTTACAGAATATACAGTGGTAGCTACTGTATCTTACACTGCTGTCACTTTAATACACAGATCTATATTTGAATTGAGTATGTTTCTGACATAACCTTGTATGAATTTGACAGTTTTAGTGCAATGAGACGTGAAAGAGAACTTAGTTTAATACTCGCAGGACGCGCCAGCTCTCTGTGCACGTGTTTCAGATGTGTGCGTTCAGAAAACCATATAGCAGAAGTTTAAACTGATACGGCTGTAAAACGCATCCAATTAATAAACTTTCATGATGATGAAGAACTGCAATGTGACGCGATAGAAATGATAATCAAAACCGAACAGAACTGCAGTGAAATATCTGAGGCTCCGCCCTCTTCTGGAAAGCGGGGGTGGGGAGCAGCAGCTCATTAGCATTTAAAGTCACATGCATGAAAACAGCATGTTTTTCCTTCCTCTCAAAAATGGGCATTTACAACAAGGTATAATAAATGATCTGTGGGGTATTTTGAGCTGAAACTTCACAGACAAATTCTGGAGACAGCAGAGACTTATATTACATCTCATTAAAAGGGGGCATAATAGGTCCCATTTAAGAATTTAATACTTCTATTCAGCAAGATCAAAAGTGACAGTAAAGATGTTTGTAATGTTACATAGGAATTTATAACTGTTTAAAACAAATGTTTCTTGAGCACAAAATCAGCATAGAATGATTTCTGAAGGATCATGTGACACTGAAAACTGGAGTAATGATGCTGAAAATGTAGCTTTGATAAAAAAAAATACAATTTAAAATACATTAAAATAAAATCACTGTTTTACTACTTTTTCAAAATCTATTTATCTAGTAGATATATAGAATATTTGATAGTGTAGAGAGAAATTAGCTATAGTTATTTGATGATCAACACAAACATATTGCTTAACCACTGAAATTTGGAGATCATATCCCTGTCTTGAAAGCTTTAAGAAGAAAATACATTTCTCTATCGAGAAAATAAATGTGATTTTTACTTTCCTTTTCCTGCTACATTCAAACAAATGCTCTAGCAGAGTACCGACAGGTCTAGTTCATCACATTATACATTCAGGCAGAACACATTTTTCCACTGCACTACTTTTCCGTTGTTTTTCAATGTAAATGCGTGCTAGATGGACATCTTTAACCTTTGCACTCGCACCTCATGTCTTTTGTATCTAAAAATGTGGTGTTCAGGCTGATTCTAGACCTTGCGCCTTGACATTCCACTGATCTGCGTCTAATAAAAATGCATTCTGTGTAAATCAGCTATAACATGAATATCCTCGAACACTATTTGGCAGCCAATAAGTGTATTCATTTGCAACATCACTTTATCATTTAATAACAAACATCTTTTGTTTTGCTTTTTCTTTCTAAAAAATAAATGCCTCTTTGTTTGATATTTTGTTATATAACCAAAGGAAATTCATGCATTTTTATGTGGCCTTCTTTGGCCACCATATTCAGTAAAATAAACAATTAAAACATATAGATTTCACAAGTAGTTTAGCACTGGCATTATAAAGGTAAGGTCGGTCTATTTCTGGATCTGCTGTGAGGTGTTTTTAACGAGACTTCGAGATGCCCTGCAATATTCTCCGCTAACCCAGCATGGCAGCACCTTCAGACCAAGCCGAACACAGACCGCGGTAATTGGACTGCAGTCAACTCCACAAGCCGCCTGCAGAAATCTTCTACTGTAGATGTGATGACCATTGAGGGCTAATGGGGATATAAAAATATGATTCATTTCAATTATACACCACTGCTAAAGGAATTAGCATCACTTATAGCGTGTTGTCAGAGGCTCAGAGGAAAAGCCTTAGAGGGCTTAGAGCCAAAACAGATCAAAGAACACCTGAACAGGTTGTTTGGGGAAAAAAATGATTTATATGTATGAATGAGAATGAAATATTAATATATTCCATGGAAAAATTTTGTGAAGTGCTAGCAATTATGTTTCTGAAGCAGGTGGCCTTGAAACAAGAGCTATGATTGGTCGGCCTGGTCTCATCGTGTCGTTTCATCAGCTGTGAAGAGCTGTGAAGTCGTGTTGACTGCTTCAAACATCAAGCGCACAAACAGATATGTCTATGTTTCGGTCTCTCCCTTTAAAGACCTTTTAAGCTGCATGTATGCTGAGGCAATGATTTACGCACACAAAAAACAATGCTTTTTCTCACATGAACGCGTACAGGCTCTGTCTTGTTCATTTCAATCAATCACGCATAGCTACAGATTTCGAATCTGAAAGAACCAGACAGCAGGAGATGGAGAGAATGTGTGTATGTGCATTTAAACCAAGAGAGGTTGTGAAATTACTCTGCTGAAAGACAGGGGAAAATAAAAGAAAGGAGCTGTGATAGCCGTGTTGGAGAAGAGACGAGTTCCATTGATCAGTGTGTTGATTAACAGGAAACAGAGGTATGAAGTCGGCCGCGCTCTTGTTTGCTTTATTTCTTTCTTCGCTTGTAGTTTCTTTTTATGATGGAATTGGGGATGCAGGGAGATTTTGCCTCCGACTGTTTCCTTGAAGGAAATGAAATCCTAAATAAGTGATTCAGCTGAGTAGGAGTGTGTGCTCATTTGTTATGGATGTATAAAATAAAGGTATGTTTAGATGTGCAAATATAATTAGGGCTGTCGCTAATAATTATTTTGGTAGTCAAGTAATCAGACGATTATTTTGATGATTATTTGTGGTAATATTAATACACCTAAGTAAAGATCTTGGCCTTTAAAATGACAATGGCAATAGTATTTGGTTCAAATAAAGTATAGTAATCATATTATTACTGTTAAAATACATAATACAATATAACACAAACAATCATCTTATATACATTTTCTATTATAACAAATGCCTGCAGAGGGCGCCAACAGCCTGGTGTTATTACACTTTACAGCAGTGGACATTGAAACATGTTTGAGCTTTTATTTTGAAATCGAGATAACCAGTTCGCATATTTAGAAACTTGTATGCATTTCCTTGTTTTGGCGTAGGTTTATCAATGACTTACCTTATAAATCCGTTGGCACACATTGCATTCCCAGATGAATGTTTTAGGCATCCCAAACTCACAACATAAGCAGAGATGGAGTTGTAAATGATGACAGTTCATGTGGAGCAGTGTTTACTGTGAACGGAGCCCGCAGAGCACGTTTATTTAATTGAATCACAGTTTTTGGAATTCACAATAGCACTGTGCTGTAGTAGGTTTTAAATGGTTTTAATACATTATGGAGCCTTATTGTGTGTGCACACCAAAAGCGAAGCTATTATTCGCATTGCGTTACTCGCTCTAGATTACTCACAAGATTACTTGTTTTTTGGGTCATTTCTACGAATAAAAATATAGTGTCTTCACACACATCAACAACGATAACACCGGGAATGGCACGTTGTAATTTTAGCTAATGGAAGCATAAATGAGGAGCGATGACATTTATGTTCGCCGGTTCTGCCTCCTTCTGCCTCCCGGGTTTCGGCACCAATGTAACACAGTCCTTAAGTACAGGAAGAAGGAGGCGGGAACCGGCGAACATTCAACGTGATTTAAACTCCAAATAAACAAAATAAAATGAAAGTAAAAGGGCGGAAGTTCCTAACGGTGACTGCCGCCCACACAAACATAATAAAACACAACATAAATCCAGGCCTGGTCCTCTCTCGTCCTTCACTGTCATCGCTCCTCATTTATGCTTCCGGAGCTCCTCTGTGAGAGATACGAGACCGGTGCAGTGCACAGCTGAAGCTCATTATCAATCACGTCACCGGCCTCACGCCAATTCCCTCACGGCTCTCGCCCGCCCTGCTCGTCACAGTAATCTACTTGCTTAAATAATTAAACTAGCTTTTGGTGTGCACTGCAGACTCCATTAGAAAACGTTTCTTGGATTCTTGTACGTGGAATGAGCCACTTCCCGCATTTTGCCAGTCAACTTCGACACTGGAAAATTGCAATTGAGGATTTTTTTAAAATCGAGTACACAAATTTAATTAATTTGTGATAAATCTCTAAAGTTTGAGTAGAACACTGTCTTGGCATCCAAAATCACGTGTTGTCTGAGTAAAAAGTATGTTCTATATAGTATTAATGTGTGTAGTATGAATGAAATCCATGTTGCTATTATCATGTGACCTACCAGCATCAGTTCACATCCAGTCATAAATCCCCTCCCATGGCCTCATGGGATACTAAAGTGTCCATCGTATGTGCACTTCAGAATCTCGCTCGGAGTAGTAGGTCATTCTGGGATATTTGGCCTACTTTTTATTGAATGCTATGTATTTGGACATACTACGCTGTTGGCGTACCGTTTTTCACATGCTATATAGTAGGGAAGTATCTGACTTTGGACGCAGTGTGTGTCTTTATTCATTATTTGTGAATGTTCTTTCAAACAGTTAGTTTCAATGAGTTGGTTAAAAAAAAAAAAAAAAAAAAAAAAATTACATCATCACATGGACCCTGATATCTCTGAGTGACATATTACATCTAAAGTGTTCGGATTAACCCATATGTTGGCACACATGTAAGCATTGCTGTTTATTATGATTTAATATGGATGTTTATTGTGATGTGTCCCAGTTCAATTTGTTGCAATATTCAGTCATTTACAACCCATTTGTATTTACATTAAAAAGTACTAATGTTCATTTACATACACTACTGTTCAAAAAGTTTGGGGTCGATACGATTTTTTAGTGTTTTAGATAGCAGTCTCATTGGGCTGCATTTATTAGATGTAAAAAACAGTGTTATTGTGAAATATTATTACAATTTAAAATAACTGTTTTTTTGATTGCTTTAATGGCAAAGCCATTGCTCCATTATTTCAGTCACATGATCCTTTAGAAATCATTCTAATATGCCAATTTGGTGCTAATTTTTTCAAATTATTACATTTACATGTATTCATTAAGCAGATTATCAGATTATCAATGTTGAAAACTGTTATTCTGCTTTTTTTTTGTAGAAATTATGATTTTGTCAGAATTCTTTGAATAGCAAGTTCTAAAGAACAGCATTTATTTTAAATATAAATCTTTTGTAACATCATAAATGTCGTTACTGTCACTTTGGATCAATTAATTGCATCCTTGCTGAATGAGTAAAAACGTAATAACCTCAAATGTTTGAACAGTGTATCTTTGTACATAATGAAATTCAGTCTGGTACATAAACAAGTCTTTCCCATTCTAACCAATTCATTGGAAAGATGTGACTCAAAAGAATGTTTAATTCATGATTCATAGGTCGCAATTTAAAAAAGAAAGAAAGAAAAAAGTTACACAGCTCTTGCCACAATTACAGAGAGCAGTGTACAGATAAGTCACTTGTAAATGTCTACCAAATGCATAAATGTACAAATTCATGTTTATGCTCATTGCATTCAAAAGCACTTTTATAGCTCTATTTCTGTTTGCCCCTTGGGCAGTAACAAAGATTAAACTACGCTCAAACTAGCTTACTAATACGGCATTGGCTTTAAAAGGCCCTTGACAGGGTTGACAACATCAGAATAGAAATAAAAGGGCCACTCTCCGTTTCTTTTTACCACATATACCATTTGAGATTTAAGTAAACCATCGGTTGTAGGTGACAACTGACCACACTGTAAAAGGAAATGCTTCACAGCTCTGTAAGTGTATATATGTGTCCAAATGCTATGTATTTGTATAAAAGTCTAGTCACTGTGTGGCTGAATTAAATCTAAAATGCATTGGAGATGCAATCACTTTGATTTTGACTTAGTGACATATGGCTTCAATGCATCTGTTGTAAAATTAAATGAGTTTTAATGTCATTCTGAAATGTCACACACCATTACACACATATCAGTTCAGTTTCTATCAAGAAATTATAGCACTAGAGTATTGTGAGTGTATGTAAACATTGCAAGATAAACAGACTCGCAGTTCAATTTTTAAGTGCGTTATACTTCAGACTCTATAATTAACAGCAGCAATGAAATGAAAAAAGTACACTAATGTAATGCACAAGAAACTTGGGCTGATTGTCTTTGTTTCATCATTGAAAAAGTCCATTCTGATGAACAACACAAAGAAGAGCAGAAAACAATAGATAAATCTACAAAAGGATTACAAAACTTCTCAGATTTTCACTACTGTATATTTTCTGTGTGCTTTATGTGCTTTGTCAACCGAATTGAAAAAGTAATGACCATTTTCCAACAGGTTTAAGGTTTGAGTTGACATAGCTGCGTACCGTCTTTAAGAACATAGTAACACAAGTCTTTTTTTATCTTCTCATCCTGTCGCCCGATCAAAACGCAGCACCTTCAAACACGTCTGCCTTTTAGTGCTGTATGAGATGTGTATGTTTGTTGTATGTTGTGTACCATATGTGCATAAATCTGCTGAAATAGCGGCAGGAAAGTGGAAGTTTCCTTTCAGAAGTGTTGCATCAAAACAAGCTCTTGACTCTTGCCACTCTTCACACAAAGTAATTATATTTTCAACCAAAAGACAGAAAAGATTTTTCGGTCAACTCAAAAGCAGAAACTCAAAGCTTAAAGTAACCGTTCTTTCTGCTGCACAGCTTCGGCTGCCCCCTCAGTAACCTTGATTAAAAAAATCCTGACAGCTTTTAATTATGTTTTTAATTTAAAAAAAGTACACATTTTTGTACTCCTAAGTTTAAAAAAAGAAGCTAAGGTTTAGCTGTAAGTGGAGGTGGTGCCGATTTTTCTAAAATTGTGTCTGTTCTTCATCTTGGCGTGTGACCTTCATGTGGACAATCAGCAAAAACATGACATAACTATTCATAAACGATCATCCAAGTCTATAAAAGTTCCAGCAGTTAAGTGGTTTAAGAAGCGCTGAGCCACAGCAATGTGAATGGCAAATGAAGTGCATTCAGAAAGGCTGAAATTGATCGTTCATTGGCTTACAGTCCTCTTTCATATGCACAGAATGAATACATATATTTATTTCTAGATTTTTAGCTCCGTTCAAACAAGCTGGTTATATCAATTTAGATATGTGTGAAGCCTGTGCTTATGTTTTTATAGCATCCAAACTTTAATTCGATCACACCTCTGTCCTCGCTGATCTGCTTTCAAAGTGAATGTTTTTAATTCGCTTTTGGCATTATTGTGAGTACTGCCAAAAGCTTTTCATCACAATCGCCAGGCATCAAAGCTTCAAATCTAAAAAGTAAATGCCCTTTCACGTTGACCAGAACTCATCTTTTTTCAATGAGAATTGGCAATTTCTGGCAACATGAGTGACTGTGAGTCTTGCCCGCAACAAAGTTTAAAGTTTAAAACGCCCCTGTTGTACTATTTTAAAGGTTTGGAGGTCTTCTACAATAGAAAATTGTAATTTCCTCCTCTACATTGCCCCATCACCTCTTTTCTTACAGCTACTGAAATGGTTTGGTAAAGGAATCAGTCTCAAACCCCTCCTTTCCAAGAGCCTGCTCTGCTCTGATTGGTCAGATTGTTTTGTGCTGGACATCCATAAATGAAAGATGTTTGTCGCGTGCTTTCAGATGGAGCAGCGTTTACTACTGATCACAGAGCTGTGCTTCACTGAAAAGCTGCGCATAAAATAACTCGCAGCTTTTGCGTTAAGTCACATCAGTTTAAGCGTGATTTTGTGTTAATTGTGATTAACTGTGCAGCCCTATCATATCTGAATTTCAGCTCAGGATCTTCCTCAGCACTTGACACATGATGTGGCATCGGTTTTTCCGTGTCAATTCCAGCTTGAGTCCTCATCCTTTGGAAATGCATCAAAGTGGATTCACAGCACAGAAAACAGCATCTTCTCGACATGTTGACAACACAAACTCTTCCAGCCTCAGCTACAGTGTTTGAGGGTCAAAGTAGATGCTGTTTGCAGGCAGTCAATGAAGACAATACACTGACATTATGTAAATTTGTATCTACGTAGTTTTGTAATAGGAAACTGAAAATGCTGACGACTCGTTTCAGCAGTTCAGAACTGATTCTCTCTTCTAACTCTATTTATTGTGCACTGAGATCTTTGAAGCTTTGTAGACCGTCACAAACTATATTACACGCTACATAAAAGATGATATACAGACATTATAAGGGCACTTTAACATTGAAATTTAGCCTGAAACTTGATGCTGACGCTTCCAGTGGAGTTGAATATAGTGGATAAATATGCAGCAATTATGAAAAAATATATGATGCATGGAAGACTATGTCAAAAGATTTGGTTTATGCATTTGTGATATAATGTAGAATAAATGTGTATTCCTTTTTTCCATTTTATTTTTTTAAGTGTTTGTTATTTCTGCAGCTTTTTTGTTTTGATATATAATTATTTATTTATTGCGGTTCTTTGGTGTAAACCCGAGGTCAAAGGTTAGCTTTCACATTTATTAAACGTACCAAAGATTATAGTTTATAAATCTCGGGTCAGCACCAAAATATCAAGTGTGAAAGCAACATGGTGGTTTTATAAGCCGCTCTGTGTGTGTGTGTGTGTGCGTGTGTTTGTGTGTGTGTGTACTTGTTTTCCTTACATTGTGGGGACCTAATGTCCCCACAACGTAAGTAAAACCAGTAAATCTTGACATTGTGGGGACCTTTTGTTGCTCCCCCACAAGGAAACAAGCTTAAAAATCATACAGAATTATCTTTTTTGAAAATCTAAACTAGCAGAACATTTTCTGTAAGGGTTAAGTTTAGGGGTGGGGAGGTGGGGTGACAGAATGTATAGTTTGTACAGTATAAAAACCATTACGCCTATGGAAAGTCCCCACAAAACATATAAACACAACGTGTGTGTGTGTGTGTGTGTGTGTGTGTGTGTGTGTGTGTGTGTGTGTGTGTGTGTGCGCGTGTGCGTGCGTGCGTGCGTGCGTGTGTACTTGTTTCAACTATGGGGACAGGGGTAGTCGTGGCCTAATGTTGAGGGAGTCGGGATTGTAACCTGAAGGTTGCAGGTTCGATTCCCACGCCGGCAGGAATTGAAGGTGGGGATTGTGAATGAACAGCACTCCACCTTCGATACCATGACTAAGGTGCCATTGAGCAAGGCACGAAACCCCCTAATTTGCTCCCCTTGTAGTCGCTTTGGATAAAAGCGTCTGCTAAATGAATGAATGTATGTAAATGTAAACTATATTTGTGAGGACCAAATGTCCTCACTTATAATGTAAAATACTTTCACCACTCACTAGTATGAACATTGATTGATTTAAAAAGGCTTATAAATCAACCAAACAATGTTTTTATTTAAATCTAGTGATGGTCACATCTGTGACAGGTAGGTTTGGGAGTGGGGATTGGGCTCGGTGATAGTAAATATCATTGACCTGATATAAAATAAATGGAAGTTTATGCAATGTCCTCACTAAGAGAGCAAAACAAACCTGAGCGTGCACACGTGTCTGTATGCATGCATGCGTTTTTGTGATTTATGAGGACACAAATTTTTATAATGGCATGGGTATGACACTGGTATTACAACTTAAACATGCATTATATCATGCATCCTCATATTTCAAATAGCTTTAAAAACATACTAAACAATATTTTATTAAATATGTAAAAATGCTGAATGTTTTCTGTGATGGATGGGTTTAGGAGTAGAGTTAGTGTGGGGGAGAGAATATACAGTTTGTATTAAACCATTACCCCTATGGAATGTCCTTACTTTGATAGCAAAACAAACCTGTGTGTGTGTGTGTGTGTGTGTGTGTGTGTGTGTGTGTGTTTGTGTGTGTGTTCTCTACGCCAAATCATTACTGGTGAAATCAGCCTTCACCAACAGGGTCCTTAAAGATCTCGCAAACAAACACTAACACACACTTATGCAAGTGCAAACAAGTTATTTCATTGATCTTGCCTTGAGGTCCATTCATGTTTGGCACAGGTACACAGGTTACATCCTTGTTTGCATATGCGTGTGTGGATTGCCTTTGATGGTGCAGATGTCCAGCTACTTGGTTTGAGAGTGAACCACTAATACACTTTCATGTTAACAAGCATGTTCCTTCAACAGCCCTTACCACTAATGAGGCAGTGAAACCTTAATCAGACTATATTTGTGCATTTCATTGATCACCAGCGTACAAACAGCATACCGTGAACACTGTGATCGCTTTATGTCATTTTATTAAATAGATGTGGTAGATACATATTCCATAATCCTTGACGTCTGTCTGTCTATCACAACCTTCGTAAAACAACTTTCCGGAAGAAGGATATGTTCTTGTGACTTTCATGGTTTAATGGAGGATTTGTCATTTCTGACTACACAGGTTTTTATCTGTGAAGAAGTTTGGCACTCTATTGTGGGAGGTACAAAAAAAAATGAAAGAACAAAATTTATAACACACACCTGGACTGCAAGCTGTGCATTCTTCTCTATCTGAACCTGCCAAAAATGTGTAAAACCCCACATGTGTGCCGTTTAGACAGCCAACTCTCAGTCAGAATCACCTCTCTCGCTCTCTCTCAGATGGAAGAGAAGAGGATTATATTGATGGGAGTATGAAGGCAGGAGTGTTGGACTTGAGAAAGCAGAAAGCTTATATTCTGTGTGGTTTTTTCTACACTCTTATCTAGTGACAGATTTATTAAGCTTAAGTTTAAATCTGGGAGTTCAGTGAATTAAACGCTGATATCTTAATAGATTGCCTGTATCATTATTGAATAATGGAAACATTATGACACATTAATGTGAAGTGGAAGCCATTAGTAGAACTAGCTCTTTACATTTTCTGAAGTGTTGCTTGTCTGTGCAAAACTTGCTGCCACAACATGATGGAGAGTAGATGATGACGACATTTTCATTTGGGGGTAAACTATTCCTCTTTAAAGGGATGGTTCACCACTAAATGAAAATTGTCATTATTTATTCACCCTCAAGCCATCCTAGGTGTACAGTGAGGAAAATAAGTATTTGAACACCCTGCTATTGTAACGGTTTGTGGACTCCTATACGGGCGTAAAAAATGTTCCAACACTCGTCACCAATTGTAAAGGGACTACTCGTAACAGGCTCTGTTGGTTCTTCTTCTTTTTTTTTTTTCTCACTTCTTTCTTTTTTCTGAGATAATATCAATATGTATAAATTATAATTTAATTAACACAATTACACATCACATCGCCGCTGTACCGCTGTATCTCTGCTGAACTACTGCTCTCATGTGACACTCACTCAACACAAACAACAACAGTAAACATAAAAATTACATAAAAAATAAAAAACAGGATAACAAATAATAACATCATAAATTATGGGTAATTACAATTGCAGACATGCTGCAGACATGCATCAAAAAAAAAAAAACAATGAACAAACTCTCCAAAAAAAATAAACCATGTAACCATATAACACCCATATAACACGTTTTTTCCAGTCATCACATTCATCACTGCCATCCGCAACGCTTACAGCACGACATATATAAACAATTTTAATTTAAACCAATATTTAAACCAGTATTAATAATGTAATTATTGTAATGTAATTACAAAGAAAAAGATTAAACAAAAATTTAAAATCACCAAAACATATAACGAAACTCCAGACACTTTACACAGGACCCACCACCAACAACAGAGAACAGAAACAACTGAAACACGCACCTAAGCCCCGCTCTGCTGAACTACTACGGTAAGTGCAAACCGTTAAATACTAAAAAAACCAAATAAACTATTAACCTATACCAAACCAAAATTCTAATTAATAACCTTTACTATTTTTTTTTTTCTTTCGGATTTTTTTTTTTTTATTTTTCTCACTATTTTGCAAGTTCTCCCACTTAGAAATCATGGAGGGGCCTGAAATTGTCATCGTAGGTGCATGTCCACTGTGAGAGACATAATCTAAAAAAAAAAATCCAGAAATCACAATGTATGACCCAGCCTCGACCCATCTTCAATGCTCTAACTGAGGGAGGGAGGTTGTTCCCCAAAATCTCGCAATACATGTCCCCGGTCATCCTCTCCTTAATACAGTGCAGTCGCCCTGTCCCATGTGCAGAAAAACACCCCCAAAGCATGATGCTACCACCCCCATGCTTCACAGTAGGGATGGTGTTCTTGGGATGGTACTCATCATTCTTCTTCCTCCAAACACGTTTAGTGGAATTATGACCAAAAAGTTCTTTTTTGGTCTCATCTGACCACATGACTTTCTCCTATGACTCCTCTGGATCATCCAAATGGTCATTGGCAAACTTAAGATGAGCCTGGACATGTGCTGGTTTAAGCAGGGGAACCTTCCGTGCCATGCATGATTTCAAACCATGACGTCTTAGTATATTACCAACAGTAACCGTGGAAACGGTGGTCCCAGCTCTTTTCAGGTCATTGACCAACTCCTCCCGTGTAGTTCTGGGCTGATTTCTCACCTTTCTTAGGATCATTGAGACCCCACAAGGTGAGATCTTGCATGGAGCCCCAGTCCGAGGGAGATTGACAGTCATGTTTAGCTTCTTCCATTTTCTAATGATTGCTCCAACAGAGGACCTTTTTTCACCAAGCTGCTTGGCAATTTCCCCATAGCCCTTTCCAGCCTTGTGGAGGTGTACAGTTTTGTCTCTAGTGTCTTTGGACAGCTCTTTGGTCTTGGCCATGTTAGTAGTTGGATTCTTACCAATTGTATGGGTGGACAGGTGTCTTTATGCAGCTAACAACCTCAAACAGGTGCATCTAATTTAGTATAATAAATGGAGTGAAGGTGGACATTTTAAAGGCAGACTAACAGGTCTTTGAGGGTCAGAATTCTAGCTGATAGACAGGTGTTCAAATACTTATTTGCAGCTGTATCATACAAATAAATAGTTAAAAAATCATACATTGTGATTTCTGGATGCAATAACGTTAAAAACGAAGTGATAACTTTAAATAGGACAAGCGTGAGATCACTGAAGACGGCGAGAGCGCGTGAATGTTTACTTAATACCCGTTTCTGCTTTATTGCTTATTATTTGCTGCTAGGAAGGATTTGTTTCGATTCTTAGCTTATTTGTATGTTTGCGCTTTGATTTGCATATGTTTGTAATTGTATTCACTGCCATTTAGAAGAACTGTAGCGGTTGTTAGTTTTGGCATTGCTGGGCTGTGACCTTAAGTGCTATACGTGCACTTCCTGCAGTAGTTTTGATTTGGCCCATTCACGGCGAAACTCTTTTGCTGAGCTAATTGTTAGGGCGGAGACAGAAACTACACACTTACTAAGAAAGCAATTTATTTAGTGTGTCCGCGCTGTCGCGGAAGCGTTCAGCCGCCGTGTTCAGCCTCCTCGTGTGAAGACCGACTTGGGTAAAGACCTGCGACTCTACCTGCGCGACTCGGGTAAAGACCTGCGACTCTACCTGCATGACTCGGGTAAAGACCTGCGACTCTACCTGTGCGACTCGGGTAAAGACCTGCGACTCTTCCTGCTCTACCTCCACCGTGCAAGGACACCGACAGGACACTTAAGTATCCCCTTCCCACCTTTTTTCTTTGCTCCCATACTCAACATGTGCTTTCAATATATTCCTGTTGTCACTCGCATACGCTCCACTATCACCCATAGAAGGCAGCGCAACACTACTAACCTGCGTCCTATTTACTCCTCTTCTAACCAACCTCAATCTGTTTCTGTAGGCCTATGGAATTGTCAGTCAGCTGTTAACAAAGCTAACTTCATTCAAGCCTTTGCCACTAACTCTACTCTCAATATCTTAGGCTTGACTGAGACATGGATTCGTCCAAAGGACTCCTCAACCCCCGCTGCTCTTTCTAACAACTTCACTTTTACTCATACCCCTCGACAGTCAGGAAGAGGAGGGGGCACAGGTTTCCTCATTTCTAACAATTGGAAATACTTATCTCACCCTGCTCTATACAACAACTATTCGTTTGAATCTCATGCCATTACAATTACATACCCTGTCAAAATTCATCTTGTACTCATCTATCGCCCCCCAGGTCAATTGGGAACCTTTGTCGAGGAATTGGACATGCTGCTGTCCTCATTCCCAGACTATGGCAGTCCACTTGTACTTCTGGGCGATTTCAACATTCACCTTGATAAACCTTATGCTTCTGACTTCCTCTCTCTCCTAGCCTCATTTGATTTCAACTGACTCATCACCACAAGCACCCACAAATCTGGCAACCAATTGGACCTGATCTACACACGTAACTGTATCACTGACAATATTCTGGTCACACCTCAATCTGCAACTTGTTTGTGCACCACCAACCACTTCACATGTTTCCTTCAGAAGAAACCTGCACTCTCTTTCCCCTTCTCATCTCTCCTCTGTTGTGTCATCCTCCCTTCCCTCACACACAATTTTCATCTTTGGATGTAAATACTGCAACACACACTTTATGCTCCACTTTATCTTCTTCCCTAGACAGTATCTGTCCTCTGTCATCCAGACCAGCTCAAGCAACTCCTTCTAACCCCTGGATATCCGATGCGCTTGGTGAAGACCGGACCAAACTCAGGGCAGCAGAAAGGAAATGGCGCAAATCACAAGACCCATCTGACCTAGGTTCGTACCAAGATCTGCTATCAGCTTTTTCTGGTGCAGTCCATGCAACTATGTCCTCATACTTCCACGACAAGATCAACGGCGCGACAAACACACGTACACTCTTCAAGACACTCCCACCACATCTTTAACTGCTGATCAATTTGCCAATTTCTTCACCGACAACACATCTTCCAGCAGTAGCCAGTTCTCTACACCACCACACAGGAACTCAGCCCCCCTCTCCATCCTCATCTACTCTCTTCTTCCTTCTCTTCTTTCTCACGGGAAGTATCAATAAAAAAACTCTCCTCTTCCACCCACCAACCAACTGCCCTCTAGACCCCATCCCCTCCACACTTCTACAAGCCCACTCTTTCCCACTCTTTTTACCACCACACACACACATTTCTCCTCTCTCTCTCCACACAGGCACACATTCAAGCAGGCAGGCAGTAAGCCCACTGCCTAAAAACCCATGTAAAAAACATGTTCACTCGTAACAACACTCTCAACTGACTCTCTCCCTTCTCTCATATCAAAACATATGAAAAACAAAAACACGAACGGTGTTCAACCAGTGTCATCCATCCTTCACCTTTCCCACAACACAAATCTGGTTTCAAGAGCGTGGTTTCCAGCGGCCATTTCATGCGGACGTCCACCGAAGACTCGCTACTGTCTGTCGAATTGCATCTGCTGGTTTGCAAATCATCTGTTCTAATCTATCTCTATCATTCATATGGTCTCTCGCAAACCATCAAATTCTTCTGTCCACCCTCTCGTCACTGGGCATTTCAGGTACTGCACTTCAGTGGTTTGAGTCCTATCTCACAGGTAGGTCTTTCAGAGTTGCCTGGGGAGGGGAGGTATCCAAACCTCATGAACTGATCACTGGAGTTCCTCAGGATTCAGTTCTTGGTCCCCTCCTATTCTCAATTTATACCACATCACTGGATCCATCATACAGGCACATGGTTTCTCCTACCACTGCTATGCTGATGACACACAACTCTACCTGTCCTAGCAACCAGATGATTCCACAGTAGCTGCACGGATCTCAAGCTGTCTGGCGGACATCTCGACGTGGATGGAAGAACGTCTCGGTTACATAGGTAACCCTCGTACCCTGAAGGAGGGAACAGAGACGTACGGCGGATGACCGACGAATAGGAATCTCGCTAGAGAGGTCAATCTACTTCGAGTGTAACTAAAACGAGCCAATGCACATTGGCATGCAGTCATATGCAGCAGCTGCTCACCTCGCAGCGCGGGTACATAATGAGCAACAGGTCTTCTTTAGGTTTTTGCTGAGGAGCCGAACCAGATAGGTGGCAGCATCAGCGGGGTACAGCAACTGTGGCGACGGGACTACGTCTCTGTTCCCTCCTTCAGGGAACGAGGGTTACCTATGTAACTGAGACGTTCCCATTCAGTCGGTCACTTCGACGTACGTCGGATAAGCACTTCCTGTGCTATTTGCCAATTCATGAAGAATCGCTTATTTGTTTTCCTCGCTTGTAAGTCACTGCTTCGATGAATGGGTCATTGAATCATTTACTCGTATAATTCACTAAGAGCAGCAGATTCATTCACAAAACACTGCTGCGTGTTGCTGTGGTTTAAATTGGAACTATTGTTTTGTTGCAATATAGACCAAACTCTGACAATACTCCATTTAAAATGTTTATTACTTAATACTAACCTTTTTCGCTTAACTGTAACATGAAATCAATGTTACATTTGCAGTTGTGTGGATATTTGGGGGAAAAATTGCATTCTTGCTCATATAATATATTATCAACATTAAAACAAGAACTCACAGAGTTTGTGTATCCAAGAGAGTTTGAGTCTTAAATCGACCTCTATGCTGTTTATAGGCTATTTGTTCTTCATGCCAGTAAGAGCTAAATCCTCACTTTTACAAAGGCATGTTGTTGAGAATTGCAGTAATGTAGCGGAATTTGCTAAGACACCATACTTTGCACACAACATATTTGCATGCTGCTTGTATGGATATATGTAAATTTTGACCGCAAAAGACTGGATTTCATATATTTACGACATGTATGCTCGGTTTTAATATTATTTTAAGGAGGGGTACAAATGAATGGCAAAGCTCAGATTTTGTTCGCACAACCCCTGTTGTCTCCTCACGTACCCTGAGGGGTACGCGTACCCCAGTTTTAGAACTACTGGAGTAGATGGCATTACACTTTTAGCACCACTCACCGGAAATTTCAATGAGAATTATTAAAGAGAAATGTCTAAGGATTTCAATTTAAGAGAAGAAGAGCTTGAGCTTGTTGCCGAGCCCTATTTGTTTGAACCTTGAGAACCGTCTAAGCTTGCGATACTCCTACATCCTGCTTCATACATTGGGTCATAGGTCACTTTTTCACCGTAACTCAATGCATTCAGCCATTTGTCGGAAGCTAGTTATTGTAGTTTATAAAGTTTTAAATATGGGTATTTTTCCCATATTCCCAAAAACCCATTGCTTCGCTTAAGGAGGCCTTTATTAACCCTCTGGAGTCGTATGGATTACTTTTATGATGGATGGATGAGCTTTTTTGGGCTTCAAAATTTCAAACCCCATTCACAACCATTAGAAAGCTTGGAAGAGCCTGAATATTTTTTTAACATAACTCCGATTGTGTTCGTCTGAAAGAATACAAGGCTTGAGGGTGAGTAAATCATGGGATAATTTTCATTTTGGGATGAACTGTCCCTTTAAATGTGAGCATTGAACCCCTAAGAACTTCCCATGCTTGAAAATAAATAAATAAAATATTCCCAACCCTAATGCACATAAACATGCAAATATAAGAATAAGTGCAATAATTTTTAGGATGGTGTTGCTGAAAAAGCAGCCAACATTGAAATTCATTTATTTCAGAATTTGTGCCAAAATATTGATAATCCCAAAGAATCTTCAAATGCCTGACCATCAGCTGCGAGAATGAGGTCACAGAGAGCGCGTGCCGGTCGCAGAAGCACAGGGCTTTGAGCCTCGGCGCTGCAGCCCAACAGAAGTGTGTGGAGGAGAGTTCATGTAGAATTCATAGGACAGAGGTCTCTCATGTTGTTGCTGCTTCTGAAGGGAGCAGGACAGATGTCTGAGCGTCTGTCGCCCTCCGTCCCTCCTGCATGATTCAGACATATAGTAAAGCCATTCCCAGATGGGACCGGAGATCTCTCTTCCTGCAAGCAACACTAAAAAATTGAGGTGGGGAATACCTGTGTGTTTTAATAAATATAAGCTGTGAAACATAAGTGCAGTGATCTGAATATTGACCACACATTTAGTTATTTTCATCCTAGATGTTTATATAGTGTGATTGTGTGTGTAGATTGTTTTAAGGGTGTATGTGTTTTTTTTTTTTATTTAGATTGTGTAAGGTTTAAACTTTCTTCATGGTTGAGTTGTACGCTAGTCAGAAGGCCATATGAATTAACCATTCACTGCGCAATCTCTGAGTTTATGCAACACAAGTTCATGCGGCACAATGTGGTTTACCCTAGTAGGACCTGGATCAACATCCTTTTTGTTATTCCTGGAACATTATTTCTTTAAACCATGCATAGCCTTAAAGGTACAGGTCAACCTAAAATGAAAATGTTCATCATTTACTCCTCCTGCTGTTGTACAGCATCGTTCTTTTTGACCACAAAAAAGAGATTTAAAAATAAATGCCCTGCGTGCAGTGAATAGTGACCGATGTCAAGCTTTTTAAAAATGATGAAAATCTTTTCACAGAAATATCCCATGCAGTGCAAAAGCAATCAGATTACTTTTTTCAAGTAACTAGTAAAGAGTCGCATTACTTTTTTAAATGAAAAAAAAAGCTCCGCTTTGGTTACTTTGTTTTCCCATGTATTGACTGACACTTCTCTTGTCCCCATGTTGAGAGAAATCGGGAGTAAGTTCAGAGGTGGTGTGTGAACATGATGATTATTGAAGTTCTATACTAAAGGTGAACATGCATTTATTCATCTCATTTGCACAAAAACAGTCAGTATTCCTCAAAATAAATAAAAAAAAACTGTGAAATGCAAACCAAACTCAGAATACTGCATAAACTTGCAATAATAATTATAATTTATTAAAAAAAAATACATTTGCGCCAATCTGTTCGCTGGTCTTAAAACAAGGTGAGTTGTACATTGTTGGTGTGTTGCTATTTTTAGGAACTGAAAACAACTGCGGCATTGACCAACAAAACTGATCACCAAACTTGCTCTAAAGTTGATAGTGCAGTATTTTGTTATTTTTGTTATTTAAAGGGCTCGCTGGCAGAGTTGGGGAAAGTTACGTTTAAAAGTAATGAATTACAATATTGCTCCCTAAAAAAGTAACTAATTGTGTTAGTTACTTTTTATGAAAAGTAATGCGTTACTTTACTTTTGTGTTACTTTTCTAACCTGGGCTGGGCTTCCCTGTTTGTTTTATAATAACAGCAAAAAATAAAAGTTCTATTTTTGGCAAATGTCAAGGCTCTTTGACACCAAAAGTGAAATGAAAAAGCCTCAGGGTGAAGGAAATGCATATTTACACGTGTACAGTAGAGGACACAACTCAAAAAATTAATCTAATATTGTATTTAACTGTTTTTATTCATTTTCAGGAATACTGAATGTTTTCGTTCATGTGAGATGAGCTAATGCTCATATTTAGTCTAGAACTACCTTCATGTTCACACAAACATGGCACAGGAGGGCTGACAGTCAATAAATTGGAAAAAGTAACTTGCCTTACTTATTTTGTTGCAAATTGAATAAGTAATGCGTTACGTTACTAATTACTTGAAAAAGTAATCTGATTACATTCCTCAAGTTACTTGTAATACGTTACCCCCAACACTGCTCGTTAGTAATATGTGCCTAATAGGCGCGTTCACAATACACAAACACTCTGCTTGTTACACGCACAGGGATGCGCAACAGCACACAAACAAACATTAAAAATTAAAGGATTACAATGTAAAAGATTTTTATTGCGTACATAAAGATAAAAATGCTTTGGTGGAATGAAATGCTTTATTTTCCTCGGTAATTTTTCGACTGCAGGCAAGTGTGACAGTGTGTGTTTTCTGGGTGATCGGCAAAGGTGATAGAGTCTCTGCACAGAAGACCAATGGCCAAGGTCAGGTCATAATAGGGTAAACCATGCTGTGGTTTAAAACTTTAGTATAAAACAGACTGTGGCGGATATACAGATTTTGCATTTCGACATGTGTTTCTTTTTTTGTCTTGACTCTTTACACCCACTCAAGTCAAAAATGACTGTGTTTACTGTAATATCTGACCAAGATGGGCATTTTGGCCATAAAGTGCATTTAAGCGTTGTCATGCACAGCAACATTACAGTGAGTGCTCTTCAGAGAATGAAACTTTGGAAATCAGCTTTCAGCCGCACATATGGACGATAGAAAGTAGCCGCTTGTCAGTCAGACGGCACTCAGGAACTGAGTCGATACTTTATACTGGCATCAAGTGTAAGAGGTCCAGAGTTCAAATTTTGCTCAAATGACTACTTTTTAAAAAAAAATAAACCACTTAAAATTGCATCTGCTGGTCAGTAGATGTAATGGTGGAGTATTCAGTTGCACTTTATTTTGTTTTTACATGGATAGCAAGAAGCTAAGCAAAAGAGAAAATATTAATATAAGAAATTAATATAAATTAAAATGATTACATTACATTAAAATTATATTAATAAATAAAATATAATTTATTAAATATTATCATTTATACATGCATTATACAGTAGCTGTCAAAAGTTAAGAAAAGGTTGTGAAAGAAGCCTCTTCTGCTCACCAAGGCTGCATTTATTAAATCAAAAATACAGAAAAAACAGTAATATTGTGAAATATTATTACAATTTAAAAGAACTGTTTTCTATTTGAATGCATAGTTAAATTATAATTATTCCTGTGATCAAAGCTGTATTTTCAGCATCATTACTCCAGTCTTCAATGTCACATGATCCTTTATTCGAATATGCTGATTTAATATCAATGTTTGAAACAGTTTTGTTGATTAATATTTTTGTGCAAATAATTATACTTTTTTCCAGAATTTTTTGATGAACAAAGACCAATGAGCAACATTTATTGAAGTATTTATTAAATAGAAATCTTTCGTAACATTTGAAATGTATTCACTGTCACTTTTGTTCAATTTAAAGCATCCTTGATGAAGAAAAGTTCATCTCTTTTTTTAAATCTTACCACAAATGTTTGAATAGTATCATTATTTCCACAAAAATGTTATGCGGTATAACTTTCAACTGCTAATGATAATAAATGTTTCATCAGCAGCCAATCATATTAGAATGATTTCTGAAGGATCATGTGGCACTGAAGACTGAAAATTCAGATTTGATCACAGGAATAAATTACAGTTTAAAATATATTAAAATAGAAAGCAATTATTTAAAATTGCAATAATATTTCAAAATAATGCTGCTTTTTTCTTTTTTTTAATTAAGTGAATGTAGCCTTGGTGAGCAGAATCAACCTTTTTCAAAAAATCATATTTATTTACTTTGTCCTGAGTAATTTTTTTTAACCCAAATTCAGAATATTAGACAAACATTTTCTTTTTTTAAATGAATGAATATTGAATATATTCATATTAAATATTAATATGAAATATAACTTTTTAATCACAGAAACTGCATTTTTTCTCTCACTGATCAAATAAGACCCCTCAGCACCTCCTTGCGGCCCTGTAGTTTGAAAACCCCTGCTCTAGAAGATGAGGTAAGAGAAGTAGCTCTCTTACCCAGTCTTGACTAAAGAGAATAATAATTCTTAATGTAACAAATTTTGACATTTTCTAACAAATGGTAAAGAGAAGAAAAAAACCAGCAAAGGACGTTTAGGAACATGTCCTACTTCTATACACCACATTAAACAGTCAATGTGAGCACTAGAGATCTCTATTTTTCCTTTTCAAATGTAAATCGTTTAACTATGACTCTGAAATTTATATTAAAAATGCAGGGAGCATCATTTACAAAACCAAACTAGAAGTGCAGTCACTTTTAAGAGTGAAACTGTGAGAGTTTTGTATTCAAGTCATACGGACATTGACAAATAATGCTCTGTGATCATCTCAGGGTTATTGTAGTAATGTTACCACCACAAGGCTGTGTGCGTTTTTGCTTTTATACTCTGCTTTTGTATTCAGGGAAGACTGCGAGCACGGTTCAATGGATGCGGCGCCCGTGTTTCACACCTGACACATAAAAACATGTACTGTATAAGGTCGGCTTTTTGAAGTCTCATTTATTTGATCAAAAATACAGGGAAAAGACTATTGCAATATAATATATTTAATAATATTGTAATGTATGTTCAAATGTAATTTAAAAACTGAAGTTTTAGTCTTCACTGTCACATGATCCTTCAGAAATCATTCTAATATGCTGATCTGCAGCTCAAGAAACATTTATTATTGAAAACAGTTTTTCTGCTTCATATTTTTGTTGAAACTATGATAAATTTTTTAGGACTCTGAAGAGAAAATTCAAAAGAACAGCATTTATTTGAAATCTTACTGTTCCGTAACATTATAAAAGTATATACTGTCAACTTTATGACTTTCCTTTGCTGAATTGTTGATCAAAATCTTACATACCCCAAACGTTTGAACAGTAGTGTAAATCTGTCTTGAATTCATGCTTTCAACATACAGAGATTTTCCTCCTCTGTTTTCATAAACACTAACATGTTTAAAGCCCTTATCAGCAGCTAAACTCTCACAATACATAAATAAACTCACCAAAATCAATAAACACACACGATTACATACACATTAAAACAGACATAACCGAGCCCGAAATAGAAAGTCGCAAACACAAACCCAGCAGCCCGACCAGATGGCATGTGTGTGTAAGTATGTGTGTGTGTGTCGAAGAGTGTATGTGTGATATTTAGCAATATTTCACCTCCCTCAGAGATGATTTTCAGGGATATTTCCCTCCCTCTGAAATGACAGATTGTGTGTGAGTGTTTCTCTTTATGACAGCGAGAGGGTGTGTGTTTCATTATTTAAAAGTATGCTCCCGTTCACACTGACAGCAGATGAGAAGGGAAAGAGAGGAAGCATTGCTTTCTGTGGAGGCTGTGTCTCTTTTTTCCAAACAGTGATTTGCATTTCGGTGTGCTGCCAAGAAGCATGTAAACACACACGCGCGCGCACACTACCAGCAGCATCCTGCATTCAAATGCACCATCGGAAGTTAACTATATTTAAAGTTTTAGGGTAATCGCTTTAAACATTTTTACCCCACTGGCGTTTATTGCGTCTATAATGGTCTTTTCATAAGATGTAATATAAGTCTCTGGTGTCTCCAGAATGTGTCTGTGAAGTTTAAGCTCAAAATACCCCACAGATCATTTATTACAATTTGCCTCTATTTGGATGTGAGCAAAAACACACTGTTTTGTGTTGATGCAAATGAGCTGCTGCTCCCGCCCCCTTTCCAGAAGAGGGCGGAGCTTTAACAGATCACGCTTCGGTTGCTGGAAAATGAGGATTGTCAGTAACGTGTTCAGCCACATTGTTCAAACCGGAGTCACACTGATGGAGAAACTCAGGAAGAAGTTACAACTTTTAGACTGAAACTGGACGTTTCTGAACAGTTAGTGGATACATTTATGTAGTTGCTGTGGAGTTGATTCAACTCATCTTTTGTTAATCTTTTGTGCAAAACCAGCGTTGAATTGACCCTCGTTTGAGAAGCAGTCCGGTGTAAAATGAGGCCATAAACAACACTCGACTACAACAACTCTTCCTCTTCTCTAAAGCAGCCCCCTTTGTTATGTGTTCTAGGGGGCGGGGTTTATGTAAATTTAAGGGTTAGTGATGTCAGCAACCTGTTAAGAAACTCCTTTAGTGTCTTCCAGCTGTTTGTTGTGATTTCTGTGAAATAAAATGTCTCACTTTGTGCCCTGTAACTTTGCAGATGTTCTTTCTGCTTAAACAGTAACATTAAACACTAACTAAAGTAAAAAAAAAGTGAAATCAGAATCAACCACCCCTTGAAAGGAGCGATTCAGATTTGACGGACAAAACACAATTGCATGCCATCATCATCCTTCATCATGCCAAATGATTTCTGTCCTGTATGGAAATCTTTAGACTTGTATAAGTCAGGTTATATATTATGTTCTAGTGTTCGTAATACGGGGAATACAAATGAGTTTGTGGATTACATAAAATGCAACAAGGATTACAGCTGGATTGCTAAAAGACTTTAAGATTACTACTTTTATGAAAATCATTCTACATGCCAGGTCTGTATTTTGTTATCAAGGAATACTGACTCTTAAAAGGCAAAGCTGCAGAGTAATCTAAAAAATTAATTTGCTCAAAGATGTAGAGGAAAGCCGATGGTGCAGGTCAGAGAAAAAGAGAATTGGTAACACTTTGCAATAGTGAACAATTCGGTAGCATTAGTTTAAGGAATAGTTGACCAAAAAAAAAAAAAATTCTGGGATCCTCATGTCGTTCCAAACCTTTATGACTTACGAAGATAGTTTTGAAGAATGTTGGTAACCAAACTGTGTTGGCGACCATTGACTTCCATTGTATGGAGGAGGGAAAAAAAAGACATTTATCTTCGTTTTCTGCAGAAGAAAGTAATACAGGAATGAAAAAATTGTTTGGGTGAACTAACAATGAACAATACTTTTGCAGCTTTTATTAATCTTGGTTAATAAAGTTAAATTCTACATGCTAATGAGTAAATGAGGTGATGCTTTGTGTAGATCTATTAATTTATTCAAAAGATAATAACATGTTAGTTGTATATAATGACTACATGTTGTTAATTTCTGAATTAAAATTCATTTTGATATTTTTGTTGGGTGATAATTCTGTCCTGATAAGATTATGAAGAAAAAAAATAAAATAAATAAAAATGATAAAATTCTTGAAAAGAAAACTTTACAAAGTAGTTTTGCATAATTATTTTGTTATTGGAAAAAACAGCTAATGATGCTTAATAATATTTGATTTGATCAATTAAAAATTCATGGCACTTGAAAAAACTACTTTTAATATTTGATAAAATTATATTTTAATACATGTCAAATTTTTTAAAAAATTATTAAGATGTGTACATTAACGCATATTAATAAATGCTGTAAAAATGGTTCATTGTAAGTTAATGCATTAGCTGTTGAACCTTAAAGGGATAGTTTCTTCTGAACACAAAAGAAGAATGTTTGACCAAACATTTGATTGATTTCATTGACTTCCATTTGTTTCCTACTATGGCAATCAATGGGGCCCATCAACTGTTTGGTTCCCGACATTCTTCCAAATATCTTTAGGAGAAGTAAGAAATTGATGCATGCTTGGAACAACTTGGGGGTGAGCAAATAATGGCAGAATTTTCATTTTGGGGTGAACTATCCCTTTAAGTGTTACCAATGTATTTTTTCATGGTGAAGCATTCCAACCACTTCTCTGTCATCTCCCCTCGGACAGCACGGTCAATTTCGAAGTTACGTTACAGTAGCAGAGTGCATTATCCACAAGTCCCGCTGTTGAGTTTGGCCTCTGCTGAGGACACGGGTGATATGGTGCTCCGCACTTTTGGGCAGAAATCCCATTACAGAGAACAAGCTCTCACCTCAGACGCTCTCCAACAAACTGAAACTCAATATCACAGGGTTACAAGCAGTGTATCATCCACACACACTCAGTAGGCAGCGTATTGGGTGGGTGAGCGGCGCACATCAGCGGATTGTACCGGAGTTCAACAGACACTGCAAACGGCCCACCTGAAGTTATGTTTACCGAGAGAGACCGGAATAGGCAATTTGGAGAGGGAGTGAGTGAAGGATGAAAAAGTAAATCCTTATTCATCTCGCATCGATTCTTCTCTGTTTCATCATCTCAGGCAGGAATGTCTCTCTCCCCAGTTACGAGTTCTTCTGATGGCAAGATCTCCCTGTAAGACGCTGTGTTGCCAACGATTGGGTTGAGCTTAAGGATGGGAAATGAGAGCGCAGCTGTCAGGCCGACTTCTCTTCAGCGCGCCTGCCAACTGATCTCAGAACAGTGACCTGAACTCTCTCCCAGTCAGTCTGTGAGTCAAACAGAGCTTTGGATGCCTAATTGAAACATGTTGTCCTCGAGAATACGCTTTGAAATTAAAGAAATAGTTCAGCGAAAATGTAAATTCTGTCAATATTAACTCGCCTCTATGCTCCGATGTCTTTTTCTTTTTCCAAAGATGTCTTTAATGCCTTGGGAAAGCTATCTGTTAGCTTTACCAATCATCTAAAAGATCAACAAGGTCTCTAATACCCGAAGAAAGCTAACTAATTAGCATTCCCATTCATCTCAATGGCAGTTGTTTGGCTGGTGCAGGATCCTCCGAAGCACTTGAAATCTTCCGTCTTTGCTCATGGGCGCTCAGTTATGCTGCCAGCATGTTTTGAACTAGTTGTTAAACTAGTATGTTAAATCAATCTGGGACATGAATTAGGTTATGTTGCAAAATCTACCATTTGACTTAACGTACGTTGAACACGTAAAAAAATAAACTTAAATGCTTAAAGTCTTAACTAAAATGCTTTAAAGGCTTAAATTTTGGTTCCTTGCCCCAAAGATGTTGTATGCCATCAGAAGACTTGGAATCAGGGTCGAAAAACAATGGAATATTGTGGTCCTTGTTTTTATGGGTTCAAGCGCATAACTCTGAAAACCTATAGTACTTGTTAAAATTTCCAATGATCAGCATTCTCCTCTAAAATTGATCGGCAGAGCAGACCAAACCAAAAAGTCGTAGAGACTTCAAACTTTGAGGGCTGGTAGTACTCACAGTAACTACAACGTCCCCAATGCAATGGCCTAATCAGCCAGACGGGGGTGCTACAGTGGACAAAAGTATTAAATTGCTTACAACTCCTAAACCGTTAGGCGTAGACTCAAATGTCTTATGTCGTTGGAATATCGTTCAGATTCAATCTTCGCACTGGCCAAATTGTGAACTAGTCCTAAGTTTTGGGCTCAACCTAGATAACTGTTAAAAAGCTTTACAAACACATATTTCCTTAATAAATTACCTGTTTGGCTGTAAACTTTTCCATCTATGATCTAGGTCAGGGTTCTCCAAACTCGGTCCTGGTGGGTCACTGTCCTGCAGAGTTTAGCTCCAACCCTAATTAAACACACCTGAACCAGTTAATCAAGGTAATTAGGCATACTAGAACACATGTATAATAAATAAATGATATATAAAATTAATTATGACATGTTATAGTTAAACAATAGCAAAGCGTGCTGTTTTTTCCCAAATAAAAGCATGATTGCAAATGTGATATTAATTTTAGACCACATTTACATTTACATTTATTCATTTGGCAGACGCTTTTATCCAAAGCGACTTTCAAATGAGGAATACAACAAGCAATTCATCATGAAGAGGCAAATGGACACAGGAAGTGCTCACAATACAAGTTTCAGTCATTGTTCAGAGTAGCATAAGCTAGAATAGGGAGGGATTAGAGGAAAGGATAGGACGGCTTTTTCTCTTTTTTTTTTTTTTGGATGGGGCTAAGTGCTCACAAAAGAGATGAGTATTCAGCTGTCAAGTTTGTGAAGACTGTTTGAGACTACAGCCCAATAGAAAAAACATTAACATTAAGTAGGTTACATTTTAGCCCCACTAGTGTCTGTCTTTGCAAAATTTGTGGGGTGTAATTAATGAGTGAATCTGTGTATTTGAACAAATCGGTTGAGTGAATGATTCAATGACCCAATCATATAGAGCAGGGTTTCACAAACTGGGATTCAGAGGGCCCTCATTATAATTACTATAATTAAATCATAAAAATATGAAAATTAAATGGACAAACCATTTTAAAACATTTCTAATTTAAAAAAAATACATTTTATATAAATAATAAAATGTCTGTGAAATTATATATTTTTTATTTGTTCTTGCATGTCATGTGACTAACCAACATCAGAGAACTGTGAACATGTGAATGTGTTGTAAAATTATTAAAATATGATCTTAAAATCTCAGGGGGTACTTCAAGTAATATTTTAGCTTTATAATTCGCAGACAAAAAAATATATATATATTTGGGAATCACTGATATAGTCACTTGCTATGTTCCAGAATGAATAAGCTGTTTTGAACAAATTCTTTGAATAAATGATTCATTGACTCTCGTTAAGACAGTGACTTGCCGGGTTATTTATGCAGTTATAATTGCAGTGTAAATGCATTGATGCCACCTCTGAGCTGCAATAACCAGTCTGTGTATAATACACTAAATGCTACTTCAGATGCAGCTTCTGTGCCACCTCTGCAGTGCAAAACTGGATTCTTTTGATACTGATTTCTTTTGATTGGTTAAATATAAGAATTTGCAATAAAAGATGCACAAATTGAAAGAGTTTAGAAAAAACATGCCCCTAAAAAGTTAAAAATCCTCTGGAAATCAATTGAAAGTTGTAAAAATTGTTCCTTAATGGAAAAGTTTAAAGTTTATTTCCATCACTGCTTGTAATATAGTGCACAAGTCTCATGTGCAAGTTTCATATATATATATATAATATGTGTGTGTGCACATAGTGGCTGTCCGTTTCATTGAATAGTAAGCAACGGCGTAAACGTTTCTCCTTTTGTGCTCCACGAATAAATGCTGGCGACACAAGGGCAAATAAATAATGACAGAATTTTCATTTCGGGGTGAACTATTCCCTAAAGCAAAACACAGTTATCAGAGACATTATTGCATATTTTAAACTATGTTATGTATCATTTTAAAACAGGGGTGAAGTGTTTTTGGATGCTGGAACAGTGCAGGACGCTCACCAACTATGCATGTATTGCCTAGAGCAGTGATTAAACAGTAATCAGCCATGGAGAGGGTGGGAGTACTGTGTGTGCGTGGGTGTGTGTGTGTGTCCATGCAATTTTTGAATTCACCAAGGACGGAAGATAAACAGCAACTCCAGGATTAAGAGATTTGGTGGACGAGAAGCAGCCAACGCTGTACTAATGCTGAAAGGTGCCTGTTTTCGCTTAAAACCTGAGAAACAATGTCCACATCCTGCAAACAAAGGCAATGTTTTAATCCTTCTACTTCAGTCTGAGTACCACTCATTAATATGGTAATATCAGTCATTTAATATTGGACAGAGAATTATATAACTTGCTGTCAAAAAGCTGCAGTGCTGTGCATGTGTAAAAGGCTGCGTGTGTATGTGTGTGTGTGTTCTAATACCACCGTGAAAAGTGCTGATTAGCTACGGTCTGAGAATGATTAATTAATACCAAACACACATTTCCATTTTATAGTTTCCTATCAATTATTGAGGTAAGATGCATTTTAATGAACTGCGGGTGGAGGTGTGCGTTTTCGTGTGCCGTACGCATTTGCGCGTTGTGTGTGTGTGTGTGTGTGTGTGTGTATATGCGTAATGCACTGCGTGCAGAAGGTCTTATTAAAACACTTTTCTCTCAGCTAATGTTTATCTTGAGAAGTTGAAAATAATGACTCTATTCCTTCTATCTTTCACATACCTCCCACACCAAGTTTGATTAGTTATGTGTGTGTCCATGTAAACTCATTACTTCACTAGGTTCATTAATTCCTGTCCTTTAGTGCGGCCTGTGTGACTATACGTTGTTTTTCCAGAGTATCTTTGTGTGTTGTCTGTGGCCTGTGGAGTTTAATTCACTAACTTGAAGGTGCAATCTGTGGCTATCTATGTAGATTCCAGTTTCGATTAGACTATATTTTGCAAGCTCTGGTTTCATTTCAGTTTGATACTGATTCATCTGGGTATATTTTAGTTTTACTGTCCATTTTGTTTACATATGAAGTAAGTTATATCTCTAAATTATAAAAAGCATTTTTTTAGACTGATTAAACTCTTTTTGAGCTATTACCCGCAAGTTTAACTCAGTAGATATTCATTTGATGAGTTTAATCAACTCCACAGCAACTACATATATTTAAACACTAACCGTTCAGAAACATCCTAAAAGTTGTAACTACTTCCTGAGTCTCTCAATCAGTGTGACTCCAGTTTGAACAATGTAATGCTGAAAACCGTTTCTGATAATCCTCATTTTGGCTGCGTGAGATTCTCCAGCTTTGTTGTTGTTGAGCAACCAAAACATAAGCTGTTAAAGCCCTCCCCTCTTCTGGAAAGGGGGTCGGGAGCAGCAACTCATTTGCATTTAAAGAGACACACAGAAAAATTGCGTCTCTTCGCTCACACCCAAACAGGCAAATTTGAAAAGTTATAATAAATGATCTGTGGGGTTTTTTGAGCTGAAACTTCGCCGACACATTCTGGAGACACAAGAGACTTATATTACATATTGTGAAAAGAGGCATAATTGGTCCTCTTTAATATCAGCAGGTCTTTTAGTGAGTTATGGTGCGTTCCATTTCTCCTCGAAAGTAGGAAATTCCTCGTTCCCAGAAGGAACTCTAAACTGTGTTGCGGAGTTGCGACTGGGAACCACAACAACGCTGACTTCAATATGGCTTATTTGTTTATTGTTTACCAGCACTTCTGTTTATCATTGTCTCAATACACTCAGTGGTGCACACAGTATATTCAACCTCTATTTGTGGTACTTCAGCATTATCTGTGTAAAATACTGCTGTTTAATGTGTTTGTTTCCAAAAGAGCAAGAAAACAAAGGTTTGCCTGGACGCTTCCTTTCCTTTTCTGACCGGTTTACTGGAGCGCAGTCAACTCGGGTGTAATGTGATTGCCAGCTCCAACATCCCTCTTCTGAGGTAAATGGAACGCAGCATTAGTTCAACAGGACGCAGGGACATTCGTAGCACAGAGTTTTCTCACAGCCACTGAAAATAGGAATATTATAATAGTCTGGATCGTTCTTATCAATGCATCAATGTACCAGTGCAAGAAATACAAATTACCTTTAGTGAGAAATAAGGCAGTGTGTGTGTGTGTGTGCAAATGCCATTAATTCTTAGTGTTTTCCTCCTTGAATGTTGTGGTGCGTGGGTAGTATAGTCTAATGGGTGAAAACTGAAGGTTTGAAGGTTCAAACCCCTCAAGGCTCGATTCGTGTACTTTGACCATTGTGTCCTTGATCAAAACGCTTAACCTCACCTTGCTCCAGGGGAAATGTCATTTTAATAAGTACACTAATAAGTACACTGTAAATCACTTTGAATAAAGTGTCAACTAAATGACTAATTGGTGTGCTTTTGTAAATTCTTGTGAGGACTAAATTTCTGAAAATTGAAACCCCTTCTTGTCCTTCATAAATGCAAAAATATTATTCCACATCTAAAATGCCAAAAAGTTAGGTTTAGTACAGTAGCAATTATTATTAGCTTGCACTAAGAACAACAAATAAATGGGACATCCTCCATGAAGTATTTTAATGTTGGTTATTGGTCTTTTTATTTAAAGGGATTAAATAATTAAAGGATTAAAAAGGATTTAAGAGAATAAAGAAAAAGAAATAATGGTAAAAGTTCCAAGTCTATTGTACTTATGAACAGAGTTGGGGAAAGTTACTTTTAAAAGTAATGCATTACAATATTGCGTTACTCCCTAAAAGTAACTAATTGTGTTAGTTACTTTTTATGGAAAGTACATTACTTTTGCATTACTTTTTCTCTTCTGGGCTGTATGTTTGTTTTTATAACAACAAAAAAGTTTTGTTTTTGGCAAATGTAAAGGCCCTTTCACACCAAAATGAAATGAATAATCCTCAGGCTGCAGGAAATGCAGTCTACTCCTGTACAGTAGAGGGCGCAGCTCAAACAAAACTTTCATCTGTGCTGTCATTCTGGAATGCAGAAAAATAGGATACAGGAGGGGAATAAAGTAAATGCATGTTCACATTTAGTCTAGAACTTCAATAATCATCATGTTCACACACCACCTCTGAACTTACTCCTGATTTCTCTCAACACGGGGACAAGGGAGCTGTCAGTCAATACATGGGGAAACAAAGTAACTTGAGGTACTCATTTGAAAAAAAAAAAAAGTTTAAAAGTAAAGCGATACTTTACTAGTTACTTTTAAAAAAGTAATCTTAGTAACTCGCGTTACTTGTAATGTGTTACCCCAACACTGGTTATGAAGTAATCAATTTAAACTATTTGCAAATATTATATATACTTTAAAATAATCTTAATTATCTTATTAGTATATTAAATATGAAAAACCTTTCTTGTCTCAAAGTGAATCGTTTGAATTCAAAAGTCAGTGGATATATTACTGTCAGTTGCTGAACATTTCTATCCTAAAACTGTCATCAAGTATTAAATGATTAGCTACTTGAATCTCACCACGCACTCTTTCACTACTAAAACTAAACATTTGTACCTAAGAGTCCATATTAATACCTCATATTGGTACCATATTTTTAAAGGGTATCGTCTCAGTGACAGCTATTGTACCTTTTTCTGAGAGTGTGTTGTAGGCTAATTCACCCTCATATTCTGTGAACATTAAGCTCCACCTTCTTTGATTTGATTGGCCCGTTCACTCGTTCTGACAGTGATGAGCACTGTTAGACTAAAATGCAACATTTAAAACTTTTTGTCATCCTAGCAACAAACCAAGCGGTGCGTAATGGTGTGCAGCAGAGCAGAATCAAGAATATCAAATGTAGGGGGGACTCGTCCCCCTCGATGCTTATGGTGGTCACGCCTTGGTTCAGACTGGATTGATGCTGCTATCTGACGGACCTAGAATTTTACCTTAAAAAAATCACTTGGTGTCAATGTGTGCGTTTTCTGTGAACATGAGATTTCTGTCTATGGTTGAGCTTTACCAATGAGGGAGGCACAAATGAGTGAGTCGTCATTGAGGCTGTAAAGATGGGCTGACAGGTTTAACTTTCGCCTGCTGTTTTATTTAACAGCACAGGGTAGAGTGCAGCCGCGCTTCACTGTCAAAGCAAATCCACTATGAATGAGACAGATGGGCAGATTTAGCCCATACTAACGAGAGCCCTGATGGTTCTTACTGCGCATGTGTGAAGCTGAGGAAATGGATGACCCCCGCTTGCCTTTATCATCCTTCTCTCTCTTTTTCTCTCCCGCTCTCTTTTTCACCCTGTAAGAATTGCAAGTCTTTGTTGTGAACTATCTAATATTTGTTATCGTGAGATTCCACAGGCGCAGCTCGGCCTTGCCATACACAGACATAATGAATCCAAATAAATCCCTTTCGCTGGATACTGCCATCCTAGCGCCCATCCTCGAAAGCAGACGAGTGTGCAACAGCTAGATAAGATGAGCCAGGGTGGTAGAGAAGGGATGAGGTAGAAATATAGGACGGCAGGAAGAGGGTTTAGAAATGTCTGGGAATTCCAGGTTAAAGCTTTTTCACCTGGAGAATGAGGTCTCATGGGCTTTATGGGTTACATGACAAATCCAATGCGATGTAGCTTCTCCTATCAGTGGCTCCCCTGTCATAGTTCTGTGAATACGTGTTTAGGCCGTATCTGGTGCGTTTTGCTCCACTTAAAATATGTTACGGTCACTGCCACATGGAGCGGAAACATCCATCCAGGAATACTTGTGTTGTGTTCACTTGTGAGTGTGGCTCTGTTTGTTCTGATTAGATGCTCTTATAAATACACTACTTGTCAATAATCTGATATTTTACAAGTATATTTTTGGTCTCTTTTTTTGCCCAAATGAAAATTCTGATATTAACCCTCATATCTTTTGACAGCCATAATTTTAATTTCAGTGGAACACAAAAGGAGTTTTGTAGAATGTCCAAGTTGCTATTTAATCAAAGTAAATATATTGAGCATGTTTACTTGCACACCAATGCTCTTATAAATACCAAAAAACAGTTTATTGTATAACCTGATTTACCGGTTTACATGCAAATCAATTATCTGGTAATGCAAGTAAACAAGACTGTATTAAAACAACAGGTTATTAGGCCGTATATAGGCAGGATGCGCTTAAATCTTCCATTTCAGGACGTATTCCTGTCAAATATCACACTTCGACTGACAGAACGCAGGTTAAGGCGTTAACATGCTGGGCAAAATTGGGGTAAAGGGCAAAAATGTAGCTGTGTCGGTCGGTTTATTCCTAAGCCATTCATGATCACCTATAAAGAAAAACGGTTTAACGTGTTTACATGACCACACCCGTTTTTGGCTTATTAAGCATATACAGTTTGAGAATTTGCATGTAAACGTGCTCAGTGACTGCAAATTATAATAAATTTGATAATTATGGATGATGAAAATAATCAGCAACGAATTTAATTATCTAAGCATGTCTGTGAAAATATCTGCCTGTCATAATTTTCTGAGAACAAAATTTGGAAATTTGACAAAATTGCTCCAAATGATTCACAAATAGAACAGATTTTGAGTTCAGTTCAATCTCAGTTTGACTCAATGACCTGATTAGAAGCTCACTGGATGAGAACGATTGTCCATAAGTAAAGATTTTTGATCTGTTCTTCACACAAATTTATCAGATTTATATCTGATTCATATGTTAGATTTGTATCTGATTCATATGGACCAAACTTTAAAGCAGCTTTTATGTCCTTTTTGAAGCTTGAGAACTCCAGACCTCATTATATTATATACTTTTGTTTTACAGAAGAAAGAAAGTTGTACAGGTTTGGAGCTATTTATATTTGTCCTTTTTCATATAATTATCACTACTGGTCGATACATTTTTCAGTGGTTTAATCATTTTGGGGGATTTTCCATCTGATTAATTGAATTATAAAAATAATCATTAGTTGCAGTCCTACTGTTATGCATGATTTTCAAGGAACGAAATTCAAAGAATAATAAATTCAAATATCATCTGTAGTAGTAAGTAGTATTACCTACTTTTATGATGCTTTATGGTGCTTTTTTTTTGTTTCTTTCTGAGTTTTACTGCCCATGGTCTCCATCCACTTTCATTGTGTGACAGCTTGGACATTCTGCTATAAACTTTTTGTGTTCCATAAAAGAAAGAAAGTCTTACCGGGTTGCAACAACATAAGGGTGCGTAAACAATGACAGATTTTTAATTTCTGCGTGAATTATCCAGCTTTAATAACTTTGTGGATAATAAGCACGCTGCAAGCTCTGGTGATGAAAATATAAAATCAAAAGACCTCCAAACAGAAAACTGTTTAATTAGTCTGAATAACTTGGATCAATTCATTCCACTATAAATGAAAACAAAGTCTTAGAGGCTAATGAAAGCATTGATATTAAACCCAAGAACTCCCTCATTGTCATTCTTCAATGTTTCAGTCAGAAAAGAACCAGTTTAAAGTAAGCCTACATTAGCATAGCATGTTAGCATCTGGCTGTGAGGAGAAAAAGGTGTGTGGACAACATTAAAATCATCATTAAAGAATCATTGCTGGTTGAGAAGCTCTAACGCATGCCCTACCTTCACCGCAGTCATTATCGCAACATTTATGCCACCCGCTAGCGCAAATGCTAATGCTTTTTAATTACGCCATTATCCATCAGGGAGACGGACCATGCAGAACACAAGTGAAGTCATTATCTGATCTAAACCTGGGAGCGAGACCAGTGTCCATCCATCACCTACCAAATACACACGCAGCAGTCTGAAAAGGGCATTTGTCTTAAAGATGAAACAAGCTAGAAATACGCAGCGCACACATTTATACTGCTGTGTTAATGTATCTAAGAAACATTGTTAAACTGCAATCATTTCTTTCTCAAGCAGACAGAGATATTGATGAATGCCTTTATTACTAGACTTCTGTAATGCTGCATGAATGCCAGAAGGTAGACTAGGAGAGTTCACTTTGCACTTTGTTTTTAGTCCCTTCAATGGCTTCCTAATCATTTCAGAATTTATTTGAAAAGTCTTTTGTGGTGTTCAATCTCAGTGGCTTGCAGATAAATACATATCTAATGTGCCCCAAACTACGAGCTGCCTTATCCAAAGGTCAAAGGATTTATGGGATACAGACTTTATTGCCTTTAGTCTTCACCAATAGGGCAGCTTATCATAGTCTGACAGTTTCAGTTTAAAGTGCTTACCTTTATGTATCTTTCATTGTCATCTGGTTTCCTTTTTGAATTCTTATACTTTTATGTGTTGAAAGAATAGTTAGAAAAAATAGCCAAAAGGGAAGATTCTATCTTTCTTATTATCTTATGTAGAACACAAAAGATATTCTACATAAGAATATCCATGGACACTTATTTCAATATTATGATAGTGAAATAGAAAAGGGGCTTTTATGCTGTTACAAAATGACAAAAAAGTACCATACGAGTGGTCATACGAGTTTCTGAAGTTCACTGAAAATGTTGATTTTTTTTATTATTATTATTGTTCTCATTGATGTTTTTATCAGAGAAGTAGCAATCTCAGATTCCTAAACAAATTATTATATTAAGTGAATAGCATTTTCATATTACAAATCAGATTAATTTTATTTCTGTCAGACATATATACATATAATGTAGTTCTTATTGAGATTAACAGGTTTAGATGTTGATGTCTGTTTAAAAGTAATAGTTTGGTTTGGTGTCGCCGTTATGGTGATCAGTGTTTGATTTAGTTGAGCAGTTTGACGCTTGACTTTTCAATGTTAGTTTTTCTATCTTTCTTACTAGCTTATGTAGAACAAAAAAAGTACTCTACTTAAGAATATCCATGGCCACTTATTTAAATATTATGAATGTGAAAGAGAAAAAAGGCTTTTATGCTGTAACAAAATGACAAAAAGTACCGTAAGAGTGGTCCTTGTGTACAAAGTTCACTGATATTTTTTTATATTATTGTTCTCTTTGATGTTTTTATCAGAGAAGTAGCAATCTCAGATTCATAAATAAATTATTCTTTTAAGTGAAATCTTTTTTTTTTTTTTTAATTTGCTGATTTCACAAAATTGGCCCAAATGGTTAGTTCAATTCACTGACTTTGGTCCCTTCTTTACTCAAATTTATTTATATATATATATATATATATATATATATATATATATATATATATATATATATTTTATTATATTTTTATTTCACAGAAGAAAGAATGGTTTTGGTTTGAAACTAGTGGTTGACAGATATAAAATAAAAAAAGACAAATATCACCCAATATATTTCAGTATCGGCATTGGCAAAGGTGTCGAAAGGAAACTTTTATTTTGACGGTAAATCCCTGATTTCAAACTATTCTTCACAATATCCAGTTTTCTGCCTGCTGTCACATTTACTGTATACTGAATGTAAGAATTAGTGCTGCCTGGACTTTAATATGATTCCCAGTCCCCACAAAGGTTACAGTGGTTGCTCCCTTTTTATTCATATTTTTAACAATTTATTTATTTGTGAAAAATACTACAATAGGATTACAATGATGAATTAAGATGCTAAAGCAGGGTTCTCCAAACTCAGTCCAGGAGGGCCACTGTCCTGTAGAGTTTAGCTCCAATCCCAATTAAATGAACCAGCTAATCAAGGTCTAATTAGGCATACTAGTAACTTCCAGGCAGGTGTGTTGAGGCAAGTTGGAGCTAAACTCTGCAGGACCGAGTTTTACAGATTTATTTTTTGTGAAGTTTAGATTTTTTCATATTAATTCACTTTACAAATATTTACTAATTTAGAAATAAATTATATTTATATGTAAAAGCGACAACATATGGGTCGACCACAAGGTGGAGCATATTGAGAAACTGATTACAGAATTTGCACTTTTGGCTGAATTAATCCTACAATTCATTGACATCTGTGTTAAATTAATTAGTAATCTTTATATTTAATTCTTACCTTTTTTCATTGACTGCCCTTGCTGTTGATTTTTCATTTTGTCCTGCCACAAGACATTTGTAATGGATTATTTGCGTAATGTAAACCTAGAACAAACCGAAATGAATAGCAGCGTGATATGAATGTCTTAACATTTTACTCCATTTCACAGGGATTTATGTCCACCATCACAGCTAGAAATCTTATTGGTCTAGGAGTTCTGAGAGCTCTGTGAACATTATGCTATAACATAGCCGCAGATTTGATTTTTGTTCCCAGAGCATTCTCCTAAAGGATAGGACAGGATTCTCTCAAAGCAATGTATCGTGATAACATTGATAGAACATTTGTCCTCTAACATTCTTTCAAAGTTTCCCAACAGACACTGGATGTGGTCTCAGATGTCAAATTTTGGTTGAAAATTTGCCATCTAAATCCAACATTTGTTTGATGTCAAGCTCCAACGTCATTAAACAACTCCAAAAACAGCATTACCAGCTTCACTTATTACAAATTGATTGGAAGATTGATTTTATTGCTGTCAGACATGTACAAAAGTTCTTATTGAGATTAACAGAGGTAAAGATGTCTGTTTGAGTAATAGTTTAGTTTGGTGTCACCATTATGGTAATCGGTGATCACTTTAGTTGAGCAGTTTGACTCCTAACTTTTCAATGTTAGTTTTTCTTTTGCTGCTGTAACTGTTTGTTATGGTAAGTACAGCAAAAGAAATAATCAGATGAATGTAATCAGAAAGAATGTAATCAGATGATGTTAGCTATTAGTTGATGATAAAGATATAATCATCATGTAGTGTCTGATTACTTGATTTCATCCAGTTAAATCTATGGTATTGATTGCTCATTATTTATTATAGCAACTCTGTGATTCTATAGCATGAGATCCAGTGTTATAATCAGATCATTTCAAAGATTAAAAAAAAAAAACTGAAAAAAACAAAACTATGAATTTCAACAATGCTTCATGCTGTAGTGCATTCTGGGTGCATCATACAAAACACATCCATGGCTGCCAAATTGTATTGTGGCATGAAGAATGTCACCATTGTTGAGATTCATATGTTGATTCTTGAAGTGTCAGTAGTTAAAAATGGTCCGTGTACAATGTGTTTTTACACCCATTCTACAGATTGTCTGATTGTCTAATGCTGTAGAAACACATATAGTCAATAGTATGAAACTAATAACATAAATTAGGATGGATGAGATCAGACCTCTACATGATGATTATGTTTTTATCATCAACAAGTGACTTGCTGTTCACTCCATAACAAACACAGTTACAGCAACCAGAGAAAAACTAAGAGTCAAACTGCCCAACTAATGCAAACACTGATCACCATAATGGTGAAATCAAGTCAAACTATTATTTAACAAAACATCAACATTTAAACCTTAATTAATCCCAACTTTTTTTTACATTTATGATTAGAAATAAAATCGATTTGGTTTATTATAAGTGAAGTTAGTAATGCTTTTTTGGAGTTGTTTAATGACGCTGGAGCTTGAAGGTTGGGTTTTCACTTTCGACAAAAATTTCAGCTCTGTGAGTCCACATTCAGTACCCGATAGGAAACTTCCTGCTAAAATCTTGACAATAATATTGGGGGGGAAATATTCTAACAATGATATCTCTAAACATTTTTCAATGTTTTTAGAGAACGTTGTCCAACCTTTGAGCAGAACATTCTGGGAACAAAAATATTATTTGCGGCTCAAAACATTTCCCAGAACATAAATAAATTCCAGCTGGGATGACTTTCAGCAAACCATTGGGAATATTTACCTCCTGAAGTACCTCACTACTCTTTATAGCAGGATTTAAACCACAATAATTCTTCATTTGCTGACTCACGTCCTTACCTGAAAGGCCCTGGGATTCAAACCTATTACCTTTCAATTGACAACTCGGTTATCTCCGCCCCCATAGACATCTTTAATGTACTCATTGATTGGACGTAACAGCAGAGACGTGGTAGAGAGGAAAGGAAGTAGCTCTTAACCTCCCCGTCCTCTTCCTCCTCCTCCTCCCTATATCTCGCCTCGCTCTCTCCCTCATAACCAGCCATTCAGCCAAGGATAATCACTTTTGTACTCCAGACAGAAAATGATGTTCAGTAGAGAGCAAAAGCCTCCAAGAGGAAGAAGAGAGAACACTGATATTAGGTTCCTGCAGTGCATAGCAGGACACTCATCTCCTCAAGTGGAGAAGATACAGTGGGAGTAGAGGTGTGCTCTACCAGAGGAGAAATGGGGGATTTATTGACAGAGCTTTTGAGGACAAGTAGAAAAGGGGCGACTAGGGCAGGCAGGAGGGCTTCAGAGATGCGAAGCAGAAGTTTTGCTGTCGAGTACAGAGCTTGTCCCCATGGTTACAGTGCTTGCGGCTTTAGAACGCCATGGGGAGTCTTGAGTCCAATGGGACTAGATTACCTGGGCTCTCTTATTATTATTATCTGACCATTCATCTCTCTTCACTCACACACACACACAACTAGTGCTTGTGCCTGCCTATTTGAGAGTAACCCTCTGATACACCTCCCACAGAGTACATAGCATCTTGCACTCATACAGTATCGTACAAAACAGAAAGACACACCTCACTTACTAGGGCCTATGTTCAGATTTGTTATGTGGACTTTCAGAAGGGATTAAGGAAGATGCTGAATTGTGAACCATTTTATTTTTTCAGGAAAGGTATTAGAAGACGGACTCGAGTGAACGATAAGTCCACCAGAGGCTTATTTAAAAGGACAAGTGTAAGCGGGGAAGCTTTATCTAGAATGCGACCTGCATACACAACCAGATGTATGAACTTGAACAACATCAAATGTTGTCCACAATTAAACAGAACAAGGTTCTCAAGCACTTGGGTCATTGATCGGTATCTTTAAGTGCTTTGTTCTCTTGTAGTTTGAAGCGTTTGTGCCAGAATGCTCATGTGAGGTTTTTCTGAGCCTTGAAAATTAAGAGTTATGTACAGTCTAGCTATTTACGATGTTGGGGGAAAGGGGAGATAACGTCCACCCAAAGCAACCCAGGCTCTTTGGAAAAACATGCCTGTGGTATTTCTGTAAAAGGAAAAACATGCTTATGTTTGCTTGAGGTAAGTTGGAGCTGAACTCTGCAGAACCGAGTTTGGAGACCCCTATACTATCTCATACATGTTTATCTTACAGTTATTTTTTTGTGAAGTTTAGATTTTTTCATATTAATTCACTTTACAAATATAAATATAATTTAGTTCAAAATTAGTAAATACGTAAAAGCGACAACATCGGCCATTAAAAAACCCATATGGGTCGACCACAAGGTGGAGCATATTGAGAAACTGATTACAGAATTTGCACTTTAGGCTGAATTAATCCTACAATTCATTGATTATTAATTTCATTGAAATTAATTGGTAATCTTTATACTTAAATCTTACCCTTTTATCATTTACTGTCCTTGCTTTTGATTTTTCATTTTGTCCTGTTATATTGCTGGGTAACACAAAAACTACCCAACCATGGAAAAAATAACCCAACAAAATGACCCAACATGCTCAACCCAGTGTTTGGGTTTATAAAAAATAACCCAGCGTTTTTTTTTTTTGTTTTTTTTTTAGAGTGTAACGAAAATGAAATTGTTGAGGATTCCATTCCATTTTAACATTCTTCTACAAGTCTTGTCATGACTCACATTTAATCCGGGTGCAGTGTTATATCAGGTGAGCTACAGAGCAAGTTTACCACGTCAGAAAAGCCATACATATGGAGGTGGTTATGTGATGCAAATGTAAAAATAGTTTTTTAAGGCCATAACAGAGTAATGTGAAAGGAACCGCACAAAAGTAAGTCTTTATTAATCGATAATCTGCGCCTGCAATCATAATTTGCGTGAAAAGTATTAGCTGTAAACTGCAGTGACTGTATATGATTAATGTAAGTATGGGTATGTTTTTGGGGGGATTTTGCAAAAATATAGGTAGAGGGATATTTTTCTAATGAGCTGAGATGAGAGTTTAAAGAAAGAGGACACAGATCACCATGGAAATGTGAAAATAATGAGGGAAATACTACACATGTAATGAAACAAACAGAGTATAAATAACTCAAGTGTGCAAGAGTGTTTGCCAACAACTCATCAAAGCTTTGGAATGAAAGCTTCCGTGTTTGGGTTCGCAACTGGAAACGGTTTGATCACTTTCTGTCTTTTATTTATTAGTTATTTATTTTCGTTTTCTAGGTGATGAAAGCAATCAGGATCCCCTGTGATCGCAACTTGGAGTTAAGCATGCAGGTTACCCAAATCATGAAAGAAGCCCTGCGATGGCAAATAATTAAACCAGCCCTGCACTTCATGAAAGCCAGAGTAATGAGATGTAGACTCCTTGAGCTCCTTAACCAGATTATTAAGCAGTGGTGTAGCAATAATAGAAACCAGCAATCTACTCATGTACCAGAGCTACTTTACATATTTGCAAAATTGCATTAGTCGACGGAATCATGCATGCCCTCCAATTAGCAGCAAAAGCACAAAGAACTTGAATGCAGTATGAATTCAGTATGTTTCAGCAGTGTACGGGGGTAAAATCAGGCTGTTTTAAGGTTTACAGAGCATTAGAGCAATGAACTCATTCCTGCTCAGCCTACAAAATTAACATGCAAACATGAGTAAAAATAGTCTTTGGTGGGTTAATGGGATTGTTCGCCAGTTGGCTCATTAAGAACTGCAAAATAATAGTCACAATCGAACTAAGCATGATCCTCACTGATGGAAGAGAACTGAGCAATTCAAACCTGTTTGCAGGCTACTGAAGAAAACAAATGTTTTCTCCTCATCACAACTTAATGACATAAATGTTCTTTTCGTGTGATCTTGACTTAATTTTCTTGTGTTCACAACATAAAAAAAACATGGTCTCGACATAAAAATGCACTTTTAACTGCAATAAAGTTTTGATACTAGACATTCGTCGATTGTTTCAACGTTAAGTCACATGGAGAACAAATGTGAGCAAATAAGCTACAGTGGTTCAACCACTATACTTATAAAGTGACGAGAATACTTTTTGTGCGGCAAAAAAACTAAATAACGACTTTTCAACAATATCTAGTGATGGACGATTTCAAAACACTGCTTCGAAGCTTCACTAATCTTTAATTCAAATCAATGGCTTGTTTCAAGTATCAAACTACCAAAGTCACATGAACTATTGAAATTGTGAATCACTTATGACGTAATGAAGCTTCGATTACTCACGTGACTTTCTGAACCACTGATTCAAAACAAAAGATTCGTAAACCTTCATGAAGCAGTGTATTGAAATCGGCCATCACTAGATATTGTTGAAAAGTCGTTATTTTATTAAGGTTGAACCACTGTACTCACATGAACTGTTTTAAATATGTTTTAGTATCTTTCTGGGCATCTGAAAGTGTTCATTATCTTGCTGTCAATTGATTTCATCAAAAATATCTTCATTTGTGTTCTGAAGATGAATGAAGGTCTAACGGTTGTAGAAAAATGAATGACAGAATTTTCATTTTTAGGTGAACTAACTCTATAAGGCTTCCATATATTCATTTTTCATAATGTACATATCTTTATATTTATGTATTTCATTTTTGAAGTTATTATTTTATTATACCTTAAATATATTTATAATAAAAATATTATATTAAAGTTTTCTTTTATAATCTTCTCTTTTTAGTTTACGCAAATATATGTAAATCTTAAAATCATCTAATATACAGTAAGAGAGACACAATAAGCTCTTTGTCACAAATAGGCAAAGAGAAAAAATGCTAACTGTCACAGGGAGAAAAATCCATGTTTTATGGCCGATAAGAAATATTGAGTGGTAAAGGAAAAAAAAAAAACTCAATTCACTCGCCATTGGCAGGTAAGGCCAAAAAGGTAATTCTGGTCCCTGATCCTGCTTGTCCCGAGAAGGGTTCTCAACCCTATGCTCTATAATAAGGCCTAGAAGATGGACAGGGGAACAGAATGAAGAGATGAGGCGCAGGAGGGAGACAGAGAGAGGAAAGCGCAGAGGGTTGGGGGATGAGTGTAAGCTGGCAGCATTTGCAGCGCTCTGGCAAACAGGCTGAGCAGAATTCCATCAGAGTCAGGCCGGCCCAGAGACTCCACTTATCTATAGAGAGCAGGTGTGTGTGAGTGTGTGTGTGTGTTTGTGTGTGTCTGAAAGCATGAGGCATGAGGTATGAGTCAACAGGGAGTGTGCTGTTCCCTTTGAGCCATAGCTTGGCGAGGAGAGGAGAGCAGAGCAGACAAACTGTTTTTTAATGCTTGGTAATCAGGCAGTCAGGTTTTCTCTCATAGCTTAGCAGAAGATTTCCATGTGAAATGAGCTGCAATGTTCATCTAGAGTGCATCTATCCTCAACCGCAATAAACACGCTAACACTAATACAGATTTTCTCTCTTATACGCACAACTGTGCATTGTAGTTGATGTGATGTTCAGACCACTTAGAACAGATTGTAAGAAAAAGATTCTGCAGAAACTCACTGTAGCTCAGTCTTCAAATAACGGAAATATAAAGTAATTTGTTGTATATATTTAATAGTGTAAATCTCAAAATGTATTCCGTTTAATTCAATTAAGAGCAACTTCTTGCTGTCAACAGTGCAATATTGGCAAACCTCATGATCTCTTGATTTACTTTACTTTCTTTGTTAATTATAGCGTTTTTATGTTTCTCTGTAGGCAGATGTTTGTGAAGCTTTAACCTGTTTAATCTGTTCAGTTTAATTTATTAAAACACAAAGTAGACATGTTGATATGACAATATGGTCATGTTTTCACATCTTAGGATGTAAAAATTCATTGACCTACCGTTTAAAAGTTTGTAAGATTGGTAAGATTTTTAATGTTTTTAAAAATGAGTCTCCATGCTTACCAAGGCTGCATTTATTGGATCAAAAATACAATAAAAACAGTAGTGTTGTAAAATATTATTTACATTTAATATATTAAAATGTAATTTATTCGTGAATTTTCAGTATCATTCCTCCAGTCTTCAGTGTCACATGATCCTTCAGAAATCATTCTAATATGCTGATTTGATGCTCAAGAAACATTTCTTATTATTATCAGTGTTAAAAACCTGATACATGTTTTAGGATTCTTTGGTTTTTTTCAACAATATGAAAGTACTGTCAATTTTTCTCAATTTAATACATCCTGAAACTCTATAATGTGACTTTGCCCCAAAATTGGTAGTGTAATTAAAGGGGATCTATTATGCCACTTTCACGAGATGTGGTGAAAAGTCATCTCTGTTGTCCCCAAATGTGTCTGTGAAGTTTCAGCTCAAAATACCCCATAGATAATTTATTATAGCTTGTCAAATTTGCCCCTATTTGGGTGTGAGCAAAAGCACACATTTTTTGTGAGTGTCCCTTTAAATGCAAATGAGTGCCCACCGCTTTCCAGAAGAGAGTGGAGCTTTAACAGCTTGCGTTTCGGTTGCTCAACAACAACAAAGCTGGAGAATCTCACGCAGCCAAAATGAGGATTGTCAGAAACGTGTTCAAGCCACATTGTTCAAACCAGAGTCACACTGATGGAGAAACTCAGGAAGAAGTTACAACTTTTAGAATGAACCTGGATGTTTCTGAATGATTCAACTCATGCACTAGCATGTGCCGTCATTTTAATTTTTTTTGCAAATCGTTTGTGTAGCAGTCCGGTGTAAAATGACAGCATCAACAACACTCTACTACAACAACTCTTCAGGGCGGGGTTTATGTAATTTCTGGGATTTGTGATGTCACTACCTCGGGAGGAAGCTCATTGTAGTCATTGTACCAGCTATTTGTTGTAGTTCTTAAAAAGCGATTTCTGTAAAAGAAAATATTTCACTTTCCCTTCACTTTACATCTCAGTTGAGAAAAATTTGTTTTTGGAGCAGTTATTACTGTATGATTTTGGAATATGAGGGTTAATGAAAATTAACGTAAACAGCACTTAACAGATCCAAACATATAGGAATAGCTGAAGGCCACGGGTGCTGCTGCAGTCTGAGAGAGGACGACAGCACAGACTCATCTGCATAGAGCAGAAATCTGCTTTCTTTGTCTTGTAGAGTGAGGCCAGCGGCTGTAGACTGTTCTGCACTGCTAATGTATACAGTACATAATGTATATGTTGAATAATGTTGGACTCACTTCTGAGTTGATGCTCTTTTCTGTACATTCTGTGCATTTTTCACCAGCTAATTGCACATTTACTGTATCGTCAGAATGCATTGCTTTGATTGCCAACTTTACCCCCTACGCCCTGAACTTGGCAAATCCATCATGCCAAATCGAATCAATAAGGCATGCAAAGATTTCATCATTTTTTGTGTGTGGATTCATGACAGGAAAACAGTCTGAACAAAGTCCAAGGTTGAATAATTTGAGCACAGCTCTCTGCATCTCTAGTGTCTGTGTTTGAACATCACCCGTCAGGCCAGGAATATTTTTTACATTCCTCAGTTTTTAGTTTTCATGCCAGGTCTTCTTATATAATTTGCAAAGCAAGTTATTTTGCATATTCATCATTGAAATATTTTTCAATTTTGTATGACTTTTTGCATGACTTGTATGACTATCTCTTTAAATCAGTTTGTCAAACTTTTTGTCTATTCAAAATTTCACTAATGCCCTTTTATTGTCCTTCTACGAATCGTTGAGTTTTTTATCGTGTGTAGTTTGTGTAAAATGTCCGGTAAGTGGCACTGAAAGCACTTTCAATTTTGTGTGAAACATGAACGTGACTACAGGTGTTTTTTGTTGGTTGTTGTGTGTATTGTGGCAATTCGGAAATGACACTAAAAGGTTCTTTGCATTTAAAAATAGGGTGGGGACTTAGTTCTAACCATCAGTTGTTGATTGAATTTTGAGATGTGGACATTACAATCAAACATGTTTGTGCGCTTAAGGCCAAAGTATACTTCACTTTTTACACACACGTGAGGGTCAGAGTACAGTGTGTGACACAAATATCGTCTTCAGAGGAGTATGCGCATGCTGTAAGTGACGTCGCTCCTCTTTTATGCTTCCGGAGCTCCTCTGTGAGAGATACGAGACCGGTGCGCCGAGCAGCTGAAGCTCGTTATCTCACCGGCCTCGCGCCGTTCCCTCTCGGCTCTCGCCCGCCCTGCTCGTCACAATGATTTATTTTGTTTAAAATGCGTTATAATGGCCATTAATGTCTTTTAAACCACATGGTTCATATACTAGTATATAACTGAAGTTTTAGGTTGTGAAATCAAGCATTTCTCGTTCAGTTTTTTTAGTTTGCTTATGCACTAGCATAGCATACATCTACCCAATTAGTCTGCTAGATTAGCTTACATTAGGTATGTTTTTTTGTTTTTATTATACATTCATTTTATATTTTAAGCATGTTGTTTGTGCACTTAACATACATAATAATCACCATACAATTGCGAAATAGGTTATAATTAGTAAAGACATTACGATAACAATTTTTGATCTGGCATTACCGCCTGGGGGCAGTTTTATTGTACAGATTTGTACAATAATTGTGACCTCTATACGATGTACAATCAATAATTAAATATATCCCATAATGTACGATAATTTCAGAATTTTGTGACACTTTAAATAATGGTCATTGTAAACATAGGGCTTCTATAGCCCTATAATTAATAATTTTGAGCTTCTAGGAGGATACTTGGACATTTTTAAGTATGGTGGGGACTTGATTTGTCATGACACCAGAACACAAGATGTTTACGTGGGTTGTAACTCACGGCAAGTGATTGCTCCAAACTAGCGTCTGTGTACGCAGGTCAAATGAAGTATACTTCGCCAGACTGTGCATTTGACGTATGAAAAAAAAAAAAAAAAACGAAGTATACTTTTTGCTTTACAGTCAATTGGGGTAGAGATTGAGTAGATTAAATAATTAGATTAAAAAAAAACATTCTTGGAAAAATAACTCGCAATACAAGGACACTTGTCTTTGTTTTGGAAAATTATGCAGTTTGGTTACATCTCAGTGTAATTTGCCATTGGATAGTGAATGCACTGCAGGAGGCTTATTGCGGATTCAAGTACACTAGCTCCAAAACCTGAAGAACATGTGAACCTCCCTAAAGAGTCCTCTCTGATCCTGCCATTACAGGCCTAAGGCTCGGCATTCGTGCTCTAACTTATTTACAGTGCACTCTAGATTGTTTCTTTTTTGGAAGGTTTAAGTGAGACTCAAGGGTTTTGACCAAATACTGTGTATGTTTGTTGCCCTTCGGGTCTTTATTATCAGGTTGAGTTCTGGTTCTTGCGTCACAGCCTCCACACAGCAGCACGTTTCCCTGAGCCTGTAAACGGCTGATCAAAAAACTCTACTCTGCTCACAAACTCTCCAGGTCTGCAGTGTTGAACTGTACCCTTGGCTAATCAAATTAGAGGACCAGAAATAACTGTTATATTGAGCCATATATGAAGGCACTGCATAATCGTAGAAAACCCTGACAGTTCTGCAGTTACACTTCTGATTTAGCTCTGTACTGTTCTGCAATGCGGCCCCGCTAATGTTGTTGCATCCTTATGATTAATCACTTTAATCATTTTTTTTCTTTCCTCAAAGTGTCAGCTCAAAGGAAGAATGCAAATACTACTGTTACAGTACATACAGTGAGAAAGGCATAACAACTGTGTGTGTACAGTGTTCAGAGATATATATCCTCACATCAGACTGTGTGAGTGTTGGTGTAGTAAACCGTGCATGTGCAGTGGAGTGACTCTACTCATTCCTCTGTGGACCGGCAGTTTGTCAGCGGCATGGTAACGGGGTCATACTCTGAAAATGGGCATCGATTGGATGAGCTCTGTGGTCACGCTACGCCGAGTGTCAAACACACACTCACACATAAATACACAAAACACACCAGTACACACACACACAACAAACATAAACTCAAGCAACAGAGAGAGAGGGGAAAAAAAGATTTTTCCCCGTTTTCTCTTTTTTTTTTTCTCACACTAACGAACATCACATGTGTATGTATCAGTGTAGCTCTCGGGCACCTTGTAAACAAGACTCTGTCTCCTGGTGGACTGATAACAGCTTATGCACTCCAGTGTTGGGAAAGCGATTTTGAATCTGTATCTTGTCAAGCTACAAGCTGCTCATAATTTAGCTAGTCTTCTGATAGTTAGCTTCCATGGAAACTGATAATATAATACATAACTATATTGAAACATAGATATAAACTGTCAAACTTTACATAAAGTAATGTCAACCTAGTACTTACAATATCCCTAATGTTTCCAACTATTTGTAAATCGTGAGAAAAAATCGCAATTTTAACCAAGGATCCGGGAATTGTGAGGGAATCGCCTATCATTGGGGTCATATCCGCGTTACCCTCGGTTTCCGGTTTTATTTTGAAGAAACCATGGAAACACCAAAGACACTTTAGATTATTGACAGAAAACGTCTAGGTTACTAATGTAACCCCCGTTCCCTGAAGGTGGGAACGGAGACGTTACGTCGGACTGACGTCATGGGCTCCCAAGCGAGATCCCATGACGTCAGTCCGACGTAACGTCGAACGTGACTGACTGATAGGGAACTAAGAATTGTAATATAGCTCGATACATTTAGTCTTATTATTTAAATCTAATTTTCTTGATTTTCTGCTGTACGTTTATTCTACAGGAATTGAAGGTGGGGATTGTGAATAAACAACACTCTCTCCACCTTCGATACCACGACTAAGGTGCCCTTGAGCAAGGCACCTAACCCCTAATTGCTCCCCGGGCTGCCCACTGCTCCGGGTGTGTGTTCACTATGTGTGTGTATGTGTGTGTTCACTACTCACTGCTGTGTGTGTGTGCGCACTTGGATGGGATAAATGCGGAGCACAAATTTCAAGTATGGGTCACCATACCTGACAATACGTCACGACTTTCACTTCACTTTCAATAATCGCATCCATGAACATGATTTCTGCCCGATGATTGACAGATCAATGTAGTGCCTCAGCTCGGCACAAAAAACATGCATGAACATCAAAAGGTATGTTGAAATATACAGCACAACTTACCAAAATGTATCATGTCTCATTTATTTGTTTCAACTGCGGAAAGATGTCCTTAAAACAACTTGCGAACAAAGTCACTTTACATTGCATTTATATCTCATGAAAGATATTCAATGTTCAGAGTTTGTTAGTTATAGAGAGGAACTTATTTACTGTTAATTATGTATATTTGAATAAATATGTGTTTTTTAAAACTACCTTATGTGCACAGTGAGTTGTCAAGTCAAGTCACCTGTGCTTATATAGCGCTTTTTACAATGCACATTGTGGCACAGCAATTTTACAGTAATAATTGGTAAATCATTTTTGGCTCCCTTAGAAAATGGTGTCATTGTCCAGCTTATTCTATATATTATTGATTCATTCCGTTGCAAATATCAGTAGTTATTAGTCTAGTTAATTTATGTATATCAGCACTGGAGGTAATCGTCCGGCACAGCTCAGTTTGCATACAATGGCACCAAGTGCAGGCATATCAAAAACACTGCTGAATATCAGCAAGTGTCCCCAACTTAAGCAAGCCAAAGGCAACAGCGGCAAGGAACCAAAACTCCAACAAATGGAGAAAAAAACCTTGGGAGAAACCAGGCTTAGTCAGGGGAGCAGTTCTCCTCTGGTCAACAGTGAACACTTGTCCGATACCGAGGCAGAGTTACAGGTCATAAGTCCCATTGGAGTCGCAGCAGTCAAAAAATTATATTATTATTATTCAGTTCCATCTAGTTTAAGATCTTTTTCATCACGCTGGTATGGGACGGTTTGTTGAGGATATGTGTCACTGGCTGATGAGTCGGTAACGCCCTCACAAGGGATGAGTTAGGTCACACAGTCTCCACCGACACCCCAGGGCCACGCTGCTGCCGCAGGTACCCCATCCGACCCGGACACGGCCCGGATCCAGTCAATCACGTTAATTGGTAAACCTTGGGATAAGCAGAGAGACAAAAATTAGCGTAGACGCCATTCTTCTTGTTGTATACAAATATTTTCAGTTTTAATTATTATATCAGAAAAATAGTAGTTAAATGTTATACTTTGGGCTCTGTTGTTAACTTTTACCTCTAATATTATAGTAATGTACCAAATGAGAAGGTTTCCTGTAGTACTATCGGTCAAATGAATCATTTAACTGAATAGAGCTTCTCAATTTAAAAAAGATATTTTAGTTTCTTACCATTTGCTCGGCTGTAAAGTTGTGTGTGCGATACAATGTTACAAAAATACCTGTGGGAAAAGTATGAGGAAAGTTAAAAACACCTGAGCTACTGTCACAGAACTAAAAAAATGTAGTTAAATTAGAAGCATTGCTACTTTTAGCAGTTCTCCCCAACACTGTTATGCTCTCACAGAGACATACACAAGCAGCAAGCAGGAACTCACAGTGACTTCAAATGACCTGGTACACTGAACACAGACTGTTTAAGGACATGTCAGTGTCCATCACTCACATACGGTAGCCAGAAGCCATATAACAGCAGCTGAGACACATACGTACAGAGACAGACAGGAAAATGCAGAGCCAAACTGAGGATTGGAGGGGCGAATAGGTGAAGAAACTAGTAACTAAGATAAGTTGCCTTACTACAATGACAGGTTACATTTTTGTCCAATGAAATCCAAAGGTGGGGTTACAAGGTCGCCGTAGGCAATGCATGACTCCTTAATTAAAAGTTGCCAGTGTGTGTGTGTGTGTGTGTGTAGCTTGAAAGGGCTTGCAAGGCTTTCTAATTAGCCTAGGCCAGATAAAAGCCAAAATACCTGCTCCCAGTGACATTCACTCTCTCTCTCTCTCTCTCTCTCTCTCTCTCTCTCTCTCGGTCATTCTCTTGCTATCTCTCTCTCTCTCTACTCCTCTTTGAACGTGTCAGTGTAATTACGGTTCCTGTGATCTGCCTGACAGCTGTTTAATGTCAGGGAATCAAGAGGGGAAAGGTCATTCTCTTTATAAGTGTGTGTGTTTGTGTGTGCACATGCAAGTGTATTTCTCTCTCATTAAGCACTGAATCTCCTTCAATTGCCTGGCACCTTTTTGTGCTTGTCATTGTGCATAAATTTGGTTCAAATTTGAGGAGGGTATTGTCGAGGAAACAAGATAACAAGGAAAGATTGATTCTTTTGCCCCCTAATTATCCTTGAGACACTTGACACAGAGAAGTGGTGAGGGTCACTTATAACTGATCACCATCATGTTTCCAACCCCAGTTACAGGTATTGGGCTATCAGGGCAAGGTTTCTCAATTTATTTTTAATCAGGGACCCCTTCCATTACCCCAGACACCGAACACACACTGATATAAAACATTGAAAATGACAATCCTCTTTCCACATGTTCATCGTTTCAATCCTGCGTACTCAAATAAGGGTTATATGAATGAATGAATGAATGAATGAATGAATAATCTTTATTTTTAAATAATTATTTATTTTGTATATTAATTTTCACACACAATCCCGTACACACACGCACACACACGTATACATTATTGTTTCTTTTAATTTAAATAAAGTTAACATAAAATATAAATATTAAGTAAATTAGAAATGATGCATGAAATAAGTTTAAATTTGAGCACTAAACATTTTAACTGTAATAAAATAAAAACAAAACTTAAATAAAACTGAAATAAAAATGTTAAACCTAGATGGTACAATTAAAAAAAACTAAGGAATGAATCAATATTATAATATTTAATTTAAATAAAGTTAAAATAATACATATGTATGTTATATATGTATATTATATGTGTATATAATATATATATGTTATATACATATATATATATTTGTGTGTGTGTTATTATTGTACATTAAAACTAATTCTTTTAATTTAAATAAAGTTATAAATAAATATTAATATGTGGCATTGGCAGTAAACTTGAAAAGTTTTAAATTGAAGCACTAAAAAATTTAACTATTAAAAACACAAATTAAATAAAACTGAAATAAAAATAGATGGTAATATTAAAAAAACTAATAAATGAATGAATGAAAGAATGATATATTTATATGTGTGTGTGTGTGTGCATGCGTGCGTGCGTGTGTGTGTGTGAGAAAGATATTTTTGTTAACTAAAACAATTTATTGTAATTTATATAAAGTTAAAATAAAATCTAGATATAAATATTATTTGGTATATTTGAAATAAGTTTAAATTGAAGCACTAAATTTTTTAACTGTAATAAATAAAAACTAAAACTAAATGAAACAAATAAAAATATATTACACATATATGGTAATGTTAAAAAAAAACGAATAAAATGACAAAAGTGCATAACAAAATGACTAATAATTAACATTTAACATGAAATATAATAGAAATATTTCAAATAAAAGCTAATTCCAAATATTAATAATAAAAAAGTAAAATAACACTGATTTATACATATCTGTGATTATACAAATGCTTATTTATTCATTTCCCAATCTAGTCAGGCCTGATGAGTATGTTGTAATATTGAGGATCATAATGCGGCCTCATAAACACAGGCCTCCAAACAACATTCCCTGTTGTCCCGTAGAGATACAGTTTGTGAGATTCATTACAACCACCAGCTTTTATTGATATCCAAATGGTGCTTAACTGACATTTTGGCCTCATTTTGGCCCAATTCATTTCCATTGCCACATTTTTGAAACCTCACAACATAAATCTCTTTGTTCTGTTATGTATTTATGGATTTTGTTCTTCCCCCAAAAATATATTTGGCTCTATTTTGAGAAAATGGCTTCCTTTTTAGGGTTGTTTTTAATTAACTGACTAGTTCCTAAACCGCCTCCTTGGAACAGATAATCAAGAATCAAGATCAATATCATCTTGAAGATTTGCAGTCCAAATGTAGCATTAAGAGCATAAATATATGGATAACAACCATCTAAATGTGGGCTTAAATCTATTGATGTTATCTTTTAATTGTTGATTCTTGATTCTGTGTGTGTGTGTGTGTGTGTGTGTGTGTGTGTGTGTATGTGTGGGCGGGTATTCCCTACATTATGGGGACCAAATGTCCCCATAGGTATAGTAATACTAGTAAATTTTGATCTTGTGGGGAAATTTTTTTGGTCCCCATGAGGAAACAAGCTTATAAATTATACAGAATTATCGTTTATTATCAGAAAAATCTAAAATAGCAGAACATTTTCTGTGATTGGTAGGTTTAGGGGTAGGGGTTGTGTAGCGGGACAGAATATACAGTTTGTACAGTAGAAAAACCATTACGCCTATGGAATGTCCCCATAAAAAATGAAAACACAACGTGTGTGTGTGTGTGTGTGTGTGTGTGGGTGTGGGTGTGTGTGTGTGTGTGTGTGTGTGTGTGTTGGATGCAGTGCATGCATTTCCTCTTTCATTCCCCAGAGGGCAGTGTGACACCTGTGAGGACATGAGATTTTTCTGGGCACTTTGTCAGTGTGTTTGTGATTGTGTTGCAGAGAGAGATATGAAGAGAGAGGCTTTTTCACTGCCTCATTTTACCATCTGTCTAATTAAATGACTGATTTCTCTGGAGTATAGTTTACTCTGGGAAACCATCATACACCCATAACACTGAGTTACACCCTTTTCATATTTATGACCCTGTTTATGCTGTTTACAGACTCAACTCAAACCGATGTATGCATACATACATGTTTGTGTGTGTGTGTGTGTGTGTGTGGTTATGTGTGGCAGACAGATCCTGCTGTACCAGAAGGCTAATTAAAGCTGTTGTCCTGCCCTGCTCAAGACAGGAGAAGGTGAAGGAAAGGTCATTCACAGCGGTGAATTTTTACTGAATCGATACAAAGACCTTTCAGCACTGGGACCCTCAAACTGGATTCAAGCTTATCTACAGCCTAATATAATACAGGACAGCTGTGGTCCCATAAAATCTACTTTGGGGCTAGATCACCCCAAAATTTAACTTCTGTCATCATTTACTCACCTTAATGTCATTATAATCCTGTATGACCTTCAGTGGCACACAAAAGGAGATATTCTGAAGAACGTTCATGCTGCCCGTTTCCATAAAATATACAGTATACAGCAGAATTTGCTGTGCTTGGTACTCTACCTCACAACACAATGCTCACAACTATTTTTAAGTTAGACATCCAGTCAGTTTTCATTGTGATGAAGCTGCTTAAAAGAAACAGCTAAAAACAAACAAAAATTTACTTCTTTACATTTTATGGTTATATTGAGATTCCCAAAGCAGCTTGAGATCAGGGATATTCTCTGAGAGTGCTCTTGATACACTTGTTCAGCTGTGCCTCTGCTCGCTTCATGTACTCACTCGGTAGTTGTCTGTATGCGCTTAACAGCACCTCTACACACTGAACTGATGCCATATTGTAAAACGTGCATGCCATAAAAACTGAGATGTAGCATTATATTATGCTGCCACTTGTTGGAAAAAAGACTGCTACACCCTCGTATAATGAACCACAACCACATTTTGAATTCTGCCTAGACCAGAAATGCTAAAATTTTCATTTCGAAGGGCCAAAAACCAAACTTGATTGAGGGATGTGAGCCAAAAGTAAATGGTGCATTGTATCCAACAATACTATATTAAAATGTAAATTTTTTTAGGGATTCAATCACTTATTGTAATTGTTGAAATATCCAAGGATTAGAATTCGCCCCTAAAAGTCGTAGACACTTGAAACTTTGAAGGGTTGGTAGTACCCACCCCATCTACAACTTCAACAAGGCTCACCCCGATCAGGTGATTTCGAGATACATTCATGTATCTCGAAAAACACAGGCGATGTCCGCCAATGAAGTTCAAGCAGCTGTCAGACAATTTTAAAGAAGGCCGATGGAATGAAACTCGCTGGGCCTGTTTAACACTGTTTGACTTGTAAGAAATTTGAAAGAAATTAGCCCCCAGGGGGCGCCTTCACATTGTATATCACATGATTTTCCACACGCCTCATGTGACTTTGCCTCTTGGGGTGCCGCTGTCCAACCAATCGTTCGTTAAATATTGTGGATTATTTCAAAAACCTACTTCCGCAAACTAGTCCTAGGTTTTTTGTTCAACCTCAATAATTGTTAAAAAGCTTTAAAACATATTTCTTCAGTCAATTGCCTCTTTTGGTTGTAAATGATCTAGGTGGCTTCATGCTTATGTTATATTCATGCAAATACAACGTAATACCTTTTTACACAAGTGCTTTAAGGCCTTAAAGTGCTTCAACCCCATTAATTGCTGCTCACAACTATATTTTAAATAAAATTCACTTATATGATCAACATGCAATGCAATGCAAAAAATTCAAAAGCTTATAATAAAACAGTGAGTAAATACATGTTTTTTGACTGTGGTATGAAGCTAGCCGTGGCCGAGAATCACGAGCGTAATTGCTATTGAGAGACAGATATCAGTGGCACATGCGAGTCCTGGGATAAAGGACAGAGGTCATTTCATTCTACCAAACTACTCACAAGTGCTGAAATACTACTCATACAGGTCAGTTTATTTGACGAATTTAAACTGTGAGGTAACGCAGAGCTGTTTCATTTAGTCTAATGTTACAATATCATACTACAGGGAGTGCAGAATTATTAGGCAAGTTGTATTTTTGAGGATTAATTTTATTATTGAACAACAACCATGTTCTCAATGAACACAAAAAACTCAAATACTCTTAATATCAAAGTTGAATATTTTTGGAAGTTTTAGTTTTTAGTTTTAGCTATTTTAGGGGGATATCTGTGTGTGCAGGTGACTATTACTGTGCATAATTATTAGGCACCTTAACAAAAAACAAATTTATACCCATTTCAAATATTTATTTTTACCAGTGAAACCAATATAACATCTCAACATTCACAAATATACATTTCTGACTTTCAAAAACCAAACAAAAACAAATCAGTGACCAATATAGCCACCTTTCTTTGCAAGGACACTCAAAAGCCTGCCATCCATGGATTCTGTCAGTGTTTTGATCTGTTCACCATCAACATCCACAGCCTCCCAGACACTGTTCAGAGAGGTGTACTGTTTTCCCTCCTTGTAAATCGCACATTTGATGATGGACCACAGGTTCTCAATGGGGTTCAGATCAGGTGAACAAGGAGGCCATATCATTAGATTTTCTTCTTTTATACCCTTTCTTGCCAGCCACGCTGTGGAGTACTTGGACGCGTGTGATGGAGCATTGTCCTGCATGAAAATCATGTTTTCTTGAAGGATGTAGACTTCTTCCTGTACCACTGCTTGAAGAAGGTGTCTTCCAGAAACTGGCAGTAGGACTGGGAGTTGAGCTTGACTCCATCCTCAACCCGAAAAGGCCCCACAAGCTCATCTTTGATGATACCAGCCCAAACCAGTACTCCACCTCCACCTTGCTGGCGTCTGAGTCGGACTGGAGCTCTCTTCCCTTTACCAATCCAGCCACGGGCCCATCCATCTGGCCCATCAAGACTCACTCTCATTTCATCAGTCCATAAAACCTTAGAAAAATCAGTCTTGAGATATTTCTTGGCCCAGTCTTGACGTTTCAGCTTGTGTGTCTTGTTCAGTGGTGGTCGACTTTCTGCCTTTCTTACCTTGGCCATGTCTCTGAGTATTGCACACCTTGTGCTTTTGGGCACTCCAGTGATGTTGCAGCTCTGAAATATGGCCAAACTGGTGGCAAGTGGCATCTTGGCAGCTGGACGCTTGACTTTTCTCAGTTCACGGGCAGTTATTTTGCGCCTTGGTTTTTCCACACGCTTCTTGCGACCCTGTTGACTATTTTGAATGAAACGCTTGATTGTTCGATGATCACGCTTCAGAAGCTTGGCTATTTTAAGACTTCTGCATCCCTCTGCAATATATCTCACTATTTTTGACTTTTCTGAGCCTGTCAAGTCCTTCTTTTGACCCATTTTGCCAAAGGAAAGGAAGTTGCCTAATAATTATGCACACCTGATATAGGGTGTTGATGTCATTAGACCACACCCCTTCTCATTACAGAGATGCACATCACCTAATATGCTTAATTGGTAGTAGGCTTTCCAGCCTATACAGCTTGGAGTAAGACAACATGCATAACGAGGATGATGTGGTCAAAATACTCATTTGCCTAATAATTCTGCACTCCCTGTAAACTGCATTTGAGTGTGTTGAAAGTTGAAATGTTATTCTGTGTATTAGTTTGTTGTCTGTATGAATAAGCTAGATCAACATTACAGTGTCATACTGAATGACATTCTAACATTTCATCGTGTTGAGCTATATAACATTGATCTTATGTAGCCTACATTTGCTTACCTTGTCTAATAACGTGCAAGAGCGCCATCTCTGTCAAGTCAAAGTTTGTCGCAAAGCTCTCGGCATCTCGGAAACACCACGCCGATATTGATCCTCATTTTATTTCTCCTTTTGTCCCAAAGTTTGCTTGCCATGGTCCATAATGTTTTAACGAAACAACATTGTGCAGCTGTTCGTGTCAGTTGCCATGGTTACTGTGCAGTACAAGCGGAAACCAGAGATAATGCCACTGACAGGCGACAAGTGACAGGGAAAATTGAAAAAAAAACGAAATTCTCTGAATTTACAAATTCTTGGAAATATTTAGAAAAATGTAAATACACAGCTGATCGAAATATATAACACTGTGCAAGTGGTTTTTGGATATTTTAATATACCAATCTTACATATAGTGCCTTTAAACATACTTCAAGAAATATTCACTGGCGTAAAACATGTGTCAACTAGTTCTCCCCTTTACACTGTCACATACTCAAATGTACCTACAACACTCAACAAACTGCCAATCCGGCAAATAAGTTTGTGCCAGACTATATGTTTTTCTTTGTATCAATAGTTAAATATGCAGAAAGATGTCTAACTGCATTGCTCTCTTTTACTCATCAATCTGGTGGCTCAGCTGCGGAAATCGCAGTGGGGTTGCGCCTATCCCAAAGGCTTATCGATAAACCTGCATGCTCATTAAATCGGGAGTGAAAGACGTCTTCACCAGCAGCGCTGCACAAGCCGCTGTCGCCTAGCAAGTGGGGCCACCGAGGGAATTAGGTTGCTAAATTAAAGAAGAGCACGTCTGCCTCTGCCATCTACCCAGTCCCTCTGATAGCAGGCTGATAACTTCATATCTCAAAGGATACTACACCAACAGAACAGACACTTAAAACCCATCAGACAAACTTCGATGTGAATGCATATATACTTTGTTTGGTTAACATCCACACATGATAGATCCAGAATATTTGATCTGTTTTGTACGTCTTCCTACAAACTGTAATGGTGCAGGATGTGTCTACCCCACATCCTTTTCCACAGTGTTCTTGTAAAATTCAGACAATTGAGAAGCAAAAATGTGTTTTATTTCAATAAAACTACATTGTTCTTGAGCAACATGTGCAAGATGGCAAGGAAGGCTAAACTGGTTTTATTTTTCCTCCTTATAATTTAGGGTGAATTTGGAATAGCATACTAGTTTTAATATTTCATTTAATGGATGATAAGTACACTGGATTAAAAACCTCATGAAGTAGCTTGTCAAGTGCAGTTTTCTTACCAGTGTTGACATACAGTATTATTGAAATAGGAAGTTTGGGAAAAACATGTCAACCTCATTTCTGTTTTTAACAGCCCTGTTGGCTGTTGCCCTGTTTAAGTTACATCACAACCACAAATCATAATATTGGTAGTTGTTGCTTTTCAGTTACAGATGACTTTCAGGGGCGGGACATTCTCATTCTATAGCACATTTTATTGGACAAAAACGGCTTTATTGCAGAATGACTCATGAATGAATGATTTTATTTTTTTTTTTGCTTTTGAATGTTATGAAGCAGTATTTAAGCATGAAGTATATATGCTTAAAGTTAATTTATTCAACATGAAATGAGCTCAGATCTAACAGAAAAAATAAAAAGTAAGTAAATAAATAATGGCTATTTTAAAAAGTCTTTTCTATTGCACTCTTTCACAGTTGTCCCACATTCTATTTCAGTTCTAGCTCACTTTTGGAGCTTTCTGTTGCAGCACTTCTCATGTTACTGGCTGCTTTGGAATTGCTTATGTAGTGTTTCTCATTTCTAATCTGCTAAATGAATAAATGTTAATACACATAATAAATAGTCCCGATGTGATGCTGTATGCATTGTGTAGAGTCACATTATACTGTAGTGTCTAAAGCTCAACCTGTGTATTTTGCCTCGATAGATAGTGTTCAAATTAGATCTTACGTTCCCTATTTGTTTTTATAATTAGTCATATTTTTAAGTGGCAAAACATTGTAAATTCACCACAGATGTTTCTTTTGCTTTGTGACATCTGGTAGTTTAAATCAGTATAGAACCATTGATACAAATCTTAGTTTAATCTAGTTTAATAGCACATATTTATGCGGGGAAAAGGTGTGGCATTAAAATATCATTCAGTCATCAATCAGTATAGAGAAAGCACATGGTTACATTACATCAATTTCAGTAGTAGGTAAAAAGTGCACATTAACTTAACTGCATTTAAACTTGTTGATGAACAGTCCTTGGATCACTCTGCTTGCTGGTGTTTGTACATTTCAGACAGTGGTGAGGATTTTCACAGATTAAAAGTGACTGTCTTTATTGGTTATTAAATCACTCAGTCAACTGACTCATATATTCAGCAACAACACATGCGAGTCGTTGAATAATTCACTTCACTCGTTAAAAACAGCAATTCATTCTGGGATGAAACTGTGATTCATTTCAGGAATGTGTGTTGATTGTAATGTGGCTTGTCGGATCTTCCATTAGTGTTGCAAAAATATTGTTTAAAATCTAAGATATTAACTACTTTGTGCATTCCAGACAGTGGAAAGAAATTTTGTGATTCTTTCTCTAGGTTACAACCACCGTCTTTATATAGTCATTAAATAATTCACTCAATTCATATATATATATATATATATATATGAATTGATAATATGTTTTAGGGGTAGTGGTAGGCTACATGTATTTGTCCCGAAACGTCACGGTGTACGTCACGAATACAGTCAGTCACAGGCGCTGAACACTCCAGAAGGGGGCGCGTGCGTTGTAGCCTAGGAATGGGCGATACCAGACTTTTTAAATTCGATACGATACCGATATTTTTGGGTATAATTTTACCGATATCGATACCGATACCGCTTTTTTCTTAAATGTGTATGTGATTTTTCAAAAAAAATGTAAAGTTAAATATATATATATATTACACTTAAAGGCAAATGACATCCACACATGACACATTAGACATATTGGCCATTAATAAATTTATTACAAAAGTAAATTTGACAACAAATAAATAAAAATGTTTAAAGAGGTTGCTTGTGTTGCTGCTGTGTGACACTTTCTTGTCACAAATATTGCATCTCGCAATACTTTTTTTCTGCCCTTGAAAAGTAGCACCACACCACGCTACGCTGTTTATGCGCGCCGCGGACAATATGCGCGACGCGACGCGTGCCGTGAAAGTGACGTGTACGTGTGGACAGGGCACGTTGCTCGCGTTTCTCACAGTCATCACGTGACACGGGTGAGCTAAATGTCAGAGGGGGGATTTCAGTTTTAGCACAAACATTAAACAGAAGTACCGAAAACACTTTTTGCAGAAATTGATGCAGAAATTATTAATTTAATTTTAATATCGATATTTTTGTGGAGATATCGATACCAAGTAAGTAGCTTGTGAGTATCGATATATCGATACTGCGGCATCGATATGCCCATCCCTAAGCCTCACCACTTTTAACCAGGCATTACCTACCATTAATCGCAATAAGCTCTGCGTTTTGTTACTTCTGATAAAAAGTATCAATTTGATATTTCAAATTCCGTACATTTTATCACAAAATTAAAACAATAAATGCCGTTTTGACGCTCTTTAATGTGGTGTGACAGATACTGTTTAGACTCATCTCAGTTAAAACTTTTCCTTTTCACTACGGTTTCAAAATAAACATGAATGAACATCTGAAGGTACGTTTTTAAGTACAACTTATTAAAACGTATGTATTATATCTCATGTAGGCTAATCTCTCAATCAGTGTTTCAACGAGGGAAAGACGTCAATAAAACAGGCAAACGTAGCATTTACCTCAGAAAAGTCATTCGGTGTCCAAAAAGCTTGTTAGTTCACTAGATAAATGAACTCTTTCGCTAAATAAATGCACTATGTTATATTTTACTTAACCTGATAGTGATTTCTTAAATATTTAATGTATGTTAAATCCGTCATGATGACCAGTGACTGTGTAAATGATTTTATAATCAATAACAATTGTATAATTACATATAAAGTTAATCCCAAAACTGCCTTATGTACAATTTACATATTTACATACAACTGAATTGAATAGTTTGGGCTCTGTTGTTAATTGTAACTTTTAATATTATAGTAATGTGCAAGTAAGGGTTCCCTATATAGTTTAAAGCATTTTTTTTATCCTTGAGAATATATATATATATATATATATATATATATATATATATATATATATATATATATATATATTTAGTGCTCACACACACCCAAACACAAACTTCCTGGCTGCTCTATTGCTTCCCTGGAGCAGTGAAAGTCTGTTGCTATGGTTACTTATCAGGAGTAGAACTAAATTGCTAAATGAGTATTGAATGGATCAAGTGTATGTCCTGGCTATCTGATTTATATTTTCTCCTGCTCCATAATCTCTCTTGCTCTTTCGCTGTCTGTCTGTCTGTCCATCAGACGGTCAGCGTCGCTCTGTTGACATTAACCCATCTGGGGCTTGTTTGGTGAAGATGTAAAGTCGCTCATGCAGTACGGTCCTCTTGCCTCTGCTCTCTAGTGTCCGGGTAAAAGGATATCTGCATTCCTGCCAGAACTAGAGGAGGTTTCACAAGTGCTATTGATCCGCATTTTTTCCGTCCTCACTTTCTCTCTCGCTCTGTGAGATGAGTGCTCAGGGATTGCACCTCCAACACCAAATGTCAGGTGTTAACTAGCCAAGCATGAAGAGGAGAGTGAGCCAAGCTTTCTGGGATTTAACTCTGTTTCCCCTGTTATAGCCGCCTCATACTGACAGGAGCGGAACACACACACACACACACACACACACACATACTTGCACATGCACACTCGCATAATCACAGAGAACAAAAGCTTTTGCTCACATTCAAAATGTCACCAAAGCATTTCTCTTCCAGGAGACAGAGCAGTAGTTTCTGGCTGAAAGGGAGCGTGAGGACTGATTGGGACATTAAAGGTTAGTTCTTTGTTCACATGCTTTCACCAGACAGGAGGACCGGGATATTGATTTGAGCTTTGTGAATGTGTTTTGCTGAGACATCTTTCTTATTTGTCTCTGTCTCTGCATTTTTCAAAAGGATTGTGCCTCGGCCTGTGAAACACAGCTTGCATTCTGAACCCTGTTTAAACATGCTTTCATTTTTTTATACAGGGGAGACTAGGACAGGCTGTCACACTCCTGTGAATGTTTCTCATTGTAAGTTTATCTTTGTATAGATGTTAAGTCGTGGCTACCAAAAAAGATATTGCATATGAATAGGCAAAAATGTTCATTTAACAATTCATTAAACACGTATTGGCCTTTTGTGAGAACGTGTTCAAGGTTGTCACAATGAGAATAGAACATTCAGTTTTTAAATGGGAAAAAAAGCGACAAAAACAACGTACAAAAGTATCAAACTAGACATGACATGCTGCCCCTGACATTTATGAAAAATACCCTTGTACTGAGAACACAGTTAAACCTTTTAGTTCAAATTCGTCATCATTATTTTATTAACTTTTGTCTGAATGAATGTCAGTGAGCTTTGACAAACATCTAAAATATGATGTCATTTTAATTTGGAGGACAGAATTTAATTTATTAATCGAACTGTGGCAACATTATTTCCTTTAAATGTGGTTTCATCTACAGCATGAAATGTGCTTAACAATCAGATTTGACCTGCATGGTGTGTGTGTGTGTGTGTGCATGCCTGTGCATTTTTGTGTGTGTGTTGTGTGTGTGTGTGTTTTTGTGATGTATGAGGACACACATTTGTCTAATGACATGGGTATTACACTGGTATTAAATATGAGAACATTTCATGAGTCCTCATATATAAAATAGCTTTAAAAACATAAACAATGTTTTATTAAAAATGTAAAAATGCAGAATGTTTTCTGTGATGGGTAGGTTTAGGAGTAGAGTTAGTGTAGGGGGAGAGAATTTACAGTTTGTACAGTATAAAAACCATTGCACCTATGGAATGTCCTCACTTTGATAGCAAAACAAACCTGTGTGAGTGTGTGTGACTGAGTGTGTGTGTGTGTGTGCGAGTCACATGTGAGGAAGACGTGATTCTCTCCTACTGAGCTCTGAAGAAGCCGTGATTAGCGTAATTCTATTCTCTGAACCCTTGGGCTTAATTAGTCACACTGACTCACTGATGACTAGAGCTTTTAATCAATTCTACTACCAAAATAAAATGACATCTCATCCCGATATCTGTCTCCGCCTCTAACATCCCTGTTGATTGCACAGATGATGTCATACTATCTCCATTCGTGACTCTGGCGGCTCAATCTTTATTGGAGGTTTAAGTCAGGCTTTAAATCCGGCAGCACAAGAGGATACATTTTTAAAGGATCAAAAGGTAAGAGATGGCTACCTGCTCCTATTCTAGCACACTACATTACCCATGACTCATCAGTAATTGCTTCTATCAAGGATGCAACAGCAGACATCAAAAGAAGACTGATGACAGCATTCATTAGATAGCAAAATAGAACAGGGGTGTCCAAAATGGACCGCAGACCACCTGCGGCCCAGCAGCGTTATTAAATTCCTCCCGCAGGTTAATTTAGAAATGTAATTAGGTTTGGCCCACTAGGAGAAAGGAAGAGTACCAGTTTTGACCACTAGGTTCCAGCACTGCAGTAAATCGCATCTAAAAACTGCTACCTATTGCTCCACATCAAAAATGCAAATCTTAACATGCCAAAGGTTTGATAATGTTATGTGAAAATGATTACTTTTTCACAGGGATGTTTTCAGAAATGTTTTGTGAGTGTGTGTGTGTGTGTGTGTGTAGGGTTAACTGTTGTAAAAAGAATATTATATATATATATATATATATATATATATATATATATATATAAATATCCAGAGTCTTCCAGGAATTCCTGTTGGAAATTGATGCTGACACTAGTGCTAGTAATTTGGATCTATTGTGGCTTATAGTGGCCCAGCTGTTTTATTCTTTGCACTGTCTTAAAGCTCCCTGGTTTGATCAACATGAAGAAATTGTGTTCAAAATAGCTGCACACATGTGGATTACAAGGCTCCAATGTTTTTGTGTTTCTGGGAGGAGATTGAGAGTTTTCCAAATGCTTAAATGCTAATGAAGAAATATGTAACAGTGCTTTTATCTAATCATTTAATTCAAGTAGCTCTTTGCAGTCCTTCAAGGAGACATTAATTTGTACTCAAGCTCTCTGTCCATTGTTCATTTCAATGGATTCATTGAAAGATGGAATTTGGTGAAGGCTGGAACTCAATGAAATGGAGTTTGAAGACAGTCTTGGCAATCCTAATACCAGAGCATGGAAACATTCCAGTATTGACTTGTGAGGGATCGTGTCACAAGAATGTTGAGAATGTTTGGTTCACATATATGTGAAAATATACGCTCAACACTAACGTCATTAGGACCATCACTTGTTGGCACATTCCATCTCCATGAGTTTCAGCGGTCCGATGTTTCATTGACATCAGAAAATGTAGCTTTTAAATACTTCTTTTTATGAAATTTAAATTTAAATTTTCTTCCAATATAGTGATATTTTTTTGTCTTTTTGCTTTTTGTTTTTGAGAAATATACATCCCTTAGGCAGAAATGACAGAAACATATTTTACAGTGTTTAAAATGTTCAAATCATGGATAGATAGATGGATGGAGGGACGGATGGATGGACAGACAGACAGTTAGATAGATAGATAGAAGACAGACAGACAGACAGATAGATAGACAGATAGAAGACAGACAGACAGATTGATATATAGATAGATAGACAGACAGACAGACAGATAGATAGATAGATAGATAGATAGATAGATAGATAGATAGATAGATAGATAGATAGATAGATAGATAGATAGATAGATAGATAGATAGATAGATAGATAGATAGAAGACAGACATATAGATAGATAGACAGATAGAAGACAGACAGATAGATAGATAGACAGATAGAAGACAGACAAATAGATATATAGATAGATAGACAGACAGATAGATAGAAGACAGACAGATAGATAGACAGACAGACAGATTGATATATAGATAGACAGACAGACAGACAGACAGATAGATAGATAGATAGATAGATAGATAGATAGATAGATAGATAGATAGATAGATAGATAGATAGATAGATAGATAGATAGATAGATAGATAGATAGATAGATAGACAGATAGAAGACAGACAGATAGATAGATAGACAGATAGAAGACAGACAAATAGATATATAGATAGGTAGAAGACAGACATATAGATAGATAGACAGATAGAAGACAGACAGACAGACAGACAGACAGACAGACAGACAGATAGATAGATAGATAGATAGATAGATAGATAGATAGATAGATAGATAGATAGATAGATAGATAGATAGATAGACAGACAGACAGATAGATAGACAGATAGAAGACAGACAGACAGATAGATATATAGATAGATAGACAGACAGACAGACAGACAGACAGACAGATAGATAGACAGACAGATTGAATGATTGATTAATGTTTGCCTATATATTTCTTACTATACAAAGAGTGCCGCTGATGTACATGATGCACCACAGCTGACAAATATGTCCAATTTATCATCTGCTCTCTTTTTATCTCTTGATGCACCCAGTTGTTGTTGAATAAAGTCACTTGGCAGAGTTCTATCATCTTCTCTAGCCACTTTGGATATATCTCTTTGGATATACCCAAAATGACTGCACTGCCTTGCACAAAAATGTAATTAGATTTGAAAACCGAATTGTCTGAAGTGTGAACATACGTACTGCACGAGCTTCTGCTTTCATCTGCAGTAGATGTTATACTAAGGCACCCGAGAAACAGAGTTCAGACCTCTGTGATCTCTCTCTCTCTCTCACTTTCCACATTTCTCTTGTCCCTCTCTCCCTGACTTTAATTACTGTGAGACTGACTTCATACACCTTCACAGACGGGCCAATTAAGCTCAAGTGTGTTTTTATCTTTCCTTGTAGAAAGAAGTGTTTGTGAGCATGAGCAATTCTCACTGACTTTACCAGTGTACCAATTTATCTGTTACTCTGTCTCACATTTTTCTTCATTTTCTAAACGCATATGCATATGTAAGGTTTTTTTTTTTTTTTCTGGGTTTTTGGGGAGGATTATGATTATTCTGGGGAAAACATCCACCTTCCAAAGAGATAGTATTCATGATTTTTTTTGGGACAATACTTTACATGGCTAGAGCCAATGTTTACTTATCCTCTTTTTTTATTTGAGGTTTATATATTGTGTTTAAACTGATTGCTTGTTTGCAAGTCACACTTTTTCCCATTCATACCAAACACCTGACATCTCTTGCTGGGAATGTGGCACTTGGATGTGTTTTATCACAGTCTAAATGTGTCTCACTTTGCCATCTGTTCTCTAAGTAGCTTGAGTACTTGGAAGTCACAAACCAAAAGTTAAGATATGCACAAACCATTTCTGGTGTTTTCAAAAATGTGAAAGCAAATCCCAGCCCGGCGTGTGGACAACAAGCAATTTAAAATTTGCATTTGTTTTGCTGCATGAGGCTGCTTGAAGTTTTTCACAAGCAAGATAATTCAGTGTACAATGCAAAAGAAATATGTAATCTGAAAAAAATAAATAGCTTGTACCTATAATATCAAATAGCATTGTAACCTCCATCAATCTAGACATTTATTTTGTACATTTTACCATTTTGGGACATTTTAGCATCAGTGCTATCAAGTATTTAATATCTCATATTATTATTATTATTATTATTATTATTATTATTAGAAAATGAATATTTCATTTGTGAAAGTGTATTCTTGTATGAAGCAGTGAGCTGTTAAACTGGTTTTCCAAAAAAATAACAACATTGCATAATGTACAAACCACTGCCCAACATCTACCAAGTAAAACTACCAGTGAATGGGGGACCTTTAGGAATAATTTTCTGTTTCACTCTGGTTTGTTTTGTTTACTGTGAAACTGTGTTTCATCATATTTCTCAGTGTCCATTAGGGAGCTGCTGTGCCAACAACCCAGAAAAGTTTTGGGTGGATAGTTGTGGCATAAATAGTTGATGATCTGTGATCTGTTTATTTTTTCCATGACCTTATTATTACGACAGCTGAATCTTAAGAACCTTCTAAGCGTGAAGTCACATGACCATGAGAGCCCTAGTGACTGTGAGGGCCTGATTACTGTGAATACCTGAGGACCTGATCACTGCTGAGATGATTGAGTTTACTCAATGGGGCAATTACAAATCAGAATCTAAAGAAACCTTACAACCAACCTGGTACGAGTGTCAGAGACTTATGTTTTATTTCCCTTTCACTCTAAAACATACTGGGTTAAAAACAACCCAAGTTGGATTGAAAATGGACCAACCCAGCGGTTGAGTTGTTTTAGCCAGCGATTGAGTTGTTTTAACCAACAATTGAGTTGTTTGAACCAGTGATTTATTGTTTTAACCAGTGATTGAGTTGTTTGAACCAGCGATTGAGTTGTTTTAACCAGCGATTGAGTTGTTTGAACCAGCGATTGAGTTGTTTGAACCAGCGATTGAGTTGTTTTAACCAACAATTGAGTTGTTTTAACCAGTGATTTAGTTGTTTTAACCAGCGATTGAGTTGTTTTAACCAGTGATTGAGTTGTTTTAACCAACAATTGAGTTGTTTGAACCAGCGATTGAGTTGTTTTAACCAGTGATTTAGTTGTTTTAACCAGCGGTTGAGTTGTTTTAACCAGCGGTTGAGTTGTTTTAGCCAACGATTGAGTTGTTTTAACCAGTGATTTATTGTTTTAACCAGCGATTGAGTTGTTTGAACCAGCGATTGAGTTGTTTGAACCAGCGATTGAGTTGTTTTAACCAGTGATTGAGTTGTTTGAACCAGCAATTGAGTTGTTTTAACCAGCGATTGAGTTGTTTTAACCAACAATTGAGTTGTTTTAACCAGTGATTTAGTTGTTTTAACCAACGATTGAGTTGTTTGAACCAGTGATTGGGTTGTTTTAACCCAGTGGTTGAGTTGTTTTAACCAGCAATTGAGTTGTTTTAACCAACATTTGCGTTGTTTGAACCAGCGATTGGGTTGTTTTAACCAGAAATTGGTTTGTTTTAGCCCAGCGGTTGAGTTGTTTTCACCAGCGGTTGAGTTGATTTAACCACACTAACTCTGCAACATATTTTGGATTTTTTAGAGAAAAAGGCATATCTACTGAGAACTGAGAAAAGTCAAGTGTGCAGCTGCCAAGATGCCACTTGCCACCAGTTTGGCCATATTTCAGAGCTGCAACATCACTTGAGTGCCCAAAAGCACAAGGTGTGCAATACTCAGAGACATGGCCAAGGTAAGAAAGGCAGAAAGTCGACCACCACTGAACAAGACACACAAGCTGAAACGTCAAGACTGGGCCAAGAAATATCTCAAGACTGATTTTTCTAAGGTTTTATGGACTGATGAAATGAGAGTGAGTCTTGATGGGCCAGATGGATGGGCCCGTGGCTGGATTGGTAAAGGGCAGAGAGCTCCAGTCCGACTCAGACGCCAGCAAGGTGGAGGTGGAGTACTGGTTTGGGCTGGTATCATCAAAGATGAGCTTGTGGGGCCTTTTCGGGTTGAGGATGGAGTCAAGCTCAACTCCCAGTCCTACTGCCAGTTTCTGGAAGACACCTTCTTCAAGCAGTGGTACAGGAAGAAGTCTACATCCTTCAAGAAAAACATGATTTTCATGCAGGACAATGCTCCATCACACGCGTCCAAGTACTCCACAGCGTGGCTGGCAAGAAAGGGTATAAAAGAAGTATACATACGTAGTGGATACATACGGAATATGTTATCTATTTCTGATGCAGAAAAGTTAGTTCATGCTTTCATGACGTCTCGATTAGATTACTGTAATGCATTATTAGCTGGTTGTCCTGCTTCCTCAATAAACAAGCTACAATTAGTACAAAATGCAGCTGCTAGAGTTCTTACCAGGTCAAGAAAATATGATCATATAACACCAATTTTATCATCTCTACACTGGTTACCCATTAAGTTCCGTATCGATTTTAAAGTATTGCTAATGACCTATAAGGCTCTAAATGGTTTAGCTCCTGTGTACTTAACCGATCTTCTATTGCCCTACAACCCGTCGCGCTCTTTAAGATCACAAAACTCGGGACTTCTGGTTGTACCTAGGATAGCTAAGTCGACTAAAGGAGGGAGAGCGTTTTCACATTTGGCTCCGAAACTCTGGAATAGCCTTCCTGATAATGTCAGGGGATCAGACTCACTCACCCAGTTTAAATCTAGATTAAAGACACATCTCTTTAGCCAAGCATTCACATAATGCATCTCATATCAGATCAATCGCTCATTCTGACTATCTTTGCTTAAAGTTATGAACAGCAGCTACGCTAATTATTCTCCTTTTGCTTTCTGTTCTACCGCGAGACATCTGCCCCGAGGTGACTAGAGACCACATCAGCTTCAGTCCGAATCCAGCCTCTTCAGAAGACCTCAGATGACCATCACCTGTGAAGAGACGGCGCCAGTTCCTGCGAGGACTTCAGAAGACGCAATCATCTGGATCAACATGCTCATTACCTAATTCTTTATCCTTATTGTTAATTTATTTTCCGGGAGCTCATTGCTTCTAACTTCGGTTAAACTGCTAACTCTGATTGTAAATTAATCAACTAAATTATTTTATTTGCTAACTGCTTTCTTTAAATTGTAATGTTGACATCCATTCTCTGTAAAGCTGCTTTGAAACGATGTGTTTTGTGAAAAGCGCTATACAAATAAATTTGAATTGAATTGAATTGAATTATTCAGGCAAAAGTTGGAGGACCCTAAACTAAAGTGTGACCCAGAATTTTGTTTGATGCACTTAATAACAAGTTGACTAGGCAAGCAGAACAGGCAGAGTTGTATATTTCTCTCAGAAAAACTTACTGCAAAATGTAGAGCCAAAAAAAAAACCACTGTGAAGAGCCACTGTGATTGGTTTTTCCTGTCTAAGTAGGCGGTTCTTGGCCAGAACAAATGGCTATGTGGACTTGACCATATGTGATTCAGTTGAAATTCTGGCTACATGAGACTAAGTAGGTTATAACTTCTCCTGTGTCCTGAAATATATTTACACTGAGACCAGATGTTCATAAGAATATCGTGCCAGTACCTCAGTTAATATCAAAACACTAGAATTCCCTCTCAGAGAGAGACACACATACATTTAAAGCAAAAAAAGAGAGAAAGAGAGATCCCCATGTTATTTTATAAATTTTCCATTGAATTCATTCAATTTGGATCGTTTGGTCTATCAATAATTCAGTGTCTATTGATAGCAGACTCTGACAAGTGTAGGAGAGCGAAGCCTAGGTTACTAATAATTTCATAACAGTTACAGAGCTATTTTTGTATCATTATTGTGGCATGAATACTGTATGTACTGAGCAGATGTGCTGAAAATTATAAATATTGCCACTTGGGAGAATTTTAGAAACGGAGCATTTAGAAGAGTGTTTGGAAATAGTGTTGTTAATGGAATCTTGCATAACCGATTGTGATTCAATATTTTAGTGCATTTCAGGAGTCTGAGTATCCCTGGTTTGCTAATTATCCATTTTTTCAATGTCTGTGTGTGCCTGGAGACTGGTGTTTGCATTTACAGTGAGCAGAATATATATGCATGCTAATGGATATGCAAATAAAGCCATCATCATCATCATCATCATCATCAGGACTTCGGAATGCTGTTATCATGTTTCTGTTTTCATTATGAATCCGCTAGAGTGTGGGAATGAAATTGAAATAATGATCAAATGATAGAGGCATGAGAGTGTCTGGATAACCTCTGTGTTTAATCTGTCCACAGCTGATCCACTGTGAGCCTGATAACTGAGTAGATTACCACTGACCACGGGCTAAATATGTGGAGACGCTAAGCATATTGTCTTTGTAAATGGTATGTAATCTCTCTTTTTCACTATCACTCTCTCTCTCTCTTCATGAGCAAACATGCACAAACACATAAGATATATTTAACGCTCATGTTGTGTTTGGTGTCAGGCCCTGAGGCTGCTTTAATAGCTCAAAACACATAATTTAACAATGAAATTTAGTGTTTAGTTTTTTATCATCCTCCTGAAGTGGACTTATTATAAACAACATTCCTTAATTACATGGATGAAATGTACTACATCTGAAATAATTATTAATTTATTTTAAAATAAATGACTTTTTAATTCAGTTATTTTCACATGCTATATTTTCTGATTCGTACCACTAGATCAGTGCTTTCCAGTGTGCCGTGGATAATTACCAAATGCCAAAAAGAAATAAATAAAAGAAAATAAATGTTGTTTCCACCACGGAATAATAAAAAAGAATAATTACAAGTTTATATCTCACAACTCTAACTTTACAACTTGCAATTGTGAGTTAATATCACACAATTGCAAGAAAAAAAAGTCAGAATTGACCCTTTGCAAAGACCCTTTGCTTTGTCCGACAATCACGCCACACATCACGTTCTCGCGGAGTAAAAAATATATCCCGGAGTAAAGAGGACACTGACAACGTGTTGACATAGCATCAAATAAACATGAATGAACATCAGAAGGAATATTGTTCCAAATGTGGAAAGACGTGAGTTCACACAGTTTTTCAAGTTCAAGTTCACTATCATTAATCTACTAACTTCCCCGACTGCTTTGTCTGACAAAATGGTGGATTCGGGGTTATGATTGGTCAGATCGCCGGTCCATCAAACTGTTTGTGAAGGGTCAATTATGGGATAAAAAGTCACTTTTTTATTTTTTGTAATAATTAATTATTTTTCTATAATTACATACTCATATATTCAATTAAATGTCACCCTTTTTATGCTTGTATGTGGATTTATATTTAACCAAAGAACATGATGTAAAAGAGCTTGTGACAAAAGTCCATTGAGTCCTCAAACTGTCAATCAAACCTCATAACTCCACCCCTTCTACTGTGAATGCCGCTCTCAGAACTGATGTATTTAAAAAGGTTTGTTTTCTTTGCTTAAGAAACACGATGTGTATAAAGCCTAATGTTTTATGTATTTGAAGAGCGAAAAGAGTCTTAGTCTGATACTTCCCATCTGATTGTAGCAAAAATGTTGACTGTTTTAAACATCCCACTTCATCTATTATAGGGATGTCCAAACTCGGTCCTGGAGGGCCACTGTCCGGCAAAGTTTAGCTCCAACTTGCCTAAACCTAGATTGGCTGGTTCATGTGTGTTTAATTGTGTTTGGAGCTAAACTTTATTGGACAGTGGTGTTTGGAGACCCCTGATCTGTTATATCCTGAGATTTTGTCCAAATGTATTCAACCGAGAAAAACTGAGCAATAAACTTTATAACCTGCAACTTGATGAAAACGTATAATCCCATGCACTTACTGTCTCGGTTGCTATTCAGGCAATATGTAATTCTCTGGTCAAAATGTGAGCTGGATGTTCATAAAATGTTAGTATTATAATTACACGTGTTTGAAATTTATAAAGCCACAATACCAACTCTGATGACACAGTGTTTAATTGTTTAAAAATATGTGGTTTCCGCCCACCAGCAATGATATGTAAATGAAAGCAATAAGCTAGCAATAAGTTATACTATCCATAAACAACTATATTAGGTTTGTTTCAAAAATGTTTTTTTCTCATCATTGGGATGTCAGGAGCAACAAACATACAGTAAAGTAATTTTCAACAACATGATAGCTAATCATTTCTGTTCGAACGACAATGACGTGAGCTTGTAGCAAACATATGGTTCTGTCTTTACCATAATATCTTGTTTGGCCAATATAACATTTGTTTCCTGGATGCCTGTGACCTCTTCTTCTCTACATCATGAGAGACCAACCGCAAAAATATTCCCAATGGAGTCACCTGGGGTTAACAGGCTCACATCGAATGGGCATGATGGAAAACAGGAGCAGATAGTGACAGGACTGTGATATAATTAGCTCTCCTAGGGTCAACACTACTTGTCATTGAACCTTTAACCTCTGCAGCACAGATCATTAATTACCAGGCTACCCACTGTATTCAAGAGAATTTAATATAAGCAGAGAGAGATTATTAGCATTTGCGATTAATTTATGGGTTGTGTTGCTTCTCTGAATCTGATATCCACCTTTCAAAAAGTTTGTATATTTTGTTTCTGAAGTGCTGAAAAAAAATGTGTATGCCTTTACAGTCATTGGTAATTTCATTTGTGGAAGAGGAAAAAGAATGAGAAAAGTGTTGACTGTTTTTTTTTCTAACATTGCCATACTCTACTGAGTGTAACAGTCTGTAAACAGTAGTGTAACTGTAATGAGTGGACAGTCAACGGAATGGGATCCAATTGCAAGCTTTATTAAACACAGTATCGTGATACGAGGCAGGATCAGAAACCAGCAAATGGGAATGTGAGAGGATAAGCAGAGTCATAATCGTTTAACAGGCCGGTACATCGAGGCAGGCGGCAGGCAAACAACAGTCCATAAATCCAAAGCAGTAAATCAAACGGGGCAGGCAGAGAACAATCAGGAAACAGGCAGACAGGAAGAAAACAAGACAGGGAAATCAAACAGGGTAAATAAACGCTCGGTAATGATCACTATAAGCAAATCAAGACTTCGCGACTGTGTGTGTGGAGTTTAAATAGTCCGGATGATAGGCTACAGCTGGCTGGGGTGATCAGTGACCGGGTACAGGGCTTCTGGAAAATGTGGTGCGCAGGTGTGAGCGAGTGTGTGACAGTGGATTGTGGGAAGTGAAGTCCAGTGGTGAGTGAGTAGCAGTCCGGGGAGGAGTGCCCTCTAGTGGCAATGTAAAATTAGATATATTAATTTTTAACTTACTGTTTTAAATTGCACTCTAAAAGGTTCTGGGTTAAAAACAACCAAAGTTGGGTTAAAAATGGACAATCCCAGCAATTGGGTTGTCTTGACCCAGAGGTTGGGTTAACTGGTTGACCCAACCTGCTGGGTAGTTTTATTTAACTCAACTATTGTTTAAAAATGACTGTATTGCTTGCTTAAAATGAGGCCATTTATTAATATATTTAGGAAATTAACATGTATTAATCAGTTTAATGAATGATAATTAAATAATAAACATTAATTAAATTTCTTATTACCTAGTAATCGCTAAACAATAGTTGAGTTAAATCTGCCCAGCAGGGTGGGCAAACATTTAACCAAACGACTGGGTTAAAACAACCCAATTGCTGGGTTTGTCCATTTTACAACCCAACTTGGGTTATTTTTAATCCAGCATTTTTTAGAGTGTCAGATGGTTTGTATGTTTTTTCTTCCAAAAATAGTACATTTAACAGTATGTTACTGTAGAAATTACATAATTTAAGATTAACTATTTTACTGTTTTTAACTTACTGATTTAACTTACTTTTAGCAATTAACAGGTTTTACTGTAGCATTTTTTACAGTTTTACAGTTAAAATTATTTATATTTATTTATTTATGTATATATACAGTATATATACATATATATGTGTGTGTGTATATATACATATACACACACACACACACACACATATATATACAGTACTGTGCAAAAAGTTTTAGCAGGTGTGAAAAAAAATGTAAAGTAAAGAGAGCTTTCAAAAAAAAACATGTTAATAATAATTTATATATTAACAAAATGCAAAAAAAGTGTGTGAACAGAAAAAAAAAAAAAAATCTAATTCAAATCAATTTTGTGACCACCCTTGCCTCAATTCAAAAAACAATTCAATTCTTCTAGCACACACACACACAAGTTTTTGAACTCGGCAGGCAGGTAGGTTGGCTCGGCAGGTAGGTTGATAACCACAGTTTTCTCCTGTGGATTTAGGCAGCCTCAGTTTCTCTCTCTCTTCTTGTTTCTCCAGACAGACTCGATGATGTTGAGATCAGGGGCTGTGTGGGGGCCATACCATCAACTTCCTTCCTCCTTGTTCTTCTTTACACTGATTTGTTCTTCTTACACTTTTTTCTGTATGTGTTTTGCTGTATGTTGCTCTGTCGCAGATGGCATTTCAGAATATCATGATGGGCCCTCCTATGGTATTGCATGGTATTGCATATCTGCACTGTACTTGATGATACTTCTCATTTACTGAGGATGAAATAATTCTGACCAACCAAAAAATCTCCATTGCAGAAAAAACTTGCAAAAACATGCACCACACCATGCTTCACTGTTGCTCCTTCGTCACTGCAGCTCCACACTTGTAGTAGAACTCAGCCCTTCATTTTGCCTTCACAATTTTCAATATTTCAAATTTGACTTCAATTTCCAGTGCAAAGTCTTTGCTTGCATTTTTTGTTTGTTCTTTTTTTTTTTTTTTCGAGTTTTCGTGTTTTTCGTTCCATAGTTGTGGCGTTGCTTTTTTTTTTCCGTCCCCATGAAGGCCAATTTTTTCCTCTCTTCTCCACTTCTGGCCACACAGACCTCCACGTCCCACAGTTTTCAGAGCACTGTTGTCTGCTGGCACTGCTTTGGTGCTGCTCGACTCGACGCATGGCACATTGCGAAGGGCTCTGAAGCAAGATGTGTGTTTCTGATGCTGTGCTTTCATCTGCTGCACCTTGCGTCTTTGGTGCGTTGTTTTGCTTCAACGTTGCAAGCTTGTTTTTTCTTTGTTGCTCTTCTCAAAGCATTGAAAGCACTGCTGGTGCTTACCTTTGTCCTGCTTGAAATCTGCTTGCTTCTTTGTTGGTGCTGCTGTGTGTGCACCTTGTTGGACAGTTGTTGCCATGCTGTTGTCTTCTTTGGTGTGTAACTGTTGACAGTTTTGTTAGTTTTAAAAAAGCTGAGTTTTTTTGTTTTCCCCCCCAGTTTTTCCTCTTGATTGAGTTTTTTCCTTTTCAGTTTCTGATTGTTTTTGAATTGATTATTGATAGTTTGTTGTTCCATTAGCATATTATTGTCATCTAAAAATTAAAATTCAATTGATGTTTAATTGCTAATAATGTATCCATATTTGAAACTAAAGTACTGTGAAGAATTTGAAGGTTAAAGGGAAGGTAAAGGTGGTGAACACCAATTTTTTTTTTTTTTTAATTTTTCTTTTCATTTGGTTTTTTTGTTTTTTTTTTTTTTTTTGCATTATCTTTTATTTTTTTTTTTATTTTTTTTTAATTTTTTTTTTTAGCATTTTTTTTTACCACAGTTTTTAACTTTACTTTAGTACACTTTGTATATAAGAGAACATGATTTAATATTTTATAAAATAAATGATTGAATATGATTTGGGAGAAGCAGGTTCAGAACCATATGTAATATTAATAAATAGGTAGATTGTATAGAGCCAACTCCTGCCCTACAGATCTGAAGAGAACTAGGAGAACAGATATGAGAAAAGGCCAGATTTAAGACGGTGTGATTTCTACACCTCAAAATAGTTTTCATACACCTTTTGTACTACTGTGATAGAGCTGTTATTGACACTTGATAATTTCATAAAAATAGGTAAAAATTCATAAGCAAATAAGTTAAGTGAGCTGTGTAGGTGTGATGGACTTGTTTCAGTGGGTGCATCAAAGCACACACAGGTTCTTCACACAAAGCCCCTCAGGTGAAGAGAAGTCACAGTAATTAAGTTGTTCAAGCAGTGAGCTGTGAAAGAAGGAAAAGTTCTTGTTTCTTCTTTCATCTCAATTTTAACGCCAGGTCCTTCTGACACAATCCCACAATCCTGCTGCCCTCTAGTGCCAAATCTCTATGGTTATTTTCCTCTGCTCCTCCAGTCCAATTACGGATGTCAAAAAATGTTTGTTTGCTTTCTCCCCCCCCCCCCCCCCCTTTTTTTTTTGAATTTGGATTTGGATGATGTTTCTCAGTATGGGCTCCAATATTAATCTTATTGATAAAGTAAAGTTGATAATAATTATGTATTGTGTCAGCTCTGTTACTGTAAGTTCATGTCCTATTTGAGTGAGAACACATTTAAAGTACGTTGGTTCATGAATTGATTTCGGATGTGTCGTTAAATTTTGTCATAAAAAATTTATTTTCCCCAGTTCCAGGTGCAATTCTCTCACTGCTCTCTGTAATTTATTTGTCAATCACAGAATTCTGCAGCAGCCTAAATGGTAAAATATTTGGTAACACTTTATTTTAAGGTGACGTAGTTACATGTTACTACATGTATTTAGCAGTAAATTATGTGACTAACCGTAACTCTATAGTAAGTACATGTAGCTAAATAATATTACTTAGTACATATTTGAGAAGTACAGTGTAACTACATCACCTTAAAATAAAGTGCAAACCAAATATTTGTGCCCAGACCAGTGTATTTATGACAATAAATTTTAATAATATCATAATAAATACCAGTTTGCAATATCAAGCAGCAGCTAAAATACCTTCAGTGTGAAACAATGTTGTGATATATACCAGTGAGACAGCTTCTCAAAAAAGAACAAATGTAGGGCGGGACTTGATTTTGTCCATTGCTAATTGATTGGATATTTGTGGTCCGCTCCTGTGATGTCATGTGAGTGACAGGTTGCCCCGCCCGCATAATCAGAGAAAGAAAAATCATTGAGAGAGGGAGGGGAAGTGATTTTGATTAAAGATTACGAGGGCACATGAATTTTTTTTTTTTTTTAAAATTATGATGTGCACCGATAAATCATTTATAATTATCATTTAAATTGATTATAATAAATACTGCAATAGGCAATTCCATGAAAAGCAAGACTTTTTTCAATTTTGATTTCATGGTGGCTTTAAGAGGACTTGTTTTATTGTTGTTGCATGTTCGTTTCTTGGCTGATTGTTTTGTACATTGTCATTTCTTTCTCAGTGTAAGCTTTAAGATATACAGGTAAGATAACTTCTAATCAATCTTTCATGTCCATGTATTTATTTATTTATTTATTTGACGAGTAGGCCTGCGAAAAGCAGGAATATATAGGCCACAGTGCAGTCAGATGCTCATTATTGCAAAACATACCCCTTTTATGATATTGTACGATAATGACCGACTGACTGTTCCAGAGGCAATCCATATGTTTTGATTCATTTTTGCTGCCGAATAAAGGTTTTAATTAGCCGCGCTGGATTTTCAGAGGTTGTGTCAAGGGTGTTTACAGTGTGGCATTAAAAAAATCTTTCCGTATTTTTTTCTCCAACACAAAAGCGCTCCCTGAAGGGACTGACATTTCAAATGCTTGTGTGTTTGTGTGGCTCCCGTGTGTGCGCCTAAGATGCGTAATAGAGATTACAGGAGTGGTGTTTACGGGGTACAGTATGCGCGTATGTGTTGTGCTCGCAGGTGTTTGCATGCCGTCCTGTGGGTGGAATATTTACCTCCTTCCCCACAGGTGGGAAGTTCAGTATAAATCACTCTGCTTTCTGATTGGTTTGAGTGACTTCTGTAAAATACAATCTGACCTCAATAATGGTGCAGGCCATTGCTTATAAACAAAACTAATGGAGTATTGAACTTTGATACAGCACAGGCCAGGCCTAATCTAACATGCAGTCACACAGTATTAACAGAACGGCCCGGTTTGGCCCAGTCAGCCCTACCGAAGAGAATGTATTCGTGCCTCCTCCTCTGTCTCATCAAAAGCTATCAGCATAAAATCAGTTCCCTTTCCAGAACTCTGCAAACACACTGTAAATCTAAGATGAATAAAACATCAGACAAGCCAACAAACGCCCTGATCAATGAGGGTGGGGGGGTGGCTGGGACGAAGGTATAGGCTGGATGGGGTCCTGTGTGTGTGTGTGTGTGTGTGTGTGTGTGTGTGTGCGACCCAGTGTGTTTACAGGACTAATTTTGTCACAAACACACACACTGAGAGATATCACAGGACACCAGAGATAAGCAACCATCCAAGCAGCTCCCTGTGCTGAAACACACACACACACACACACAACTGCCTGGAGAGGTGGATAAAAGGAAAGGAGTGTGATATCACATAAGAGAATGTAGCTTTGATAAACGAATGAATCTCTTTTTTTTCTCTCTCAACAGTGTTCAGACAGAGGGACAGTATGGGGAAAATCATGCAGAGAGTGGTTAAAAGAAAATTTGTGAGTGCTACTTTGTTCTTTAAAGCAAACTGCCAAATAAATAGCTGATTGAGCAAACAATAAAAAATGGCTTGTATAAGAATTGCATATAGGTGATGAAAATGTAGTGTTATTCTTACACATGTTAAATGTAGTTACTGTAGTAATAACTATAAATTATACATAATTAAATGGAATTAACCCTAAACCAAACCCTCATCCTAACCCTATAAGTACATGTAGTTAATTAATATTCCTCAGTACTTAAATGTATAATTACACTGTAAAACTGACACCTTAAAGTAAAGTGTAACCCTGTATTTTTATTAACTAACATTAACAAAGATTAATAAATACTGTAACAAATGTATGCTCATGGTTAGTTCATGTTAGTTAGTATATTAACTAATGTTAACAAATTAACCTTATTATAAAGAGTTAACAGAATATTTTAGTGCAGTTATAAGTGGGACTTTCTGCCAAAATGATGTCTGACTGACTACTCAAACACTTTTGTAGTGTGTGTACATACAAAATGTCTAATCACGCAAAATTGCATAGGTGATGAAAATTTAATTATTCCCATTAATCTGCCATTCATCAAGAATAATCACTTAATCCTGATGATTTGGATTCTAATTTTCTAATTGGATTATCTAATTGTGCCCAAACATTCTAAATTATTTAATTCATGAATAGTGAGCCAATGAGGAGTCATCCAGGCTGAATTAATGAGCTCTAAATATCATGCATTCCAGCAGACTCCGAACAGACCGTATAGCCAAGAACTCCCCGCCCTGTTCCAGATTCATACGCCATGTTCTTTAACTTTTTATCTGTCATCTCATTCCAAAGTTTCCATTCAAAGAGCAATGGAAAAAGCAAATGTTGCGTAAAATAGGCTAATATTGACAAAACATGTATAGCCTACATTCGATAAGGCTGCGTTCTCTGTATGACGATTAATAACTGATGCTGTAAATTGTGATTACAACTATTCACTGTGTGAATCCTTACGGAGTGAAGTTCTAATCACAAACCTACACACTTTGGGTGAATGCACACGGAAGTTATTTGTATTCATTATGAGTTAATAGTTCATTTTGTCATTATTTTTATCTGGTTTATATTTGCATCAGCACGTTCCGTCACTCTGGGGTGGAAGACTTGTGTAAAAATTGCGAGTTGAATAAGATTTAAGCAAAAGCCCGGCAGGCAGACGTGTGCTCTCTCCGAAATTCTCATCAGTAAAACCAACAAAACATCTCTCAATAGACCAAGCCCAAAATCCTCGGCAGTAGTGCGGATTAGTGCTTATAATCATGCAAGTTTTGAAATGTGTCCAAGTCTGAGTAAATGAAGTTGTGAAATTCACACAAGTCTTAGTAGCGAGAAGCTTGTTTGACAGTTTTGATTTGGTCTCGGATTGATTGATCAAAGCCGTGGCAGTTGTTGTTCTGCCTCTTGGTGATGTAACGGCTTAGGCTCTGCATTTTTCTAAAAGAGTATCTTCAATAAAGTTCCAGCAGGCATTGATTCAATACTTTAACCAAGTCTCAAGAAATTACAATAGTGAACTTGGGATCTAATCAATAGTAATTATATGCTGAGTACTAAATTACCGCAAATAATACTGCACAGTACAGTATAGATGATGGACACACATAGCAAGATGTATTAAATCTCACTACATTCACTCATTACACAACAACTCTGCGTTTTTCACATAAAGACAAGATGATTCCTGCGAAAAAAAAACTAAACACGCTGTATTCTGCTGCCAAACCAGTAGATGGCGATGTCACTTTGTAAAAAAAAAACACTATGCGCATATAGACTGAACACATAATACGCATATGCATGATGTCACCGTTTCATGCTTTTGTAGTTTACACAGAGACTGCATCGTTTTCAAATGTTTGAATTTTTAGGCCCCCAAAACGCATTTGTTAAGTAAATGAACAACCAAAACACATGCTCACATGAAAATGTTCAGTTTATAGTTGAAAAAAGTGTCAACTAAAAACAGCCCCTTAAATATCAGGCACTTGTCACAATGTTGTTTTGCAATCCAATCAAGGTCAAAGGTCAACAAAAACACTGCAGCTGCATTAAAGAGTTTCAGAACATTCCAATTTAGTGCCATTTATTTGAAATAGAATGTTTTTGTTACAGTTTAAAGGTCTTTAAACAAATGTTGTTTAAAATACTTTGTTGATTCTACATTACTTTGAGGATTTATTGTGTAAGTATATTTATTTGATATTTAATATATTTAGATATTTAATAATAATATTTGTATATTAATTTTTTGTTTAATATTTTATCTACAGAGGTGATACCTGTCACGGAATCACAGGAATATAGTTTAATAAAGAGACGAAATCCAAACTAGACACTACATTCAACAATGACCGACAGAGGAGTGAGGGAAACAGAGGGAATATATACAAACACTAATGACTGGGACACAGGTCAAGTGAAACACTTGACGACGATGAAACAATGATGATGAGTTGCGGAAAGAAATCAAAACAAAAGAACAAGTCCAGGACAGAAACACATGTAACAGTACCTTTATTAAACAGTAAAATATTGCAATATTAAAGGGGTGGTTGATTCTGATTTCACTTTTTTAACTTTAGTTAGTGTGTGATGTTGCTGTTTGAGCAGAAACAACATCTGTAAAGTTACGACACTCAAAGTTGAATGCAAAGGGAGATATTTTCTTTTACAGAAATCGCAACAAACTGCTGGTAGGGACTACAATGAGCTTCTTCCCGGGTTGGTGACATCACTAACCATTAAATTTACATAAACCCCGCCCCCGATAACGTGCAACAAAGGGGGCGGGGCCATGTTGGGCCGCTTTAGAGAAGAGGAAGAGTTGATGTAATAGAGTGTTGTTGATGCCGTCATTTTACCCCGGACTGCTTCACAAACGAGGGTCAATTCAACGCTGGATTTACACAATAGATTAACATGACGGCACATGCTAGTCGATGAGTTGAATCAACTCCTCAACAACTATTTATTCACTAACCGTTCAAAATCGTCCAGTTTCAATCTAAAAGTTTTAACTTCTTCCTGAATCTCTCCATCAGTGTGGTTGAGCAACCGAAGCGTGAGCTGTTAAAGATCCGCCCTCTTCTGGAAAGCGGCGGGAGCAGCAGCTCATTTGCATTTAAAGGGGGACACACAAAAACTGTGTTTTTGCTCACACCCAAATAGGGGCAAATTTGACAAGCTGTAATAAATGATCTGTGGAGTATTTTGAGCTGAAACTTCTCCGATACATTCTGGGGAAACAAGACTTATATTACATCTTATGAAAAGGGGGCATTAAAGATAAAACTATTAGATTAAATCTCTATAGATATTTATAAACCCACATGTCACTCACCTATCTCAAACATCTCTCCTGATTGATATATATCGTGATTCATCTTACCCATATGTCGTGTGTGGGTGTAAATTGACAGCTGTTGTCCGAGCATGTTTTTGTGTGTCAGTCAGAAAAGATTTTTCACAGAATTCTGGCAGATTGGCTTGTGTTTACAACAACACAGGACCTGTCTACCTATCATTTTATACTTGGGAAGATTGAGGGGAAAGGGGTGAAAAGGAGAGGGAATGAGGGTGGAGGACAGAGACGCAGAGCCAGAATAGAGGGAATGTGAGAAAGCGAGAGAATTTGAGGTGAGGGTGCAATGAAGTTAGTGACGGGTGTGCCTGTTACCTGTCAACAGCTTGTCTTGGCTGCCAGAGCCGGAAAGGCGTGCATGCGAAGTGTGTGTATGTATACATGTGTGTGGGGGTGTGTGAGTGATGGGTCCAGTCTGTGTGTATGTGGCAGTGTGGCCCATATCCATCTAAAAGTTTCTTTCTTATCAAACTGGACAGGACGGACGGAGAGTTGTGCTCAAATTTTGACTCGTCCCTCATTATCTTTTAAAAATCACACTCAAAAAATGCAAAAGTGGGTGGAACTATGGCTCCAGTCCTATTTATATCCTATAGAATCTTGTCTTTTGAAGGCAATTGATATCATAACACCAAAAATCAGACCGTTTGAAGATGGTTTGGTCATTTAAGATATGTATATTTTGCGGTCTGTAAGATTCTTTTGATTTGATTGTCCACCAAGGCAGCAGTTATTTGATCAGATGTTTTCTATTTGAAAATACTAATGTGATTTATTCCTGTAATGGCAAAGCTGAATTACTTCAGGATTCAGTGTCACATGATCCTGATTTGGTGCTCAAGAAACATTTTCTTCTACCAGTTAAGACGAGAAACAGCAGGGAAGGAGAGTTGTGCTCAATTTCGACTCAAAAAAATTGTGAGGTATTTACAGTGAAAGTAAATCAAGGTTATTTTGGAGCATTTAAAAGCAGAAATGTGAAGCTTATAATTTGATGAAACCAATAATTATGATAAAATTCTGTGTAATATGAGCTGTAAAGTCATAATTTTATGGTCATTTTAGCTGTTATGTTGTCATGGCAACAAAGTTGTGAAATTAAATGTATTTTTGCAGAAAACGGGTGATGTTTTTCACACTAAAATCCTGTTAACAAGCGTATTGTTTGTCTTGTTTGTGGCTTTAGAGATGAAATAGTATTTTAAAGGTTTAGTTGACTTCTTTTAAAGGTTTAATTCAAATTTCCTGATAATTTACTCATCCCCACGTCATCCAAGGTGTTCATGTCTTTCTTTCTTCAGTCAAAAAGAAATTAAGGTTTTTGAGGAAAACATTCCAGCATTTTTCTCCATGTAGTGTTCTTCACTGGGGTTCAACAGGTTGAAGGTTCAAATGTCAGTTTCAGTGCCGCTTCAAAGAGCTCTACATGATCCCAGATGGAGAATAAGGGTCTTCCTGCCCTCCACAGGTCAAAGTTTTAACTAAATTGTCATATACAATATGCTAGTTCAATTATATAGTAATTAGTTTGACCTGTGGATGGCAGTAATACACTTAGCAGTGGCTACGCTGCCGGAATTCTACAAGAAGAAGAAGAAGAGAGCTAGTGCAAGACGAGCATTTGTGGTTAAAAAGTATATGATGTTTTTTTTTTTTTATTATTTTTTAGAAAACGACCAATGGTTTCACTGGACAAGACCCTCATTCCTCGTCTGGGATCATGTAGAGCTCTTTGAAGCTGCACTGAAACTGTCATTTGGACCTGTTGAACCCCAGTGAAGTCCACTATATGGAGAAAAACCTTGCAATGTTTTCCTCAAAAACCTTCATTTCTTTTCGAAAGAAAAAAGACATGAATCTCTTGGATGACATGGATGTGTGTAAATTATCAGGAAATTTTAATTCAGAAGTCAACTGATCTTTTAGCATGAATATGTGCCTCACTGCAACCCATTGTTTTTAAACAATTTACTCCATCAGTAAACACATCAGAGAACAGAAGAGATGCAAAACGGAGGGGAAGTTATTCTGATTAAAGATCACAAAGGAGTACATATATTTATATGATGTGCATTGATTTCATTTATAAAAAAAATACTGCAATATTCCATAAAAAATAAGAATTGTCAATTTTTGATTTCATTGTGGCTTTAAGTGTAGATGAATGTTGCTGGAGAGTGTGCAGCAGACGTTTGCAGGTCTGTTAAGGGATAGAGAGTGGCATAAATCAGAGGAGATGGGTATTGTTATGCTTGGAGTTGTCTCTGCTTTAGGACTGAGCTCACCCTCAGAGCTGCTGGCAGATTTATACACGCACACACACAATTTATTTTACATTGACAGATTGAGCTGAAATATGAAATCATTCTAGACATGGGCTGCACTGTTGGCAGGAGCCCTGCATGTGTGTGTGTGAGTGTGTGTGAGTGTGAGTTTGTGTGTGTGAGAGAGAGAGAGAGAGAGAGAGAGTGTTGATTTTGGAGGGAAAGTGAATGGATTGAAGAGGAAAGGATCAAAACAAGGAGACTGAGAGGTTTAGAGGATATGGACGAAAGAAGGAACAAAACAATACAACAGAAAAGAGACCAAAACAGCAGATGATGAAGATATTGAGAATAAACGAAAAGAGATTGTTCATTTCTGATTCATAGCTATTAGCACCAGGGTTATCATTGTATACTGAAATGAAATATATGATGGAAAGACGCGGTCCAAAAGCATGAGTGTAAACATAAATACATTTTAAAATATAATTTTATCAGTCATCAAGCACTCATTAAATAGCAGAATAATGTAACCTGAGTGGGAGAAGATGTCCCATCTGCAGATGGTGGCATGATGATAGAAGTAAAAGTGGAATGCGAGAGGAAATGCATTTAAAGTTTCAGATTAAAACTTTTTTTCTGCTTGTTAAATGAAGGTCATATTAAAAGTAAAAATGTGTTCATTATTTATTTTTGCTACTTTCCAAGTGCCTTTTAACTTTATTGTTTTAGGCTTGTTCCAGACCTTGACTTTCTTAGTTTTAAACCATCAATATAGTATATATACAGTATATATATATATTACATTTTTAAAACTTTGATGGTCTAAATAAGAGAGATAAACATAAACCACTTAAGTATTTATTGTATTAAAATTACAATTGTCCTTATGAAGTCATTTCAACAACTTTACAAACATAAAGTTCTATTTATAAATTTTTGTAAAGTTAATGAACTGTTACCAAAGAATCACTGAAGATCTTGAAGTGGGAGCTGTGAAGAAAACAAAGAAATATATAACAAAGAAATAAATAACAGTAAATATCTCTTGTGAACAACATTTTTATAGACCATTTTTCAAATTAAACTAACCGTCTAGCCCTGTTTATTCTACATCAGATGGTATCTATGAAATTAGACAGTTTAGTTTTTTAAAATTAGTTTTGTTTTATTAAAAAAATACATATATTTCCATCACAGAATGGGAATATTAAACACAATACTTGATTGGTTATAAGGTGGACGTTTTCATGACTATCAGAAAACGACAGAATTCCCATGTGTCAAATGCTTGTTCTCTGTTGGACATTGTTAGGTGACAAAATGAAGTAGTGTTGAAGAAACTATGGAAGGCACAATAAAAAATAAAAAAGGTAATTGCGACTTTTTGTCTCGATGTTATGACTTTTTTCTCTCGCAATTGCAAGTTTAAATCTGGTGATTGCAAGTTAAAAAGTCAAAAATGCATGACATAAACTCACAGATGCAAGTTATAAAGTCAGAATTGCGTGTTATAAATTTAGAATTGACTTATAAAGTCAGAATTGCGTGATATAGTCAGAATTGCAAGTTATAAAGTCAGAATTGCGTGATAGGAAGTCAGAATTGCGAATTATAAAGTCAGAATTGCGACTTATAAAGTCAGAATTGCGAGATATAAAGTCAGTATTGACTTAAAAAGTTAGAATTGTGTGATATAAAGTCAGAATTGCAAGATATAAAGTCAGAATTGTGAGATATAAAGTCAGAATTGCGAGTTATAGTCAGAATTTCGAGATATAAAGTCAGAATTGACTTATAAAGTTAAAATTGTGTGATATAAAGTCAGAATTGCAAGTTATAAAGTCAGAATTGTGTGATATAAAGTCAGAATTGTGAGATATAAAGTCAGAATTGACTTATAAAGCCAGAATTGCATGATTAAAGTCAGAATTGCAAGTTATAAAGTCAGAATTGTGAGTTATAAAGTCAGAATTGTGAGATATAAAGTCAGAATTGCGAGATATAAAGTCAGAATTGTGAGATAAAAAGTCAGAATTGCGAGATATAAAGTCAGAATTGACTTATAAAGTCAGAATTGCGAGATATAAAGTCAGAATTGCGAGATATAAAGTGAGAATTGTGAGATAAAAAGTCAGAATTGCGAGATATAAAGTCAGAATCGCGTTTTGTATAGTTAGAATTGCGTGATATAAAGTCAGAATTGCGAGATTTAACGTCAGAATTGACTTATAAAGTCAGAATTGCGAGTTATAAAGTCAGAATTGCGAGATATAAAGTCAGAATTGCAAGATATAAAGTCAGAATTGACTTAAGTCAGAATTACGAGTTATAAAGTCAGAATTGCGAGATATAAAGTCAGAATTGTGTGATATAAAATCAAAATTGCGAGATATTAAGTCAGAATTGCGAGTTATAAAGTCAGAATTGTGAGATAAAAAGTCAGAATTGCAAGATATAAAGTCAGAATTGCGTGTTGTATAGTCAGAATTGTGTGATATAAAATCAAAATTGCGAGATATTAAGTCAGAATTGCGAGATATTAAGTCAGAATTGCGAGATATAAAGTCAGAATTGCGAGTTATATAGTTAGAATTGCCTGATATAAAGTCAGAATTTTGTGTTATAAAGTCAGAATGGCGAGATATTAAGTCAGAATTGACTTAAGTCAGAATTGCGAGTTATAAAGTCAGAATTGCGAGTTTTAAAGTCAGAATTTCGAGATATAAAGTCAGAATATACTTATAAAGTCAGAATTGCGAGATATAAAGTCAGAATCGCGAGATATAAAGTCAGAATTGCGAGAAATAACATCAGAATTGACTTATAAAGTCAGAATTGCGAGATATAAAGTCAGAATTGCGAGATATAAAGTCAGAATTGACTTATTAAGTCAGAACTGCGAGTTATAAAGTCAGAATTGTCCTTCATTTTTCATTCCGTGGCAGAAACAAGCTTCCATAAGAAACCCCATAAATGTCAATGTAATGAAAACAAGTGAAAGCTTAAAGATGTTCAAGCACAATCCAATCTGAAGCTTTCATCACTCGTGGTCGCGTTGTACTTTTGTAAATGATCATGTTGAATTATGCCACCCATGAGGCATACTGGGTAATCGTGACTCTCATTAAGCTCGCTCACCGATCACATGCACCGGTGAGAGCTGTGGTCTCTCTTTAGATCTCTTAATGTCTCCCTATATTTCATTTAGCTTGCCGTTTACATTAGACGTCTTTCATTTACACGTCGAACACAAGCAGGGAGCCTTCACTTTAGCTCCAGCTTCCTGTTCATCCTCTCCTTCCCTGTGTTTTATCTCCATCCTCCCACTCTCCCGGTCCTTTCTCTTTAGATGCCTGTCTCTTTTACTTAAAGTCATTATAGTTCAGTCAAAATCTCTCTTTCTCCCTCTCTCTCTCTCTCTCTCTCGTTATCTCTGGCCCTCCTACAGACTTCCTCTTCCTTTCCTATTAGTGTCGCTCTGTAACCTAGCAACCGACAGACTGTTTAATCAACAGACAGATTCAATGATGATGAAACTCTAAAATAGGACAGGCTCCGTCAAAATGTCTCTCTGTCTCTGCACAGATTTGAGCACACTTTTTTTGCCCTAGTTAAACATTTATAAGTGATGTGAGAGCAGAGAGGGGACAGTGTATTAAGCAAACAAACCAAAACAACATAAACGTTGCACTTTTTATGTGATTTTTGCCATATCCATTTGAAAAAATCAGCAACATGAGCCATTTGTGATTGTGCAACCATCACACATAGACTATAGCTTGTGTTTTTCTGAGAGGATGTGCCATACTTTCTGGGCAGCAATTTATGTTGTTCCCAAAAATAAACCTCTGCACATATTTTCTTTGAATGAGATTTAACCTTAACTGCCTGTTCTCTGCTTCACCTCCATGAACACTCTTGCTCACTCCCGCTCGCTCTGTGAAGGAAAGCTCAAGAGTAAATGGTTATCATTTAATTGAGGCTGTTTCTCTTTATTTTCCCTCCTCTCTCCACCTCTCTATCGCTCTTTCTGTCCTCTGTGAGCTTGACTGCAACAAATCAGGCTAGACTAGGGGAACATCAGTCCTGCCTGACACACATAAACACACACAGGCACTGTTGGGTAAAATACAGAGTTTAAAGACCTCTTTTTTTTTTTTAGCAGATCTACACATTTAATTGTTGCAGTCATGTCTAAAGATTGACTCATCCTGCACTTTCTCATTTTAAAGCCATTTCAATTTATTTATGAAACAAATTCTTTTAATTTAAATAATGTTTAGTTATGAAACAGAGTTGTTATAATATTCATAATACTGTCAGTTAACACATGACATCATTTTAATTTCACAATAAAAAGCGCTGGGTTAAAAACAACCTAATTTGGGTTGATTTTAAACCTAGGACTGTGTAAATATTGGACAGAACACATGTTGGGTTAATTTTACCCAGCAAACTGGGTTGTTTATTTAACCCAGCATAATGGGATGATTAATTTTTACTATTCATTAATACTAGCTTATATTTTTTTACTTCATGCATGAATTAATGTTTATGGATTAACTTTTTTTTTTTCAAATACTCCACACAATCACTGGCTGATAAAATAATTCCCTTATTTTTGGTCATATATTTTACACTTATACATATTTTATATAATTTTTTAATACATATTGCATACATTTAACCTTGTTTGACAAATATTAGAAGTAAAAATGAAACATTTAGAAGTAATTCAAGTGTAATCGACTAGTCTCTGTTGTCCTGTTTCCACCGTATCGGCGCTGGATCTTGTGCCGGAGATGACTCGCGTTTGACAGCGAACTGAGAACTTCCAACCGCTGCCTGCGTTTCACTTGTAGCCAAAATTTGTTGTGACTGACTCCATAACCTGTCCATAAATAATAAGTGCACAATTCTGACAACATATTTTAACATGTTGAGTTTGTTTTGTTTTTTTGTTTTTGTTTTTTTGAATAAAATTATAACATTTTATGCTAGGTGTGAGGTGTTTTTATTAAGTGAAAAGTCAGACGCAACACTCAATTAGGCGACTCACATCACGCCCCTGGATGCTGCTTTGCATACAATTAAATGATATACAGAACAATGATGAATCTTTAGATAAAATAAAATGTAAACAAACCTGTATTTTACTGAAGACATGCACCAGTTTGACGGAGCTGAACTCCTGAAGAGGTCATAAAAACCCCGCAATAAATAACTCAACCCCTGGATTTTTATCTCTGACTCAGGATCTGGGTAACAAAAACTACCCAAACACTGGGTTGTTACGTCTGATCCAAGATAGGCGTAACACAAAAACTACCCAAAAACTGGGTTGTTACATCTGACCCAGGAGTTGGGTAACACAAAACTACCCAAACAATGGGTTGTTACATCTGACCCAGGAGCTGGGTAACACAAAAACTACCCAACACTGGGTTGTTACGTCTGATCCAGGATCTGGGTAACAAAAACTACCCAAACACTGGGTTGTTACATCAAGATAGGGGTCACACAAAAACTACCCAAACACTGCGTTGTAATGTCTGATCCAGGATCTGGGTTACAAAAACTACCCAAACACTGGATTGTTATGTCTGATCCAGGATCTGGGTTACAAAAACTACCCAAACACTGGGTTGTTACATCTGACCCAGGATCTGGGTAACAAAAACTACCCAAACATTGGGTTGTTAAGCCTGATCCAGGATCTGGGTAACAAAAACTACCCAAACACTGGGTTGTTACGTCTGACCCAAGATAGGCGTAACACAAAAACTACCCAAACACTGGGTTGTTACATCTGACCCAGGATCTGGCTAACAAAAACTACCCAAACATTGGGTTGTTACATCTGATCCAAGATAGGCGTAACACAAAAACTACCCAAACACTGCGTTGTTATGTCTGATCCAGGATCTGGGTAACAAAAACTACCCAGACATTGGATTGTTATGTCTGATCCAGGATCTGGGTTACAAAAACTACCCAAACACTGGGTTGTTACATCTGACCCAGGATCTGGGTAACAAAAACTACCCAAAAATTGGGTTGTTAAGCCTGATCCAGGATCTGGGTAACAAAAACTACCCAAACACTGGGTTGTTACGTCTGACCCAAGATAGGCGTAACACAAAAACTACCCAAACACTGGGTTGTTACATCTGACCCAGGATCTGGGTAACAAAAACTACCCAAACATTGGGTTGTTACGTCTGATCCAAGATAGGCGTAACACAAAAACTACCCAAAAACTGGGTTGTTACATCTGATCCAGGATCTGGGTAACAAAAACTACCCAAACATTGGGTTGTTACGTCTGATCCAAGATAGGCGTAACACAAAAACTACCCAAACACTGGGTTGTTACATCTGACCCAAGATAGGGGTCACACAAAAACTACCCAAACACTGCGTTGTAATGTCTGATCCAGGATCTGGGTTACAAAAACTACCCAAACACTGGATTGTTATGTCTGATCCAGGATCTGGGTTACAAAAACTACCCAAACACTGGGTTGTTACATCTGACCCAGGATCTGGGTAACAAAAACTACCCAAACATTGGGTTGTTAAGCCTGATCCAGGATCTGGGTAACAAAAACTACCCAAACACTGGGTTGTTACGTCTGATCCAAGATAGGCGTAACACAAAACTACCCAAACACTGGGTTGTTACATCTGACCCAGGATCTGGGTAACAAAAACTACCCAAACATTGGGTTGTTACATCTGATCCAAGATAGGCGTAACACAAAAACTACCCAAACACTGCGTTGTTATGTCTGATCCAGGATCTGGGTAACAAAAACTACCCAGACATTGGATTGTTATGTCTGATCCAGGATCTGGGTTACAAAAACTACCCAAACACTGGGTTGTTACATCTGACCCAGGATCTGGGTAACAAAAACTACCCAAAAATTGGGTTGTTAAGCCTGATCCAGGATCTGGGTAACAAAAACTACCCAAACACTGGGTTGTTACGTCTGACCCAAGATAGGCGTAACACAAAAACTACCCAAACACTGGGTTGTTACATCTGACCCAGGATCTGGGTAACAAAAACTACCCAAACATTGGGTTGTTACGTCTGATCCAAGATAGGCGTAACACAAAAACTACCCAAAAACTGGGTTGTTACGTCTGATCCAGGATCTGGGTAACAAAAACTACCCAAACACTGGGTTATTACATCTGACCCAGGTTCTGGGTTACAAAAACTACCCAAACACTGGTTATGTCTGACCCAGGATCTGGGTAACAAAAACTACCCATACATTGGGTTGTTACGTCTGATCCAGGATCTGGGTTACAAAAACTACCCAAACACTAGTTTGTTATCTCTAACCCAGGATCTGGGTAACAAAAACTACCCAAACATTGGGTTGTTATGTCTGATCCAGGACCTGGGTTACAAAAACTACCCAAACACTGGGTTGTTTCATCTGACCCAGGATAGGCGTAACACAAAAACTACCCAAACGCTGGGTTGTTATCTGTAACCCAGGTTCTGGGTTACAAAAACTACCCAAACACTGGGTTATGTCTGACCCAGGATCTGGGTAACAAAAACTACCCATACATTGGGTTGTTGCGTCTGATCCAGGATCTGGGTTACAAAAACTACCCAAACATTGGGTTGTTATCTCTAACCCAGGATCTGGGTAACAAAAACTACCCAAACATTGGGTTGTTACATCTGACCCAGGATCTGGGTAACACAAAAACTTCCCAAACATTTCGTTGTTACTTCTGACCCAAGATAGGGGTAACACAAAAACTACCCAAACACTGGGTTGTTACTTCTGACCCAGGATCTGGGTAACACAAAAACTACCCAAAACACTGGGTTGTTACATCTGACCCAGACGTGTTTAAGGCTTAATATGTTTTTCTTTTAACTTTTTTCGTAAAGGTTTTTTTTTCCTAAACATAATCCTACATAGAAAATTTTCCACCAGCCGCTACTAGTTCAGACTGAGCTGTTTATTTATTTATTTTTTACCAAGATAGATTTTTTATCTTTATTTTTTATAAAGGTAATTAAAAGTGTATGTATCACAGTGGCGCTGCTTTTTGTCTAAATTTAACACACACAAAAACATTTCTCTGTAACCCAGAGGATTGTTATGTCTGATCCAGGATCTGGGTTACAAAAACTACCCAAACACTGGGTTGTTACATCTGACCCAGGATCTGGGTAACAAAAACTACCCAAAAATTGGGTTGTTAAGCCTGATCCAGGATCTGGGTAACAAAAACTACCCAAACACTGGGTTGTTACGTCTGACCCAAGATAGGCGTAACACAAAAACTACCCAAACACTGGGTTGTTACATCTGACCCAGGATCTGGGTAACAAAAACTACCCAAACATTGGGTTGTTACGTCTGATCCAAGATAGGCGTAACACAAAAACTACCCAAAAACTGGGTTGTTACATCTGATCCAGGATCTGGGTAACAAAAACTACCCAAACATTGGGTTGTTACGTCTGATCCAAGATAGGCGTAACACAAAAACTACCCAAACACTGGGTTGTTACATCTGACCCAAGATAGGGGTCACACAAAAACTACCCAAACACTGCGTTGTAATGTCTGATCCAGGATCTGGGTTACAAAAACTACCCAAACACTGGATTGTTATGTCTGATCCAGGATCTGGGTTACAAAAACTACCCAAACACTGGGTTGTTACATCTGACCCAGGATCTGGGTAACAAAAACTACCCAAACATTGGGTTGTTAAGCCTGATCCAGGATCTGGGTAACAAAAACTACCCAAACACTGGGTTGTTACGTCTGATCCAAGATAGGCGTAACACAAAAACTACCCAAACACTGCGTTGTTATGTCTGATCCAGGATCTGGGTAACAAAAACTACCCAGACATTGGATTGTTATGTCTGATCCAGGATCTGGGTTACAAAAACTACCCAAACACTGGGTTGTTACATCTGACCCAGGATCTGGGTAACAAAAACTACCCAAAAATTGGGTTGTTAAGCCTGATCCAGGATCTGGGTAACAAAAACTACCCAAACACTGGGTTGTTACGTCTGACCCAAGATAGGCGTAACACAAAAACTACCCAAACACTGGGTTGTTACATCTGACCCAGGATCTGGGTAACAAAAACTACCCAAACATTGGGTTGTTACGTCTGATCCAAGATAGGCGTAACACAAAAACTACCCAAAAACTGGGTTGTTACGTCTGATCCAGGATCTGGGTAACAAAAACTACCCAAACACTGGGTTATTACATCTGACCCAGGTTCTGGGTTACAAAAACTACCCAAACACTGGGTTATGTCTGACCCAGGATCTGGGTAACAAAAACTACCCATACATTGGGTTGTTACGTCTGATCCAGGATCTGGGTTACAAAAACTACCCAAACACTAGTTTGTTATCTCTAACCCAGGATCTGGGTAACAAAAACTACCCAAACATTGGGTTGTTATGTCTGATCCAGGACCTGGGTTACAAAAACTACCCAAACACTGGGTTGTTTCATCTGACCCAGGATAGGCGTAACACAAAAACTACCCAAACGCTGGGTTGTTATCTGTAACCCAGGTTCTGGGTTACAAAAACTACCCAAACACTGGGTTATGTCTGACCCAGGATCTGGGTAACAAAAACTACCCATACATTGGGTTGTTGCGTCTGATCCAGGATCTGGGTTACAAAAACTACCCAAACATTGGGTTGTTATCTCTAACCCAGGATCTGGGTAACAAAAACTACCCAAACATTGGGTTGTTACATCTGACCCAGGATCTGGGTAACACAAAAACTTCCCAAACATTTCGTTGTTACTTCTGACCCAAGATAGGGGTAACACAAAAACTACCCAAACACTGGGTTGTTACTTCTGACCCAGGATCTGGGTAACACAAAAACTACCCAAAACACTGGGTTGTTACATCTGACCCAGACGTGTTTAAGGCTTAATATGTTTTTCTTTTAACTTTTTTCGTAAACGTTTTTTTTTTTCCTAAACATAATCCTACATAGAAAATTTTTCCACCAGCCGCTACTAGTTCAGACTGAGCTGTTTATTTATTTATTTTTTACCAAGATAGATTTTTTATCTTTATTTTTTATAAAGGTAATTAAAAGTGTATGTATCACAGTGGCGCTGCTTTTTGTCTAAATTTAACACACACAAAAACATTTCTCTGTAACCCAGAGGACATCGATCTTATATATCTAGCTTTCACCCACTAACTCTAGAATACACACACAGAAATGCAAACGCACTGACACACAGGCCTCTTCTATAATGTATTGTGCCATTTGTTTATTATTCAGAGATTGGTCTTGACTCAGAAATGTTTTAGCCCTTATCTTGAAAGGTCCCTGGATCGTTTGAGGAATGTGTACACTGTGAGCTCTCTGTGTATCTGTGCCTGTCAGTGTGTTTGTGTAGGATTGTGTGGGTGTGTGTGTGTGTGTCAGCTTTCAGTGTCTGTGTTAAAGTGTGCTGCTGCTCTCTGGAGGTTGCTGTGAGCAGTTCTGAGTGAAGTCTTTATACGAAGAGCGCTTTATTCTCTGGTGTCACTAGGGGCCGCTGTAGAGCATCATTAAGGCATCATTTCTTGCTTTGTTTGTTGCCTTTTTTTGAAGGAAAGAAAGTGTGCCACTTTATGTCAGTGTGAAAAATCATTAGTACAGCCATTTCAAAGCACAGAAAGAAAGGAGTTCATCTCACATTTATTAGTGTTCTTTCTCTTCTTTTGAAACAGACTCTTTCAGCCTTCTGTCCTACTTCACATTTAAACCCCGAGGAGAGACGCTACTGCTTATTGTCCCAATAGAGACGCCACTGCTTATTGTCTCTGCGTCCCCTGCTGTGGCTCATTGTGTGGCATTCTCAACAAATCACAGCGTTGTCATCCTTCACTTCCTGTGCATGCATGAACACACAAATGCACAGCAAACACATTTTATGTCAGGAGCCCTGCTGAGAAATACATCTCAAACTAGCCAAAGCTGGTTTGCTGGTCTGTTGGCTGGTTTTATGAGTGTGCTTATTTAATGTGCACTTGTAGTGCACTTAAAATCTTAAAAACTATTAATAAAGAAACTGTACTTGCAGATATTATGAAATAAAAAGGCACTGTACAGAGTACACTTACATGACTACTATATAGCACACTTAAACACACTTTTTAAAAAGCTCACTTTGTAATAACATAAATCATTATGCTGACTTTATAACTCACAATTGCGCGGTTCTGATATTTTATTTAGTGGCGGAAACAAGCTTCTATTTATATCACATGTTGATTATTAGCAATAGTATGTTATTTGATATTACTTTTAAAGGTAAGATATTTTAAATGTGCTACATTGCAACTTCATTATGACAAATGTATAATACGAATGCATTTAAATACATGACATAAAAGTTTAATTAAAGTATATTTTAGTTTATAAATGCTTGTCGGTACATTCAGCTGAACACATTAACATATTTCAAAGACAATAGAAGTAATTGACATTACATATATAAAGACGTACTTAAGTCCAACTTTATATATTGCATTCATTTTGTAGTTAAATATATTCTTTTAAAGCTGTTAAAAGCACTGTTTTTAAAATTTTGCTATAGAGTAGGCTGGTTTAAGATGCCTTTTTTGGCATTGTTCCTGACTCAAAATGTGTTTGCTGTGTATTTGTGATTTTATCACTTTGTTATATCCGTGACACAGTGGTGCTGAAATATAAAAGTGATTTAATTAGTGTGTTTGGTTTCAGTGCATCAACTGAATTGATATGGAATCCGTCCCAACTCTGCAATCTGCTCAGACATCTTGTTTTGAAATCTGTGAGATGAACACAATGAGAGTGAGACAGACAGAGTGTTGATTGAGTGGATCAGATGAGCGGTGTTGTGGCAGTTATAGCTGGCTACTTCCAGCCAGGTGGTCTTCTGGTGGATATGACACCCCCTACAGAGTGCCAACCTACCTCTGTGTCTAAAAATAATATTGCTTCAGATGAAATTCAGATCTGGACATCACGTTAAAAATAATCTGTGGCAGAGGTGAAGAGTTCAGAGTGCTCTTCGGACACTTTTAAAGGCTTAGTTCCTTGAAATATACTCGGTTATTTGCAGAGGATATATTAACAAGTGTTCTTAACCAAATTTTTTACTCATTAGAATTAAATGTTAAATTACACTTTATGTATTTAATCTCTCCAATGTCTCTGCTGCTGACCTTCGCTGATCCAATTCAACTGTACCAACAAGCAAAAATGACTTTAGATAAACATTACAATAATGTTTTGTTTTTTTAGTCCCAATTCAGAGGGTACATCCAAAGGACATGGACTTCAAAGGCCATGAAGGTCTGAACGAGGAATGCAATGAATTCTGGGGTAGGCAAGGCAGCGAATGATCCATATTTTATCTTTCACTGTATAGGAAACGAAGGACGCATTTTGAGTAGCTAGTGTTGGGTGATATAAAATCTTGTTTTTTTTCACAACACAAGTCTTTGATTTGGGACAGCCTTTGTCGTGCTGCTGTGCAATCGGCCTTCGAAGGATGTAGCCTCTGAATTGGGACGCAGCTAGAATTTTGAACTTTCTTCTCCTGGATCCTATTCTTCAGGGTTCCAGAATGGCAGCAAAGAGGAAAGATTTGTTTGAGCTGCGCCCTCTAGTGTGCAGGCTTGAATCTACATTTCCTTCAGCCTGAGGATTATTCATTTCACTTTTGGTATGTAAGGAGCCCCGCACATGACATGCAAGAAAAAAATTTAAATCTTGCACACAATTTACTAATTCATTCCCTTGATTTACTAAATTACGCATGATTTATAAATCGAGGGAACGTCACAGAGAGGCACAAAATCACTCTCCAGAACATTCTCGCTCACTGTTCCCTGCTGTTGGAATGACCTCCCTACTTTCATCAGGAACGCAGAATCCCTGGCAATATTCAAGAGACAGCTGAAAACTCACCTCTTCCGTGAACACTTAATCCCCCTCATCCTACTCTAGCTTATGGTACTGAGCAATGTCTGAAACTTGTATTGTGAGCACTTCCTGTGCTATTTGCCAATTCATGAAGAATCGCTTTTTTGTATTCCTCACTTGTAAGTGGCTTTGGATAAAAGCGTCTGCTAAATGACTAAATGTAAATGTAAAATGTAAATAGTAAATCGTGCGAATGATTTAGCCTTCTATTTTTTTCCCTGCATGTCATGTCAAGGCTCCGTAGGTGTGAAAAGGCCTTTACATTTGCCAAAAATAGAACTTTTTTGTTGTTAAAAAACAAGCAAGCAAACGTAACGCAAGAGTACCACATTAATTTCCATAAAAAGTAACTTAGTTGTTACTTAGTTACTTTTTTATGGAGTGACGCAATATTGTAATGCATTACTTTTAAAAGTAACTTTCCCCAACACTCTTACTATTGATTGTTTGTTTATTACAAATGATTTATTTTCTCTCCTTCAGGAGGGCGGTATCTTCTTGCCAGGCTGTTGTTGTTATATATAGAGAGGAGGAAGAGGGAGGGAAAATTAATTGTAGTGTGGGAGAATGCACTTTGGTGAAATAACAAGCATTTAAATACCTAAACAGGAATTTAATTCTCAAAAGCAGAACATTTTTATGTTTTGGAGGCCCATGTTATTTCCTTCTAATTAGTTTGCAATTTATCATCAACCCACTGCAACTGCATCAAAGGCATTTTCTTCCATTTCCCTTAAGGCAAGAGTATTTCCTGCCAGCCTGAGCTGGTGTCTCTGGGATTCAAGTCTAATATCTCAACAGTGGATCATAATGCATTGCGCCGTAACGCTCCAGCCTAGTGGCCATTACTATGTGGGTAAAGTTGTGTGGCAGATTCGATGTTTCAGGCATCTTCGCAGTGTTTACTTCCCCCGTGTGGCTGATTGTTCTGTCGCTGCTCTGGGACACTGGGAATGAGTGAGTAAACATACACGCTTGCACACATGCTGTTCTCACAATGCTACATGTCCATGAATAGAGCGTGATGTTCCAAAAACACACAGTCAGATCCACTGTGATTTGATACTAATGCAGACCATAGAGTGGAAATATAACAAAATATACAGGATGTAACAAAATGCTTGTAATTCCTCTCTAAAGATAGCTTTTTACCTCAATGCTTTCATTTTTAATGAATATAGTTCCTCTTTTAAGAATATAAACAAAATTATGTATAACTAAAGAGTTTTATATATTAATCATATATAATTTACAATATTCTAAACTTATAAAGGAGAGTAAGGCACCAATTTTTTCATATTCCAAAGCAAAAATGTTTCCACTAGGCCATTAAGTCCTGCTCAATTGTTCCTTTCTGATCTATTTATCTACTATGCATATATCCCAGAATCAACAGTGGCAAATGAAGGCAAATCTGACCATCAGAAAATAAATATTTCCACACCTAGGCTCTGATGTGTCTTTTCCTCCATTTTCTGGAGCTCTGAATTACATCATCATTTAAGAATTGAAAGCCATTCATTCATGTGTATAATAACAAAGTACTAATAGGAGGATTTTCACATGCATAGAAAAAACACACATCTCCCTTTCCTCCTCTTCTTTACCCCTCCAGAGTCATTAATCTGGCTTGCGTTTTGTCTTAATTTCAGATCAGTGGCACTGCAATTAGATTACCAGTGTGTATTAATGTGCGTTTGTTTTCTCGTGACTTGGATTGAGTCTGAATGTTATCAGGGATGACTTTTAATGATGTTATAATCCATCTGCCATAATGTAAGAGAGCATATGCTTGAACAGTTCAGACAGGGAATGAGAGAATGAAATGTGGAACACTGACAGCACAGTTAGTTAATTGTTCATCATTACTGCAGTTACTGCAGGACAAACATGGATCTTGGCAGAACCTGTATGGAAATTCTGTTTACACTTGTGTGTGACACACAAATACACAACGAGGAATTGTTTCCGAGTCTCCTACTAATGAGCACATCAAGTTCTGAGATTATATAACACGTTCACAAACTGCCCGTAATATACAGCAATAATATTCCATTATTAATTTAACATACGTCCCAGTGAATGTTCATGCATGTTCGTATATCTAAAAAATGCTGGGTTATTTTTGTTGCCCTAAAGTATTTTATTTTTTTATATTTGTAGTAGTTTTTCTGTAACTCATCTGCTGGGCCGTGTTTACTGTGAATACAAAAGATGAAACCCCTCACATATCTACCCAGCGCTGGGTCAATGTAACCCAATGTTGGGTAGTCTGTGCCAAACCGGTTAAAACTGGATTTGATAACGGTCATTTTGTGTTCTGTTCTGAGAAAAAAATGTACTAACTTCCTGGATATAAAATAGATAAATAGATAAAGCTTTTTTTTAATTAACATTCCAAACATGAATAGGCATATATAAGATTTAATGTCATTTAATCAACGGGAACAGTCTGTTACCAGTTTTCTTCCCACAGATTCCCATTGGCTGCTGCTCCTAAAATGTTTTTCTAAATGCTTAAGTATTTTTCATGATTGTGAAAGACTTGTCTTGTCATTGAGTAAAAAAATATTGTATATGAACTGTTCTTCAACTATATATATTATATTTGAGAGTGTATTTTTATTATTTAAAATTAAAATAACCTTCAATAGGTTGACTGACCCACTCAAAAAAATTTGTTAATGCATAAAAGTTTTGAGCAGTCTCATGCCACGAATTAACCCATGCAAATATTTTTATGTTATTACATGCTAGAGTTGTACAAATGACAGTACTCTCTAACCTCTTCATACAGTCTGTTGCCTGTATAGGCCTCCGTTGTCACTGTAGCTTGCATGCGTTCCGGTTTGCTGAATTCTGACCCCCGCAAAATTATTACCCCCTAGTATTGGCAGATTTAGGATTAAGCAATCAGGTAGCGACTTCAACAAGGGGGTAATAATTTGGAAGGGAGTCGAAATTCGACACAACACCAGTCTGTTCTGTTTATGCAGGTTTTCTTCAACTACTTTTTGAATCAATGCCTCCAGGTTGCCACCTTGTGCATAAACTAATTACGCAATCAAATGCGCATATGTGACTTGTGTGTATAAAAAGTATCCGGTGGTGCGTGTACAGTACGCACACACTCTTCTGATGTACACCGATCCTTGCGTAAAAAGTGGAGTATACTTCGGGCTTTACCCAGCACTGAGTTGCCAAATAACCCAGAAATAACCCAGCATTTTTTAGAGTGTATAATCCTACCAATCACAAAAAAAAAAAGAATTCAACATCTGCTTTCCACACCACAATGACAATTCTTCTGGCAGCCCTCCAACACCCTGAATCCCTCAGCATTTTCTCCATTGGCTTTGATACTCTTCAAAGGAGTTTCACAAACTATTTAAACAAATGCAGTCAACCTCAACCAGGAAATCTGTTGGATCTTGACAGACAGACAGGCATCAAATTATTTTTTGCAAATGAACAAACAACTATTTACACAAACAGCACTCCTATAGTCACATGTTCAGTCACTTCAACCCCTGATGAATATGCAATTAAACTATGCAATGCATTATAGGAAATCCATGCATCATGAACAAGACTAGGTGTTTTGATGACTCAGAGGCTGAGTTAAAATTGCACTGGCCTGAGATGTTGTGTGAATTTGTTGTTTTGGGTGGGCCTCCAAAATCTCGTTAGAAAACAAAAGAGTTATACTGTAATACTTGACTCTTTCATTCTTTTTAGGTGTGGCACGTTGTAATGTGCACATTGTAAACATGCAACTGACCTCATCAGGTGCTGAATAAGTTGTTAGAATTGTCACATTAGTTAGTAAAGGTTTTTTTTTAAAAAAGAGAAAATTATCCCATGATTTACTCACTGTCAAGCCATCCTAGATGTATATGACCAGGGCTGGGTAGGTTACATTTAAAATGTATTTCGCTACAGATTACAAAATACATGCTTTAAAAAGTAATTTGTAACGTATTTCGTTACATTACTCAAGTTTAGTGACTTAATCTAAATACTTTAGAATACTTTGGAATACTAATAAGTGTGGAACAAACACAAAAAAGGTCATTGTGAGTTTTTATCTCACAATTTGGACTTTTTCCCTCAGAATTGAGTGATATAAAGTTGCAATTGTGAGTTATAAAGTCGCAGATAGAAACTCACAATATTGAGAAAAGTCAGAATTATGAGATATAAACTCGCAATATTGAGAAAAGTCAGAATTATGAGATATAAACTCGCAATATTGAGAAATTATGAGATATAAACTCGCAATATTGAGAAAAGTCAGAATTATGAGATATAAACTCACAATATTGAGAAAAGTCAGAATTATGAGATATAAACTGACAAAATTGAGAAAAGTCAGAATTATGACATATAAACTCGCAATATTGAGAAAAGTCAGAATTATGAGATATAAACTCGCAATATTGAGAAAAGTCATAATTATGAGATATAAACTCGCAATATTGAGAAAAGTCATAATTATGAGATATAAACTGACAAAATTGAGAAAAGTCAGAATTATGAGATATAAACTCACAATATTGAGAAAAGTCAGAATTATGACATATAAACTCGCAATATTGAGAAAAGTCAGAATTATGAGATATAAACTCACAATATTGAGAAAAGTCAGAATTATGACATATAAACTCGCAATATTGAGAAAAGTCAGAATTATGAGATATAAACTCACAATATTGAGAAAAGTCAGAATTTTGAGATATAAACTCGCAATATTGAGAAAAGTCATAATTATGAGATATAAACTGACAAAATTGAGAAAAGTCAGAATTATGAGATATAAACTCACAATATTGAGAAAAGTCAGAATTATGACATATAAACTCGCAATATTGAGAAAAGTCAGAATTATGAGATATAAACTCACAATATTGAGAAAAGTCAGAATTATGAGATATAAACTCGAAATATTGAGAAAAGTCAGAATTATGAGATATAAACTCGCAATATTGAGAAAAGTCAGAATTATGACATATAAACTCGCAATATTGAGAAAAGTCAGAATTATGAGATATAAACTCACAATATTGAGAAAAGTCAGAATTATGAGATATAAACTCACATACTAAATTCACAGTTGCAAGAAAAGTCAGTATTGCAAGTTTACATCTCCCAATTCTGACTTTTTAACTTTGCAATTGTGAGTTTAAATCTCGCAATTCTGAGAAAAAGAAGTCAGAATTGTGAAATGCAAACTCACAATTGTGAGGGAAAAAACAAATTGTGAGAAAAAGTTGTAGTGACGAGTGAATTATAAAATGACTCTCAAACAACTATCATGAAAACATGAAAACAGTCGAAAATATGAAACTTAACTCCGCTTTTTCAGATTGTCAGAGTCAGAGAATCACCAATCGCTGTTTAAATGACATTAAAATTCAAAGTCATCACTTTGGTCATCTAAAATACTTTTCAGAAGTAACTGTAATCTGATTACCACCCATTTAAAATGTAACTGTAATTAAATACAGTTACTCAAATTTTGTATTTTAAATACGTAACTAAGTTACTTGTATTTCGTTACTCCCCAACCCTGTATATGACTATCATCTTTCAGACAAACACAATCAATAAAATAAAAGAGATATATTTAAAAAATATCCTGGCTCTCCTAAGGTTTATAATTGTGGTGAACGGGGGTGTTTTGAAGCCCCAAAAATGCATCCATCCATCATAAAGGCAATCCATACATTTCCAGTGGGTTAATAAAATATCCATATTAAAAACTTTATAATCTAAAATAACATGTACACCTAGGATGGATCATGTTCTCACGCAATGAAAAATACATCCCTAAGCAAAGAGGACACTGATCACGCGTCGTCCGTTTCATATTTAAAATTCTGTAATTTTTAAAAAAAGTTTAAGCAATAAATGCGTCGTGACAGATCGCTGTAGCTCCTCAGTTCAAACAGCTCGTGAACCAAATCGTCTCTTCATTCTAGTTCATTTATAGCATCAAATAAACATGAAGGGACATCAGAAGGAATCTTGTTTAAAGCGAGGAATGACGTGAGTACACACAATTTTTTAAGTTCAAGCTCACCAACGTTAATCTATAACTCCCCTGACTGCTTTGTCGACAAAATGGTGGATTTGGGGTTTTGATTGGTCACATCGCCTGTCAATCAAACTGCCGGCAAAGGGTAAATGGTATCAGCAAAGAGGTTTACAACGTTACAAAGGATTTCTGAAAAAAGTATCAGTTTCCATGAAAATCTGAAGCAGCACAACTATTTTCCACATTGATAATAATCATAAATGTTTCCTGAGCAGCAAATCAGCATATTAGAATGATTTCTGAAGGATCACCTGACGCAGCAGTAATAGCTGCTGAAAATATCTTAAAATATATTAAAGTAAAAAACAATTAAAATTGCAATAATATTGAATAATACTACCATTTTCACTGTATTTCGATTAAATGCACAGAGAGCTTAAGACACTTAAAAACATTTTAAATTGTTACAATAATTCAACCAGTCCATTATAGGCTTTAGATATATATGCATGTGACATTTTACACACAAAGTGTAAATTAACATTTTATATTGATTATCATATCTCTTTAGCAGTTTGACCTTTGACAGTATTCCAGATTGTGACTTTAAATTTGATTAATAGGTCAACCATAATTCATTATGTGATAATAAGGGTGGATATTGATTTTTTTATTCCAGGTCTGGCATTTACCCTTTAATGTTGTACTAGATAGATAGATAGATAGATAGATAGATAGATAGATAGATAGATAGATAGATAGATAGATAGATAGATAGATAGATAGATAGATAGATAGATAGATAGATAGATAGATAGATAGATAGATAGTGTGTTTGTATCTCATATAATTATGCTGTGTGTGATATGATGAGGCATGTGTTGTCTGAGTCGTGTCACTGGTAGTCAATGCTGTCAGATCAATTGTACCGACAGCCTCATATCTCTGTGCTGGTCTCTCCGCTCTGATTTGACCATGAAGAGCCGGTAACACGACACTCAGACAGAAGAGCCCTGAGCTGCCAGTCAGTCTGAGGAAGGCATGACAAGCTGTGGAGCCCTGGACAGATTCAGGTGAGTTCAAGAGCAAAAGAAACTCCCATGATCACCAGCATGCTACAGTTGTACAGACTTTTGTTTGTTTTGTCGAATTTGTATTCTGTATTATGAACACCTAAACCTTGAGGTGCCTTAATGCTTTAGATATAAATGTTCAAACGAACGGTATATGATTAAAATGTGCAGGGAAAAAAAGGGGGGAAATGTTGTAATGTTTGTCCAGTTTAATAAAAATGGAAAAAAAATTAATAAAAATTTTATTATGAGCTCACTGATGTATGAGGGTCAAACACAGGTCCCTCCATAAATCAAATATAAATAAGGAGACATTAGATATAAATATACCGAGGGAGTGTGAAATGTCTTCATTGCTGCACCCCAATAATCTGGCAAATATTGAGGCCCATCAATTCATTTTCAGCCACTGTTTAAAGTTATTTATTTAGGCTACTTACTTACTTTATTGTTGTATTATTTATTCTATAGCTTATATTTATACATTATTACAAATATTTCAGATTTATTGCGTTATTTAGTGTCCGCTCAGGTGGAGGAGGGTAAAGCGTATTAAGAAAAGCACGACACAAAGGCGAATACTTAATTACAGTTTCTTAATTCAACTTAATATTTTTTTAATCGGTGCGCCGCGCGCGCGCGCGTGAATCAGAGGGAGGAGATGCGGAACAACACTGAGACTCACACACATATTGATCATTAAAGAGCGAGCTGTAACAGATCATCACGCCTGCAGCGCGATCCCTTTGCTTCAGATGTGTTGTTTGAGGTAAACTCTCACTGAAAGGATGCTTGTTCAGGGATGAGAAGAGCGTTTTCGCAGGTCTCGGTTCCGAATAGAAGTTCTGGCTTTCTTCGGTGAGTTTGTCGATTTTGATTCTATAATAAGAAGTTTTTTGGCTTGTAAAGTGGTGTTTCTGTTCTTTGAGCATGACTTTCAGTTGGGTTCAACATCCTTGATACCTGAAATGATCGTTTAAAATCATCCAGTCATCTTATTTAAAGTAAACTGCGCCATAGAATTGTTTATCATAGTTTTTTAATATTATTAGCCTATTTATTGCATAGGCCTATACTATATTTTAAACCAGTCTAAGCTGGTTTGTTGGTCTTTTTGGGTTTGGGGTACTTTTCAGTTTTTCGGGCTGGTTTGGGGGGGGGGGGGGGGGGGGGGGTTCCTCCCAGGGATGTAAAAGCATATTTAATATGGGATAGTCTGAATTTTTTGCAGTATGGTTAAATTAATGTTCATGACAGTAAAAATAATACAAAGAAATCAAAGTTTACAGTAATAATTGTAGATATCATGTTAGAAACTACGATTACCATGGCCGCATAATTCAAATGAAGTACTTTTCACCAGAATTTAGGCCTAGTTTTTCTGTCCTCATCATGTTCTCAGTGTAATTAGTGTTGCTAATGATCTGTACATGCATTCCATATGCATTTTGCTGATGTATACTGAACAGTTGCTGTTTGGTTAATAATAGATTCATTTTGTTATTGGAATTTTTCCGAGCCTGTGCTCCATGGAATCTTTGAAAGGAAACGGAGGCCACTCTAATTGGATCAATTTCCACTTGGAAGGAGCGCACAGATTAACTGCACGAGGAACACTTTAAAACCATGCAGAAAGAGATAAAGACACTATAACAGTCTTTTATACTTGAAAATAGTTTTCATGTATATTCTTGCCTCTCACCATATTCTCACTCATTGTTTTGTTGTCAATAAATGCAATATTCTTCTGTCCTTGACAGTATAGGGTCCAAATGTTCACAAATCTGGAAAAAAAAAAAAGAATTCTGTAAGATACTGCACTGTTCTTATGTCAAATTGGCCTAAGTAAATTTGTGACATTGACAATGCGACTGTATGGTCAAAAGAACAAAGATTCACTTTGGATCAACTCAAATGATCAGGTTTATACAAACTTGTGGAGTTTATGTGGCTCAAATGCTTTCATTGAAGCGGTCATGACATGAGAAATCAAGTTTGCCTTGATCTTTTGATGTCTTTGTACCATTAAAACATCCTGTGAGTTGCATACTTAAAACATCCTTCATCCTTATAAACAATACATTTGTTTAGTCAATTTTTATATTGAGGGATCTGTGACGTCACAATTTTGCATATGACTGCCACCAGAGCAAGATTATACATTATCGCACCATTGGCGTTCAGTCGCTTAGTGGTTGAAATTTGCCTACGCTGGCACATAGTGGTTCAATTTAATTTAATGGCGTCCCAGATCACGTCATAGGATTATATGTTTGTTCGGAGCATTTTGTTTTGTCAGTGAGACACAGTGTAATGGAGAGTTTGCAAAGAAACTTTTGTTGACAGAAGAAGCAGCCGGTTGTGTTGGATCTGACAGCAGGTGCGTCACAAACTATGAGTAAATGATTTCATAATGCTTTGTCTGTCAATGACAGTTTTATATGGATATCTTTTCAAAACACTTACTCACGTTAAGAGCGTCAAAATGAAAGTTGCAATGAAGTTTATTTGCATACAGACTGTATATACTTTTTTTGCAAAAACCTTTAACATTACGAGTGAATGCTCTTCTAGCAGCAATTATCAGGGTTCAAGCACTTTAAGCCCTTTAAGCACAAGCATAAAAAGTTACGTTTTAATTAGCAAATCTGTAATCATCTCGATCATAGATGGAAAACACCATTTCCAGCTAATACAGGCAATGTGGACGGCGGCAGTCCAAGAGGCAAAGTTGCTCAGAATGAGCAATAAAAATAAAATTAAAAAATCGTGTGATACACAGTCGTTTACGCACGTGAAAAACGCGAAGGCGTCCCCCAGTGGCTGATTTCTTTTGAATTTCTCAAAAAGGCCCAGCAACTTTCGTTCAAATCGTCCTCAGTTAACCTTATCTGATAGCTCCTCAAAATTCATTTGCCACTGCCACCCACGTTTTTCGAGATGCACGAATTTCCTCAAAGGCAGTCTTGGCACCTGGGACAAAGACACCTCGGACAATTTTCAAGTCAATCAGACTTGCGCTCCTTGTTATAGCGCCACCAAGTGGCTAGTCAGCACAGTTTTTTATGCGAACACAGAATGTATGTGTACCAAGTTTGATGAAAATATCTCATGGTTATAGCCATTTTAGTAAATGTGACATCGCCCACTTTGAACGTTTTGGTGGCCTTTAGGGATCAAAATTACAACAGTGTTTTGATAATTATTGACAATTAGACTCCAAAACATTTTGCTGCACAGGTTTGTTTCTGATCTTGAGGCATTTTGTCCGTCTTGAGCCAAGGATTCCAATGGCATAAGACACTTGAGTCTTCGCCTAACTGTTTGGGGGTTATGAGCCATTTCATACTTTTGACCGCTGTAGCACCCCCGACAGGCCGATCGGGGTGAGCATTGGTGACATTGTAGAAGGTGTGAGCACTACCAGCCCCCAAAGTTTCAAGTCTCTAGGACTTAAGGTTTGGTCAGCCGATCACTTTTAGGGGAGAATGCTGATCCTAGGAAATTTTAACATAAATTTTAATAGGGTTTCAGAGCTACGCACTTGAACCCCAAAAAATCCATGTCATGACCCCTTTAAACTAAATTCTGAAATTCAGTATTTCATTCAAATTGTTATGCATATAACATAATTTGTTATACAGTAAAACAGATTTAATTTCATACATCTTATGGTAAGAATGGGTATGAATCACAAATACAGATCACCAACATTTTCTCTCTCATTTTATTCCTTCAAGGAGGTGTGTGTCGTCTTGCTCGTGCAATAACCGTGTGATGGCAGCCTTCAAGGGTGTTTGGACTCAGGACTTCTGGCGAGCAGTTTCGGGGGAGTTCTTAGCCATGATAATATTCGTCCTGCTCAGTCTAGGATCCACCATCAACTGGACAGCAAATCAGGAGAACCCTCCACCTGCCGACCTCGTCCTCATCTCTCTCTGCTTTGGCTTATCCATTGCAACCCTCGCCCAGTGTTTTGGGCACATCAGCGGTGCCCACATCAACCCGGCTGTGACTGCGGCGATGGTTGCCACACGAAAGCTGAGCCTGGCAAAGGGTGTTTTTTATTTGTTGGCACAGTGTCTGGGGGCAGTGGTGGGGGCGGCCATCTTGTACGGCGTGACACCAGCATCGGTGAGAGGAGGATTGGGAGTGACTTATGTAAGTATACAGGATAGTTAAATTTATGCAAATAACTCACCTTTTGTCGTTAACCTGTATGTCCTCCTTCTGTTGAACACAAAAGAAGATATTTTTAAGAATGTCTCAATTTTTTTTTTTTTTTTTTGTCCATGCAAAGAAAGTCGATGTCTTGTTTTGGACCCCATTAACTTTCACTAACTAAAACCATTGACTAAAATCTGTAGAGTTGGATATAGTTTGAATTTTAACAATACTTATTCTGCTCATCGATTCCAATTTTTATCGATTCCTAATTTTGATTCCAATAAGGTAAAAAATAAAAACTTCTTTTACATTTAATCTAAGTCTTATTGCAAAACATTTCATTGCTGAATACCAAGAGCAAACATTAACTGGCTACTTTTGCCTATGGTTTAAAAATACCATAGCAAAAACATTTAGTCTAACTGAAATACATTTCAAATATTATTGAAGACAAATGAACACTCAGTAATTAAAAAAGAACCAATTAAAAATTTCACAAATAAGTACAACTGAACAAAGATACGATTTATATAAAGTGTTTTTAAGAATTTCAGGTACTAATGTACAAAAATTGTAATCAAATGTAAAATAACACTGCACTTGAATGAATAAAATAAAGGCTATACATTACAAATATAGTTACAAAAGTTAGTCAGTGAATAGCAAGTGAATTTGCTCTTTGTCTTTTATTGTTCGATTAACGTTATTATAGAGACGGCAGCAGGAATATTAGGCTTCTGTCACTTTAAGAGCTGCACGGATCCAATATACTGTTACACATGCAACTTTTTATGTACACTTAAGACATAACTGACTGTATTTGAGAATATTTTGAGATTTTTGAGTCTACTTGTCCTTTTTAGTGCAAAAAGACGCGGAAGAGAACTCAGTTCAGTATGGCGCTGTTCAAATGCGCACACAAGAACGGATAAGCAGAATCGAAATGCACATTTCTTCACTGGTTCTTGGAAATTTGGAACCGGTTCTAAAATGGAAAATAACCATCCCTACTCATCAGTCATTAGTAGATCACTCAATAATCTGAATTAAGCATGTCTCATTAGTGTGAGCCCTAAAATGTGTAAGGGGTTTCCCGGAGAATTAATGAAAACACTGTTGTGGAGCACGTAGTTGATGAAGTTCACGCTATACAAATAACTCGCTGTCGCCCCCTGCAGGTCAACACTGACATCTCCACTGGTCATGCCATTGTGATAGAGCTCATAATCACTTTTGAGCTCGTCTTCACCGTCTTTGCCACCTGTGACCCCAAGCGCAGTGATCTTAAAGGTTCGGCAGCGCTGGCCATTGGTCTGTCGGTGTGCATCGGCCATCTGTTTGCTGTAAGTATTTCCTGATTTGCACCACCAGAAAACAATAAATTAGTTGTATAAAAGCGCTTTCCAATGCATACTTCTTGTGAGTGCTTCAACTATAACTAAACTTTCCAATTCTGCACTGTCAGGTACATTTTTAAGCAGTGCTTGAAGATCTTTATCCTATAAAGATTAGTCTCTTGAGGTGTATCTGCTTTGGAGAATTTGTAGCCTAGCTACAATCCCAAGAGATAGTGGTATTTCCGTGCCAATAATCCCAGCAGAATCTGCAGACGAGGTGTTTATATGAAAGCTCATTTGTGTTGCTAAGAAAGTTGGCATGAGGGTGGGATGCCCTCTACATGCCCTTATGTATTTAGGTCTGGCACGGAGACAAACACTACTTAAGACCCTTTAGGGCAGATTTATGATTTAAAGTGCCAAACCACTGTCACTCAGCTTACTCATTCCTCCCATCTTATCCTTTGTTTAATCTTCTTCCACATTGTTTGCATTTCTTCTGCTTTTCCTTTTAGAATCTGTTCTTGACTTAAAATTCCTGGCCTGTGGCAACATTTCTGCTAAATGATATAAGGTTGTTTCGTGCTAAAAGTGTGCTGACTGTTATCCAAAACATACACTCTCAAAAAAATGCTGGGTTAAATATGGACAAACCCAGCGGTTGGGTAAAATGTTTGACTAACCTGCTGGGTACTTTTATTTAACTGAACTATTGTTTAAAAATTACTATATTGCTGGATTAAAATGAACCCAAAATCAGACACATAATTACTAGGGGCAACAATTTAATAAATGCTTATTGTTTAATCATTATTTATTAAACATATTAATAAATGTACATTTCCAACCTATTTTAGGTTCATTTTAAGCAAGTAATGTAGTCATTTTTAAGCAATAGTTGAGTTAGTTCAATTGTTGAACTATCCAGCAGGTTTGATCAAACATTTAACCCAACCGCTGGGTTTGTCCCTTTTTAACCCCACTTTGTAATTTTTTTAACCCAGCATTTTTTAGAGTGTATGAACTTGATTCTGGCAAAGTTTTATTACTTTGGTTTACGTTGGCAGTTCGTTCCACCTACAGTAACCATTTAAAAATGTATAAAATCAGGCAAAATATATGTGAACAAACCCCTATGTAAAAACCTTCAGAATAGCAATAAAACTGCAAAGTTTGGTGTTTGTAAGTGCTGCTGAAGTGGAGATTTCTAGCTCAGTGTAGGAGAAAAACTCATTTTGGGAAAATGTCCTTTACAGATATATACTGTATTTGAAATCTACAGACGCAAATAAATAAAGTGCAATAAAAATTCCACTCAAAAGTGTATTTTTTCTGTTCTCTCCCCACTAGTCTGAAAAAAAAACACTTCATGAAAAGCCAAAAAGCCCAAAATCTCAAAATCGACATTTTTAGAGTTTTGGAAAAATCTAGATAGAGGCACATTTTTCCAATAAGCCTCTGTTGGTTGCAAAATACATGCTATTCATAAGAAGTGTAACACATTTTGTCTGTGTGTTTCAGATCCCGTACACTGGAGCCAGTATGAATCCAGCTCGCTCTTTCGGTCCTGCGGTCATCATGGGAAAATGGCAGGACCATTGGGTAAGATTTAAAATCTTCCGTGTGTGGACAAACTCCTTAAATTCTTTCTAAACCTTACATTGATATTTATGTGCACAAAGATTGAAGGTCAGCAAGGCCTTTGGAACTGTGATTGATAAAAGGGAATCTGTCGAGAATTTGATTCAACGCCAAAACTTTTTTAAGAAGAGAATTTTGGCTTTGTTTCTTTCACTCCTACAAAGAAGAGACTGAACTATATCTGGTGCAAGAAGACATTTACTCTGACCTACCACAGACATTTGGAATGAAGCTTGATATGAGCAATAATCACATTCATAGCTGTTCGATATGACTATATGTGATACGGCCGTAGGTAATCACAGCGTGCTGATATACAGCTATATCACACGGCTACGAGTGTGATATTGCATTTATACAACAGTTCGATGGCACGAGTGTGTAAATAAATAAGAACAACAACAGAGTGTCTTTAAAAACCCTCTTTTGTGAGGAACTACTTCCTTCCGCCGCGGATTCAAATCTCAAGTGCACAGTTGAACCCAAAGCCTTCATTACTAATTATAAAACGTCACTTTAGAGCAAGTAATGAAGAAACGTTGAGAAACGCTTCATTGAATTATGTAGAGTACAGTATAACGGTAGTATGAGAGAGAGATCAACTAAATGAGTGTAAGCCATATCTGTTACGTGTCTTGTGGGTCAAAGAGAAGTGCTGAGACTTAACTTCATACAAACAAATATTTAATATATCATTTTAAAAGAGAGTATTCCACACAAAACATCCAAAACACTTCAACGATAGACAGGGGATTGACAGAAACAGAGGGATTAAATACACTTGGAAACAAAGGGGTAACATGACGCTGATTAAAGACATGCACATCTGAAACATAACAAATACAGTTCAGGACAGAAACACATATAACAATATCTTTGTCTTTGTCCTTTTAAAAGTTATGGGGATTTCCCAAAGCACTAAAACAACTTCTTTGTTCTGAGTCACTTATAAAGAGAGTCTTTTCCGCCATCTAAAGGCGTAATAATGTAACTTTCAATGATACTATTGACAGACCCTTTCCCAATACTAAATATGGCATATTATTTATATGTAACAATATTTAAATGAACAACAATAGCCATTATAAAACAAACACAAGAAAACAAAGCAGTCAAACGTACAAAAGCAGCGCTCTAGTACAGGATTTAAGTTAAATATAGTTAAGTTATAATAGACTGTTGTTTAAGTCATATATAAGTCATTCTACTTGAAACATTGCAGTCAGAAACCCGACAGATGTGGCTTTCAAAATAAAACGGGTACACGACACTGGTTGGTCTGCTCCCTTCAAGCACATACGAGAGTTATGTATCTTCATGAGCGGCGCGTCTGAGTGACTGCTGCTGTCATCACGCTTGATTCAGGGTCTCCCCACTGGTGCCGTAACATTAGAAAGGTCAAAACATATCTTTCAAGGAGTGTTTACCACACTTGCAGCATGCCAGACACAGTGCCCTTTTCATGGCGTTGGTGTGAGTTTCGTCAATGAACGATTTTAGAGATTATGAATGAAAGAAATACATCAGGTGTGAAGCCATATGAAGGCCAAACTGGTAGTGTTACACTAATGAGAGCTGCTGGTGATCATTATACTGTGTGTTTAATCGTTTGGAAATAATGAGACGAACAGAAGAACTGCATTTTTGGACACAGGTTTTGTTCAGCGCTGTCCGGGGTCGTGCAGGGTAAACGTATCTGGTCTGCGCTATGCTGTCGGTCGCACCCATTTCTATTTCTATCGTCACAGCGGTTAGTATTCCAGATTTGGCACACTTTTGGAGTCAATATGCTTGTCGCACTGATAAAATCCATATATCAGACACGGATATGAGAGCAGGACAGATTATTTACTGGGCTGAAAATATAACGAAGGAAAGGAAAGCAAAGGAAAGGAATTATTTTCACAATATATTTCACAAAAAATGCAGACCATGATTAATACAGTGGGGTCCAAATATCAAATACCAGTGAATATGCATCTATTTCACATATTAAATTTAATAGATTTTTCTTTTCATTGCAAATTGAAATATTTGCATAACAATTTGAGTGAAAAGTTTAATATTCATTAAATTAATTGAGCTTACTTATTTTAAATAAATTAAAAGAAATATTATAATATTATATATTATTAAATGTTTATAACATTTCTTATTTTTTTCATTATTTAATTTAAATAAATAAAAATAAATCTAAATTTTAATTTCTTAATTGTTTTCATTACTTAATTTAATTTAAAATAAATGAATCTAAAATTTGATATATTGGTGCAGAATCTTAAATATTTCCTATTAATTTTACAACAGCATTTCTATACATTTTTCAAAATCCTAAAACTCACAATTAAATTAATTTAATTTAATTAAAAACAAATGTATTAGAAGAAATCTTAAATATTATTTGGTGCATAATCTTAAATATTTTTATACTATTTATATTATAAATATTTTAGAATATGTACAAAATCTAATTAATTTTAAAGCATAAAATTTCTTAATTTTGTTCTAAATCATAAAACTCGCAATGAGTCAAAAGTTTAATTAAAAATAATTAAAAGAAATGAATTAAAAGAAGATTTTTATTTTATAATATTTACGTTATTAGATTTAAAGCATAATTTTTCTTTAATTGTTTTCTTAAGATAAGTTTAATTATTTAATTTTATTCAAATGATTATTTAAATTTAAATAAATTAATTAAAAGAAATCTTAAATTTTATATGTTGGTGCAGAATCTTAAATATTTTGTATAAAGTTCATCCTCATAACATTTTTTTTTAAAGTCTATTTATTTCCAGGTTTAAATCTGATGAATCCCCGATTTTCAATGTGGTCTTTTGGATCCTTTTTTCAAGATTCATTATTTCTCTCTCTCTCAGGTATACTGGGTAGGCCCTTTAATAGGGGGCATCATGGCTGCCGCTGTGTACGAATACCTGTTCTGTCCCGACCCGGACATGAAGCGGCGTTATGCCGACGTCCTCTCCAAGAGCCCCTTCCAAATCGACCCGTATCGGGTAGTGGACACAGAAACCTACCCCAGCGATCAAGCTCAGCTCATGGCCAAGCAGGCAGCGATTCGAGTGCTGGACCTGGAGAGGGCCGAGAAGAAGGAGAGGGAGTCGACTGGAGAAGTGTTGTCGTCTGTATGACTAGTGAGAGGCACTGAGGAGGAGCTCAAAGAGACGGATCTGATCTAGAGTCAATGTGAATCTTCTACAGAATGACTCCCAACACTTGACTTTAATCATTAAGAATGGTCTGACTTTAAACTCGCTCAAAACACTCTTCCCTGTATGCCAGTCACAGCCCACAGACCTCATATCCAATAGATTCCACTTTGAAGATTTCAGCCAGTCACTGAACATCCTTTAGCAGATGCACTTCATCAACCACGGAATCAATAACTAAATGGGATTCTCACATCTAAGCAAATGTAACGGGTTTGTTTGGTCTACGGGTTATTACCTGGCAGTCAGGGGTTGAGATGAGATCATCACCATAGTAATGCAGATCATTTTCCTTCTCAGTGCACTCTGTGTGAATTAACCCCTTCTGTCCTCACCTTCTCCCTTTTACATTTCATGTTGTATAGAGTATTTTTATATATTTGTTTTCCTTATGATAATGAATGTTATTTCTTTTGTCTGTTATTCTTTATAATTGCAACCCTGCATGATTTTTATTTCATTTTTGAGTCCAAAATGCATGATTTTTCTCAGACAAATAACTCTATGTGTGCATATTGTGTCCCTCCAGCTTTACTTATTCGTACACTCTCGAGAACACATGTAATCAATGAAAAATTGTTTACTAGTGTAGGACTTAATGTTTTGAATTGAGTGGTTGATTATGATTTCAATTTTAACTTTAGTTAGTGTGTAATGTTGCTGTTTGAGCAGAAGCAACATCTGAAAAGTTACGACACCCAAAGTTCAATGCAAAGGGAGATATTTTCTTTTACAGAATTCTGTTTAATGGCTGGTAGGGACTACAACGAGCTAGTGACATCACTAACCCCAGAATTTACATAAACCCCGCCCCCTGAAAACACATGACAAAGGGGCGGGGCCATGTTGGGCTGCTTTAGAAAAGAGGAAGAGTTGTTGAAGTAGAGTGTTGTTGATGCCGTCATTTTACACCGGACTGCTTCACAAACGAGGGTCAATTCAACGCTGGATTTACACAATGACGGCATATGCTAGTCGATGAGTTGAATCAACTCCACAACAACTGCATAAATGTATCCACTAACTGTTCAGAAACATCCAGTTTCAGTCTAAAAGTTGTAACTTCTTCCGGAGTCTCTCCATCAGTGTGACTCCGGTTTGATCAATGTAAGGCTGAACACGTTACTGACAATCCTCATTTTGGCTGCGTGAGATTCTCCAGCTTTGTTGTTGTTGAGCAACTGAAGAGTGAGCTGTTAAAGCTCCGCCCTCTTCTGGAAAGGGGGCCAGGAGCAGCAGCTCAGTTGCATTTAAAGAGACACAAAAACGGCGTGTTTTTGCTCACACCCAAATAGGGGCAAATTTGACAAGCTATAATAAATGATCTGTGTAGTATTTTGAGCTGAAACTTCAGACATTCTGGGAACACCAAAGACTTCTATTGCATCTTATGAAAGGGGGCATAATAGGTCCCCTTAAGTATCCAAACATATTTTGTTTGATACATATCACAATCATGAATGATCAGTTTTTGCATGTTCATATCCAACTTATAATAACTTTATTTTAAGCTGATTAATTATCTAACCTTTTGTTGGATCCATAAAGTGATTTATGTAATCAAGTGATGTATATGAATTGTTCCATAATCATGTGAAAACTGGAGTATAATTATTATTTTGAAAAATAGCAGGAATTTCTTACGGAAGCTCGTTCAACCCTCGGAGTTGATCAATAAAAGGCTTCCATAATTCCTGATACAGCAGGCATTTACATCTCTGTACCAGCAGAGGGCGGCATGTCCTTAAACTGCGTCGTTAACCGGATACTCCAGTGATGATGAGCTGATTTGTTTATCTGTTGGCGCCAAGTACCGGATTTTTTCCAAAAAGATTTTCGAGGTTCGTTTAGCTCCTCTCTCTTCTATCATAAGTCATTCTCCTTCTGCTGCCCTGTTTCATTTAACACGCCATTTCTGTCTCTTCTTGGTGTCAGAATGAGTTTGTGTGTATTATGGAAAACCTGGAAAGGTTGTTTTAATCATTTTAATATTGTTTGATTTCATGGCCTAAAAAAATCATTACATTTTTAAAAATTTGTGTGAATTTCTGTTGAATATAATTATGTTCTAATTATGCTCAGCTGTAAACAAAAAAAAAGTTTTTTCAATAATTTGCTCTATATATTTGCAATCAATTTGTGTGTGTGTGTGTGTGTTTATATCTTCCTCCCATCCACCTGGGAAAATAATAGAAAAATCCTGTAAATTCATTGGTTAAAAGCTGTGGAAATCCTGTTCTATACGTGTATGAATCAGAATGGGAGGGGGAGAGAGAAAGAGGGTGCAATGTTTATAGTTTTTATTTATAATTAAGAAGGTGGTTAATCCCAAGGCTTTTTCACTGTAACAGAGGCAGCCCTCCACTCTTCAATCCCTCCTTCAGCTATTTATGGAAATTTAAATCTTAATTGCTCCATTTAAATTAATTGGAGAAAGAAAAAACTCAGCAGTTAGTCTGTTAAAATATTTATTTTCCCATGTGACTACAAAGGAGATCCTCCATCACAACGCACATAGCTGCCCAAACTACTGACTAACAGCATCAAAGCCTAAGTGTGTGTGTGTCTGTGTGTACATTAATCCAACTTCACAGACTCAAGTCATTACAAACATAGTAAAGGCTTAGTCATTTAGAGCGATGTACACAAAAAACACAAAAACATACATGTGTATGCACATACACAAAGGCACAAAAGTTTTATGTATGACAGTTGAAGCCAGGGCCAGAGGCTATATCACAATAAACAATCTGACTATGAATATTCATGCAAGCTCACACTGGTTTTGTGTAATATTAAGCAGCCCAATGAATATTCCTGGAGACAAATGAACGTGAAGGTTGTGTCTACATCTTCTAGATCAGTCTTCTTGTGCAAAGCTTATTCACCTTTATGGAAACTGTATGAGTGACTGAAAGCACAAATCAATGAATTCAGGTAACATTGCCTACTTCAAATCCTGATTATGTTATTTCATTATTTATATTTAGCTTTCTGTCCCTGTAGGTCACCTCAACTAAACTTGATTCTGTCATTTAGACCTAAATATATATATATATATTTTTTTTTTTTTTGATCTTGTGGGCTCTAAGCAACGAGACGTCCGGGGGTGGTGTTATAGACACAGTAAAAAGTTTTTTTTTCCCATAAAATGGCTGCAAATAGTATTTTCTTCATAAAAAAACAAAGATCTACTAAGTAAGTAGCATTGTTCATCAACCTAACTTATAGAAACAGCAAAGCCACACAATCTGTTTGAGTGATTAATAATCAGTATCTAAGCTGATGAAAAAATCCACATTAAATTCTATCTTCAACAGCTTTGTGAACTTTTATAATGATGCGTCTACCTTTTAAAAGCATCATTATGGAAACGTGAGGAGAGTTCTCCGAATGAAAGACCCACGACTGGCAGGAATTAAATTAATGAATGGGGGTGATTTTAACTGTAACAAGATGATCGACAGGGCATTAAGCGACAGAACATCACTGCAATTTTGTCAAAGTAGTAGGCATATTTTAAGTAGGCGAACTGACCGTTTGCAAAGACCTTTAGTTAATGTTTTTTGTCCGACAAGCCATGCGCTCTCAAGCCACACATCATGTTCTCACGAAGTGAAAAATACATCCCGGAGCAAAGAGGACACTGACAACGCTTCGAAAGACAAGACAGAGCAGGTTACTTCTGATATGAAGCAAAGTTTCACATTTCAAATATTGTCATTTTTTTTAAGAACTTTAAACAATAAATAGTGGCTCTTTAATGTGTCGTGACTGATCGCTGTAGCTCCTCAGTTCATCTCTTCATACCAGTTCATTTATAGCGTCAAATAAACATGAATGAACATCAGAAGGAATGTTGTTTCAACCGCGGAAAGACGTGAATACACACAATTTTTCAAGTTCACCAACGTTAATCCTGCCTTGTTGGCGGATTCTGGGCTATGATGGGTCAGATCGCCTGTCAATCAAACTGCCGGCTAAGGGTCAATTGGGACGCAGCATTGGTCTTGGATGGAGGAAACAGACAAGCAAAGGGACTTTTCTAGTCGATGAATCAGACCATCACGTCCTCGCACTAAAACACATCTTGTTTCTAATTGGTTAAAAAAAAGCACTGGCCACTCCCCTCATTCATTCTCTTGCTCTTTTAATTTGAGCCTGGAACTGTCAGAAACAGGTGTAATAATATAGCCCGTTTAAGCCTATCTGTCAGGTAGTGACATTTTATGTGTGTTATTCCTAATTAAACTAGTCATTAAAATCCCAGATGTGCTTTTATAATCATTAAAAATGGCTTGGAATACGACTCATCCAATCAAAATTTAAATATGGAAGTAGCCATCGGTTTTATAATTAAGCTTTTAAAGCGAAAAACACTGACATTTTCATTCTCACCTTACCATGTCAACCTCAGGGATTTATTTCTAGGGTATATCTATCCTTACACACACATGCACACATGCACACTCGTTTTCGTCCGCTTCTCGCAGAGATGTGCGCGTGCATACATGCATCACACAAGCACACCATGCGGAAACTCCGAGAAACAGCCGTAACTTAGGGAATTTTGAATTTTAAATGGCAAATCAAGCATTTAACACTTTCACCCTCCTAATAATTTATACAATAAACAGGAGCCTAAGTCACTTCCTTAATAATTTAGACATAAGCTAATGTTGATTTATTCAGCAGGGCTAGTGCCAGCAGGAGACCCGGAGGAGCTGAAATGTGTATTAAAGTAGGACAGAGGCAGCCGGCGCCATAATAACATTTGGATAATTTTATTATGGCTCACGGCTCAGTTCATTTCCCCTTCTGCTCGCTGCATGAAATTGTTTGATTCTCACAGTGCCTGGAGTGAACTGAGAAGGTGCCACACACGCACATAAACATATGCAAACACACTTTTTCGCGCAGTTCGCAGCACACCTACTCCCTCATACCTTCTCTCTCGCTGCCATGCGTTCCTGACACGTTAAAATCTCTCTCAAACACACAAAAACTGCTCTCGTGGCTCTGCCTGACAACACAGACACACACAGAGAACAGGCAGATAAATGATGTGTCTCATTACCGGAGATGTGGAAGAGTGGCAGCACTTTCGATGAGAATGGACCGAGATTAATTCCCTCCATCATCCATTCTTCAGTCAGAGACAGCAGCAAACACTGGAGAGCAAGGACGAGAAAGAAAGAAAGCAAAAGAAGGCTGTATTTGTTTAACTAAAGATAGGATGCTTATGGTAAAGTCTGTCTCCATAAAGACAGGAACAGTGGAGTCAGACATAATGCTCTGGCCTCAGGGGTGTGTGTGTGTGTGTGTGTGTGTGTGTGTGTAACAATTTGAAATGTCCTGTTGCCATTCACTATCCTACCATCTTTTCCAGTCTCTTTTTTAAGTAGCATGCTTAATAATGGTTAATAGCATCTCGACATCAGTTGTGATTGTATGCTTGTTATTTATTGTGTGAGTGAATAGGCATATGTATTGAATTAATAAGCCATTTTATTAATAGTGATATTTCCAGTGACGGTAAACACATTCAGCAAGTCAACTGGTGAGAAAAACACTTTGGTACACAGTTCATATTTTGCACAAAAGTTCCCACACTTCAAAACATTTGCACACTGTGAAAATTATTTTCATGATTTGTTATTATCACAACATTAAATCAACTTCGATAATTAATGCGGTCCAGTTTCTTTTGATTAAATCAATTGCATTAACTCACGTTTTTAATTTCGATCGACTCAAAATTTGAAGGCAACTTACTTTTTTTAAGTTAAACCAACAATTATTTTTTATTGTAGTTGGACAATGGATAATGATTTTTTAGAAAAATTCTATAGAAACTGCACTCAAAATGGGCCATTTAGCTAATGCAGTGTTTTAGAGCTTAGATGAATGAGAAAAATGAGAAAAATACTACATTAATGCATTTAAAATCCTCGCATTTTTGTTCATTTCCATTACGTTTCACAACCACAATTTTTTAAAACCCCCTAATATTTACAGGTTTTCCATAGCCGTGACATAGGTTTCAATCTGTAATGGCCCTCTCCCCCTCTGTGAGCGCGCCCGTGCGCGCACTCACCATCCATTTGCAGGAAGCGCCCGCGGCAGCGTTCCATCAAAACTAATCATAACCATTCAAATCTGCCTCCCCGCTGCAAGATGTAGGAAAGAGGGCGACTGTTTTACGCAGAAAAAAATCACCAGACCTCCTTTGTACAACCTAGAATAAGAGAAACTTCACATTTTTTGCGTTTTACAAATAGCTCATTCTTGTGATCGGTTAATTCACTAGTTGTTCTGAAGTGAGCCGAGATCTGCAGGGGCGTTTGTTTGAGCGCGCGCGCGCTCTCTCTCTCGCTCTCTCTCTCTCTCTCTCTCTCTCTCTCTCTCTCTCTCTCTCTCTCTCTCTATCCGGGTCTGGCCCAGAGGGGTTGTGAAACCCCTGGAGCGACTCTCTGTGAATTCAGCTTCAGCTGGGCTCCATTCCTCAGCGCTTGAGCGAGGGGCGCGGACAGGAGCCCAAACACGGAGAGGTGACACGTCGCTGGATGTCCCATGTTCCAGGTGAGGAGCGCCAGATTGGGCTTTGTGGGTTTTTTTCTACAGAGAGAGGCAGTGGGTCTTCAGAGCGCAGCTGCATGTACGCATGTGCCAGAGGACGAGCGCGTTTGGGACAAAAATATTTATCTTCTCCCAGTTTACATCCTGTCGCTTCCCGATATGTGTAATGGCAGCGCGAAACGACACCTGAAGCAGTTTACGTTGCCACATGTAAAACTGTTCAGTAGCGTAGCCTCGAATAATTGACTGATAATGGCGTCCTCGATTAGGTTTCGCGATGTTATACGATGTGAAGTCGCAAGCTCTTTAAATGAGAGCCGAATGCGATTGTGAAAATCTTTCTTTAACACAACGGCTGCCTTTATATTCGCACTATACGGGATTTGGGTTGGCAAACGGCAACTGCCGCACTTTTGAATGTTGCTGAGGGCGTTTTTCTTGTTTATTTGTGTTTAGCAGCGGTTGTTATTTTTAACCGCGATGTTAAAAGTCGAGCATTCCTTCATTCTCATCTTGTAATGCGCTACAGCTGCTGCACGCTCAGAGCGCGAGCGAGAGGAACAAGACGCACGTGCGCATGTTACAATGGAATCGCATTTTAACTGCGTTGATTGTTGTACGATTCACTGCATCCTATACTATAAGTTCTTTCTGCTCACAGCTGTGGCCCCACATGCTACCTGCTCGAGGAATTGTCATTTGTTGTCCAAGTGGATGTGTGTGGTACTGTCAGCTGACATTGAGTCTTTACATATACGGTCTAATTAGGTTACCTGGCCAAGGGAGGTTTTTTCATCAAAAAGGGCATACTAGTGTGCACTAGAGGGGGCTTTGCTCTGTCTTATGTTATCTTATCATCTCTATCTGTCTGTCTTAAATGCAGATGAAGGGAGGGGGGGGGGGGAACCCTGAGGTTGAGGCCCTTCAGCTCATTATGGGATAGAAGAACATTTCAGAATCCAGTACATCATCCAACTTTCATCATATCTGTTTGACAAAACATAATTCAGCATTATTTTCAGAAACTCATGCTAGTGAATTCTGTCGTGCACTCTTAAAGGGATAGTTCAGCCAAAAATGAACATTTTGTCATTACTGACTCGCCCTCATGTTGTTCCAAACCTGTATGAGTTTCTTCTGTGGAACACAAAAGAAGATAGTTTAAAGAATGTCGATAACTAGAAAGTGATGCACCCATTGACTTCCATAGTATAGGGGGAAAAAAATACTATGGAAGTCAATGGGTGCCGTCAATTGTCTGGATACCAGCATTCTTCGAAATATCATCTTTTGTGTTCAGCAGAAGGAACAACTTGAGTGTGAGTAAATGACACTATTTTTTTGGCTGAACTATCCCTTTAAAAATAATTGGCATCTGTGGTTCCATGGAGAGCCTTTAACGTCAATGGAACCTTTCCATTTGCAAAAAAGGTTCTTTTTAGTGGAAAAGGGTTCTTTAGATTTTTAGAAGTGTTGTTTCACTTTTAGAAAAAGTGGTTCTTTTAAGAACTGTACACTAAAAGGTTCTTTGGGGAGCCAAAAATGGATCTTCTATGGCAGGGGTGTTCAGTTAAAGTTCTAAGAGGTCCGATCTCTATATTTAGCTCCCAGCGGAGGTCCAGACAATACTTTTTTGGAACAGCCTTAGTACTTTGTAAAAGAAGAGACTTAAACACTCAAATTAGTCATTAAAGATGAGGCTCTTGGGCCCTGAGAGTCAAAGCAGTGATGTCTAAGAATTTTACTGATATTTACCAAAAAAAGTAAATATTTCTCTGAAATTATATGAATATAAAAAGGTTAGATCAGAAGTTTAATCAGGCTATTATTATTATTACAATTAGACACCTACATGTATGGCCTTGGGACGGAGAAAACATACTGAGGGTGCAGGGTTAACCTCTTAACAAAATGTACAAAATGTACGATTTTTGTATTAAATGATCCAAAAACCACCTGAACAATGTTATATATTTTGTTGACTCGTGTACTTAGATGAATGTTTCCAAGAATGTTTAAATCCAGAGAAATAAGCAATTTTAACTAGGACATGGATTGTGTTCGTGCGTTGCATATCAATGATATCATACCTGTATCACCCTCTATTTCCGGTTTTATTTTGTAGAAACCATAGAATCACTAAAGACACTTTAATATATTACATGTTTTATTAGACAGGTGAGCAACTGTTTAGATACATTCATCGACAGAAAACATGTAAGTCTTATTTAAATATCGTTTTCTTGATTTATCGTGAGTTCCATGTTTTACCATGACTAATATCGATCTAGCTTACTGCAGTGTGCAACAAGTGCGTTGCCCCACATACACATGACCGGAAGAAGCGGAAGTGGCAACTGTGGCATAATAAAAGTTCCACTGCTCTCGAGCCGTGTGTCGCGCTCGTCTCTCATTAGCAATCGCTCCAGAGGCCTCGTTCCGCTCCAACAGCTTTCGGCCACACCCTGCTTCCATGCATGAATATGATTTCTGCCGGAGTCTCGTCGGATTCATTTCCACCGACTGTAGACGTGAAGACAACATAATGTGGTACTTTATGTCTTTAGCAGGAAAGAGAAGCAACAAGAACGGAGCGTAAAAATCTTGAATGAAGCGCGTTTTTTCCCTTAAATGGGAATATTAAAGGATGTGGCGCTGAAAGATTATTACCATAAACCATCCTGAACCGCTCCATTGTTTTGATGCGCTGCTCACTGTAAACTGTAGAAACGGAAAAATGACGTAACTATGTCCGGATATAATCAATCCAGGGGTCAGGGAACCACAACGCGGCCCGACGTTTGAATACCACTGCTCTTAAAAACGCGTTTTGAAACCTTGTGTGGTGAAATTGTGCATAGGCAAATGTGACCCCTGTAGAAGTAAAGGCTGCTGCTTTCCTGAGAAAACTTTGTACAGACATTCGGCACAGCCTCATCTGTTAAATCTGGTAAGGAGTCTTGTATAACTGTAGGGGATCATAAAGTACAAATGTAATTGGTCTCGTAGAGAACACAAGCATTCCTGTACAGAACACCATCACCCACTAAAACGCACACAATGGATGGCATGCAGCGAGCTGAATTGCTGCCCACGGACAGGGCAGAGTTTTCTGACTCATTCTTGTAGAATATTCAACATGTTAATGTGAGCTTGGAATCACCTCAAACACAGGTTTCTAATCCTCAGTCTGTCTTCAGCGCTTCTCCGACACAACCACATTTTGCATATGCACCCATGAATATGGATAAGATTAAGAGCAGGATGTCATGCAAGTCTTTCCATCTTTCTGTCTCTCTCCTGCGCCACAAACATGTGAAATGAACTGTTGCCTAATGGTCACATTTAAATCGGAACCATCCAGAGCCACGATTATCGTCAACTACAACTACTGAAAGCATAAAAACATGTAATTTGCAGTAAACTTTAACTGAAAGATAAAATAATCTACAATAACATAAAAACATGTAAATTTGTTTTAGTTCAGCTAGTTGCCAACACAAAATCTCTAAATGAAATAAAACGAATATATAGCTAAAACTACATAGACATACTTAAGAGGGGGAAAAAACACAAAATTACTAATATTAAAATGAAAAAGGAAAATATAAAAATGAATTCAAATGATTAATAAAAACTATAGTGGTATATAAATGATTATAACATTAATCAATGAATCCTGAAAAAAGCAGCACAACTGTTTCCAACATTGATAATAAATCATATTTGAATGATTTCTGAAGGATTATGCGACACTGAAGACTGGAGTAATGATGCTGAAAATGCAGCTTTGATCACAGGAATAAATTATATTTGAAAATATATTATAATAGAAAACCATTATTTTAAATTGTAATAATATTTCACAATATTACTGTTTTTACTGTATTTTTGATCAAATAAATGCAGCCCCAATGAGCAGAAGAGACTTCTTTCAAAAAAATTAAAAATGGTACTGTATATCAGTGCAATACTGAAGCAGCGGACCGTCATTTACTACAGGTGCTCGATTCGATTTGCATCTCTCCCACACCGGATGGCGTGCTCAAAGATGGTTCCCGTCTCCGAGCCGTACATACCCAGACACACACTCGCACATTCAGTAGTTACTCTTTTTTTGGCCGCCTCGGGCTCTGGCAGTAAGTTCAGCTATATCGCACCTTGGTGTTCCTCTCTCTCGCTCGCTTTCATTCTCTCCCAAGCCTCGGAGGTAGAGGCGATTTGTGATGCTGCGCTCACACTGTTTTTTAAAAAAGTGCTTCCTCTGAACTTCTCTATCTCTTCAGATTAGTCAGGGAACAAATTACCTGCCTGCACATAAAAAGCCCCTCTCCAATCCTCCGCACAGCCATGTAACGAGCCTGATCTCCCTTTTGAAGAGTGGGCATGTTATTTTCCCTCTCGCCTGCAGGCTAGCCTGCCATGCAAATGATTATGAAATTAAATTTAAAACTATACATGTATTCAGCCTCTCTCTTATCGCTATCTGCACAAAGCGCATACAAATCAGGCCGGGATCAGGGCCCCGGCTCAGGACTGCACTTTAAAGCTTTGCTAATTGCTAATTGGGTATCTAGGTGTGAAATGGGCTCTGCTAACGAGAATTTAAAATGTGGAAAGGAGGGATTTCTTTTTTTCCTTTTCTGCTCTCTCTCTGTCTCGCTCCGTCTTTCTCTCTCCTTCTCTTTCCTTTGAGAGATGTCAGAGCTGTTTCTGGTGACATGCCTGTGGGCAGGAATGACAGAATGAGACAAAAGAAGAGAGGTCTCTCATTTCAAAATGGAGGCTCATCCTTACACAGGGATATATGTGTGCTGTGCGGAGGAGAGAAATGAGATACAGGTCCAACGTGCGAAAAGGGTGCAGGTAGTTTAATGATTAAGGATTCGGGCTTCTAACAAAGGCTGTTGGTTGAGTTCTAGACCAGAGTAAACCCGAGGACTCGAGTTACAGAGATCACCATCCTGTTATACTGCCATTATGGCCTCGAGCGAGGGACTTTTCTCACAAGGAATTGTGAACCTCGGGAACCTCAGCGCTGCACGTTTGAGGTCTTTCTCATTCGACACACCTCTTTCAGGTCATGGAGCTCTCTACTAATGAGCAAAGATTTGAATCAGGTGTGTTAGATGACGTCCAAAATGTTTCGTGCTGGAGGGTGAACACTATGGAAGCTTGTTTCTGCCTTAAGATAAAGAATAAAAAAGGTAATTGAGACTTTTTTTCTTGCAATTGCTAGTTTATATCTCACAATTCTGACTTTATTTCTCAGAATTACTAGATATAAACTCACAATTGCGAGATATAAAAAGTCAGAATTGTCTGATATAAAGTCGGATTTGTGAGTTATAAAGGTGGAATTGTGAATTATAAAGTCAGAATTGTGTGATATGGCCCTCTTTCACAGACAGCGCTTAGATTAAACCAGAATTAGGCCTTATTTCAATTTGATAGAAAAGATTAAAGATAAAAAAAAAGAAAAGATTTCTGGTGTGCATCTTGAGACAAAACAATGACACTGGCATATTTTAAGATATGTCAGTGCAAGTTGCTTTTAGTTAAAACAGCTCAAACATGCATTTTAGTCTGGGACTAGCTTAAGCCTCATCTGTGAAACCGGGGGAAAAAGTCAGAATAGCGAGAGATAAAGTCAGAATAGCGAGAGATAAAGTCAGAATTGCGAGAGATAAAGTCAGAATTGCGAGAGATAAAGTCAGAATAGCGAGAGATAAAGTCAGAATTGTGAACTAACTGCAAACTGAATTCTGATTCTACATATCTGATCATTGTCATTGTTTATTCTCAAAGTTCTGTTTGTGGTACTTTATTGGGGCAATGACATGATTTTTTTTCCCCTCTGAAATCTGTTCATTAATTTATTTTTATAAAGATAAGAAAATGCAATTCATATATACTTGACTTGAATACACACTGTATTTTCCATGTTTTTAAATTCTGAAATTAATAATTAAATTAATAATTGAAATTAATAATTAGTAATATTTTATATATATATATATTAACTTCAGAAAATATTTTAAAATTTATTTTATATATTTCAATATATATTATATTTTATTGTATAAATATATTGTATTCAAGGTCCAAGGAAATGTATATAATTTTTACTATTATTATTTTTTACTTTGTTACGACACATGAACCTTCATAGACACTCTTATTTGCTATTGACCCATATCTTTTCCTTAAAGAAATGTTCACAAGACTATGGAAAGACTCTGACCATATAAAGTTAATGAGTCAGATGATCGCTGTTGATTTGCTGATGGATGAATAGAGCTTTTTTTTCATCCCTCTTGTAGCTTTGAGCCCTACTGAGCTCTAAAATCCGCTTCCTCATGCGTTGCCTGTCTCTGAGGCACAGCGCCGGAGACAAACATCTGCCTTATTCTCCAGAGCCAAACCTCAGCTCTGCGCTGTTCATACTGAGACAGCATTGCCTCGGGGTTCTCACGACACACACACAAAAAGGGGAGAGAAGAGAGAGGCGTGAACGTAGAAGCACTTAGGAATGTGTTCTTCATCAAGGTCACTCATATAGGATGACACAAATGAAAACTGGCATATTTTGCAATAGAAATTATTGTATTTAGAGATTAACTGGGCAATTCCATCCTGACTACCCTAGAATCATTCATACACAAAAATATCAATGCATAATAAAGTAAGCCCTGAAATAAACTATGATGCATTTCAGACGGGCTCCGTTTACATTACAATATTCTTTATTGTTATATGAGAGAAAATGAAAATCTGCTCTAACCTGAGAAAGTCTGCATTGAGTTCCAGCTAAGCTGCTTCTGCAAATCACACATTCATGTTTATCAGAACAGCAGAAACTAACTACAGTCCAGTCACACTGTCACATCAACAGCAAGGAATTTGAAAAACTGTAGGCAAGTTCAGCAAAAAAATCATTCACCTTAATGCCTTTCTTCATTCTGTGGAACACAAAAGGGCGTTCACTCGTTTTTTAGGCAGTGACAATGAATGGGTAGTGGAAATTTGAAGCTTCAAAAAAAGCCATAAAAGTATTATAAAATGGTCCACATGACTCACGTTGATTCACTGTGTTGATCTGAATCAGAAATCGAATCTGTCCGTTTGCTAAACAGCATCAAGTGGTTCATTGAAATGAGTCGAGTCAAAATAAGGTCTTTTTCTGCCATTTTATTACTTCTTAAGACTTTAAAGATGTGTATGACCTCTCTTATGATACATATATGGTGCTTTATGTGTATATTGACAGCCTCAGTCCTCATTCACTTTCATTAAGCTGCAAAAAAAGTGTGCAGGATATTCTTTGAGGCAGTGATAAAGTAATGACACAATTTTCATTTTTAGTTAAACGCTGAGTTTTCACCTGTTTAAAGTGCTTTTTTCTGCCGTTTGGCCATCATTGCATGTAAAAAGTTCTGGGTTAAAAACAACCCAAGTTGGGTTTAATTTGGACAAACCAAGTGGTTGGGTTAAATGTTTGACCAACCTGCTGGGAAGTTTTATTTAACTCAACTGTTAAAAAATGAACTTAAAATGAATCCAAAATAGGTTGGAAATGAACATTTATTTATAAGTTTATTAAATAAGTATTAAATCATAAACGTTCTTACACTTATTCATAAATGTTCACCTTTTGATTATTACTATTGCCTAGTAATTATTAATTATTTTTCATTTCCAACCTATTTTGGGTTCATTTTAAGTGAGTTATATAGTTATTTTTAATCAATAGTTGAGTTAAATAAAACTGCCTGGCAGGTTCTTCAAAACAACCCATTCGCTGGGTTTGTCCATATTTAGCCCAACTTGGGTTGTTTTGAACCCAGCATTTTTTTTTAGAATGTACACAAACCCATGGCTTGCACTTTATATGCTGTCCAAATTATTCCTTACATGCTCAGAAATATCAATTAGCTCACCACACCTTCATCTCTCTCTCCTCCCATCTGTCACATCCTCTCTTCCTCTCACACATACACAAAAGGCTGTATACACACACACACACACACTCGAAAGTATATGGATGGCCTCAGGGTTAGACATGATCACAGCTGCTACTGGAAACTCCCAAATCAAGTGAGCCTGCCTGAGCTACATAGCCCTTTAATAATTAGCAGGTGTGTGTCTGTGTGGGTGTATTAAAGGCATAATTTACTGCTTAATTCTGCTGCAGTCCAATACAGAGTATAGCTGACCGTTTGCCTCTTTCTCTCGCTTTATGTCTCCATCCAAGTTTGAATGAGAGTGTGTGTGTTTCAATTTTGGGCAATCTAGTTCCCTTTTCCTGCACCTTTAAGAGCGCGTGCCTGTTCTCGTAGCTGAAGGTCACTAAAACGCACAAAAAGCTCTCAGCTCTGCGGTCCAATATAGCGCATGCGCAGTGCCTCGGGACTCATACACTGTCAGACTGCAATATGGCGAGAATGCCTGGCAGCGGGGACCACTGCTGTAGAGATGATGAACCGGACCCGATGGCGGGAGATCGGGAGAGAGACGGAGGATCGGAAGAGGAAGACGAGGAAGAGATTCAGGAGATCCAGATCACAGGAGAAGAGGGAGAAGTGTCAGAAGAAGAAGCCGAGTTAGAGTGGGAGGAGTGCGGGGAGCCCGACAGCTGCGCTGCTGCCGTGGAAACGGGGGAAGCGGTCCTTATGCGGAATACGGACCAGCTCGAGTCGGCGGCTGGGGACCCGCTTTTCGCCGAGGGAGACATGCACCGCTCCAGGCTCAGCGAGAACACGCGCCTGGCCACCCGGTACGCGGTGCGAATCTTTCGGGAATACCTGACGGAGAAGGCACAAAGTACGGACTTTGAGAGCATGGACAAGCACGCGCTCTGCAAAGTGCTGCGCTCGTTCTACTCGGAGGCGCGCTCCAAGAGCGGACAGCTGTACAGCAAGTCTTCCCTCATCAGCATCCGGAGCTCGCTCAACCGGTACCTGAACGAGCCCCCGTTCTGCCGCACTCTGGACCTCACCAAAGACCCCGAGCTGCGCAGCGCCAACCTCGCGCTCGCCGCGGTCATACGCAAGCTGGAGGAGCAGGGCGCCGGTCCCGTTGTGCAGAAGCAGGCGATCACGCGCTCCGACCTGAGGAAACTCTACACGTCGGCCGTGTTCAGCGCCAGCTCGCCGTTCGGGCTGCTCAACAAAGTGTGGTTCGAGACTTGTATGTACTTCTGCACGAGGGGGCGGGAGAACCAGCGCGAGCTCGAGGAGGACTCTTTCGGGCTGGCCGTGGACGAGGACGGACGGAAGTTTGTGTACTTCAAAGCGCTCGGGCCGTACCACAAGTCTCGTTCCGCCTCCTGGACGAAAAAAAGATCCGACACAGACGACGAAAACCTTCCCCGCATGTACGAGACCGCCACGGAGTTCTGCCCCTACGCGAGCTTCGTGAAGTACCTCTCGAAGCGCAATCCTCTCTGCAAGGCATTTTTCCAGCGCCCGCGGGATCACTGCAGCGACACCGACACGACCTGGTACGAGAATAAAGCCATCGGCAAGAACCTGCTGGGCACGAGAATGCAGATGCTGTCGCGGGCCGCCAAACTGTCAAAGACCTACACCAACCACTGCATCGGCGCCGTCTCCATAGCAACGCTCAACGGCATTGCGGGCATCGGGTCAAAGTTAGCGCCTCTTCACGTCGTCTCCCCGGAAACGGTCAACGGAGCGCACGTGCTGCACTGCGAGGACGAGCTCAAACCGCCGAAGGTGATCAAACGCCCGCGAACGCTCGTCTATCCGGTGAGCGTTACGGGACCGGGGGCATCGCCGAAAAGACTCTGCGCGCGCGCCGCCGTGGAGCGCGCGGACACTCCAACGGTCACCGCGCTCGTCTCCTCTCATTGCGAACTCAACGGAGAGAGCCCTCACATGCTCCCCTCACAGGTAATAGCGATTTCATGTATTTAGCACGTCGGCATGACCGCGTGACGCGGTCTTAGAATAGTGCTAAACGATTTCAAATCAGTTTTACCAACGGCCCTGTTGCCTGTCAATCACGCCAGTCAGAGGACAATTGTGTTTTCACACCACACGCGTTTATGCAAATGAACGAATTCAAGCAACAACCGTGGGATGTCAAATTCGACTCATCTGTGTGTCATTTTGTATGGAACATTTGTCAGCAAATCCCAGATTTTCTTCTTCATTATAATGCCAAAATTAATTTGTGTTGTCTAGTGTTTTAATACATCCGTTAGATATGCATTTGCTTTTTTTTTTACCCATTTTTATAAACCAGTCCATCTCCATTTGTTCCCTGAGGGGCAGCAGCACAACCGCCTGTGGCGGGCCATTTGGTCATGTGATTAAGATTGATTTCTTCATGTGTCAGAGAATATTATTATGCGTTGTAAGTAGGCTGCACTGAAACAGACGCTGATTTCTTCACCCTTCAGCATGAAGGTGAGAGCGAAAAATAAAAGCTTTCGTTTCCTACAGAGGAATGAGCCAATAACACACCTGAACTTCAGCAAAAACCAGTGTCTCCTAAATATAATAGTGTAGTAGTGTGTTCTTCAGCTGCATTACATTATATTAATGATCAGAATTAAACAAGATTCACCCTCAGCTATATTTTCATTATGAATGTTAAAGTGTTTGGTGTTGTTCTTTTCTGTTTGAAGTTGCACTAAAATCACAGCATGTATTGCAAAAGTTTGGGGTAAATATCTATTAGCGACCCCTAGAGGGGGAAGAGAGTGCTGGAAAAACATCCTGGGAAAAAACCGAAAGCCTCGTCAATTATGACACTGCGTAATTTCACGTTCACATCCAATTATATCCCGTTCCCTCCTAGCTAATTAACTGATTTTAAGAGAGTCTGTGCGGGTTTCTTTCATATCTACTTGCTGAGAAAGCGTTTGGGTCAGAGACTGAAACTTTGAGAGGCCTTTTACCTCATGCATCCATTGAGGCATTATTGCGTCTTGTATTTACAGGTACACTTCCATTCAAAAATATCTTATAAGCTCCAATTATTTGTCCGAAAATACTATTAAAAATAATATTGTCAACTATTACAATTTAACACTGCCATTTTTCTATTTGAATATTTTCGTTTAGTGATGTCAAACGATTAATTGTGATGGTAACACTTTAGGGTTCAGCATGCATATTTCTAGGATACTGGCTGTTTATTAGTATTTATAAAGCAGATATTAATGCCTTATTTCACATCCCTTGATCCTACTCAATACCTAAACTTAACAACTATCTTACTAACTATTAATAAGTTGTAATTAGGAGTTTATTGAGGGGAAAAGTCATAGTTAATAGTTAGAATTGACCTAAACTAAAGTGACCTTCGTGATTAATCGTATCCAAAATAAAAGTTTGTTTACATAATAATGTGTGTACTTTGTATATATAAATACGCACACATACATGTATTTAAGAAATATTTACATGTAAAAATATTTGTAAATAATTGATATTATACATAAATATAATATTTTTTGTTAAATATGTACATGCATGTGTGTGTGTAACGCAAACTTTTATTTTGGATGTGACTAATTGTTTGATAGCATTACAATATATTTTGTATTAAAAAAAAAAAAAAAAAAAAAAAAAAAAAAAATATATATATATATATATATATATATATATATATTTATTCCTGTGATCAAAGCTTCAGTGTCACATGATCAGAAATCATTCTAATATGATGACTTGCTGCTCAAGAAACATTTCTTATACGTAATTAGGATTCTTTAAATAAAATTTAAAAACTTGCTGTAATTTTTTTTTTCTGTAATATTATAAATGTCTTTAACTTTTGATCAATTTAGTTTAAAAAAAAAAAAACTGTATATAATGTACTGGTATAATTATGACTAATTATACCAGTGTTGTAGTACATGATTATAGTACACTGCATTATTATAACACAGACTACTATTCAAGAAATCACTGATAACACATTATGTATAGATATATTTATATTCATAATCAAAATCAAGCAATATAGGTCCCATTTTTAATTTTTTCCTAAATCAAATAACTTTTCATTTGCGCTATATATTATTATTAAATGTTATATTTTTATATATATATATATATATAATATATATAACGTCATAAAGTCCAATATAGTTCAATATATATATATATATATATATATATATATATATATATATATATATATATAGTACTGTGCAAAAGTTTTAGGCAGGTGTGAAAAAATGCTGTAAAGTAAGAATGCTTTCAAAAATAAACTTGGTAATAGATTATATTTATCAATTAACAAAATGCAAAGTGAGTGAACAGAAGAAAAATCTAAATCAAATCCATATTTGGTGTGACCACCCTTTACCTTCAAAACAGCATCAATTCTTCTAGGTACACTTGCACAAAGTCAGGGATTTTGTAGGCATATAGTTAGGTGTATGATTAAACAATTATACCAAACAGGTGCTAATGATCATCAATTCAATATGTAGGTTGAAACACAATCATTAACTGAAACAGAAACAGCTGTGTAGGAGGAATAAAACTGGGTGAGGAACAGCCAAACTCAGTTAACAAGGTGAGGTTGCTGAAGACAGTTTACTGTCAAAAGTCATACACCATGGCAAGACTGAGCACAGCAACAAGACACAAGGTAGTTATACTGCATCAGCAAGGTCTCTCCCAGGCAGAAATTTCAAGGCAGACAGGGGTTTCCAGATGTGCTGTCTAAGCTCTTTTGAAGAAGCACAAAGAAACAGGCAACGTTGAGGACCGTAGACGCAGTGGTCGGCCAAGGAAACTTACTGCAGCAGATGAAAGACACATCATGCTTACTTCCCTTCGCAATCGGAAGATGTCGAGCAGTGCCATTAGCTCACAATTGGCAGAAAACAGTGGGACCCTGGTACACCCATCTACTGTCCGGAGAAGTCTGGTCAGAAGTGGCCTTCATGGAAGACTTGCGGCCAAAAAGCCATACCTCCGACGTGGAAACAAGGCCAAGCGACTCAACTATGCACGAAAACACAGGAACTGGGGTGCAGAAAAATGGCAGCAGGTGCTCTGGACTGATGAGTCAAAATTTGAAATATTTGGCTGTAGCAGAAGGCAGTTTGTTCGCCGAAGGGCTGGAGAGCGGTACACGAATGAGTGTCTGCAGGCAACAGTGAAGCATGGTGGAGGTTCCTTGCAAGTTTGGGGCTGCATTTCTGCAAATGGAGTTGGGGATTTGGTCAGAATTAATGGTATCCTCAATGCTGAGAAGTACAGGCAGATACTTATCCATCATGCAATACCATCAGGGAGGCATCTGATTGGCCCCAAATTTATTCTGCAGCATGACAACGACCCCAAACATACAGCGAAAGTCATTAAGAACTATCTTCAGTGTAAAGAAGAACAAGGAGTCCTGGAAGTGATGGTATGGCCCCCACAGAGCCCTGATCTCAACATCATCGAGTCTGTCTGGGATTACATGAAGAGAGAGATGCAACTGAGGCTGCCTAAATCCACAGAGGAACTGTGGTTAGTTCTCCCAGATGTTTGGGCCAACCTACCTGCCGAGTTCCTTCAAAAACTGTGTGCAAGTGTACCTAGAAGAATTGATGCTGTTTTGAAGGCAAAGGGTGGTCACACCAAATATTGATTTGATGTAGATTTTTCTTCTGTTCACTCACTTTGCATTTTGTTAATTGATAAATATAAACTATTAACATGTCTATTTTTGAAAGCATTCTTACTTTACAGCATTTTTTCACACCTGCCTAAAACTTTTGCACAGTACTGTATATATATATATATATATATATACACATATATATCTCAGCATAAACTCTGCAGAGAGCTCAGTACTACAATAGTATTGTAATTTCCAACCTATATATATATAGTATATCTGTGACCGTGGAATAAGTTGTTTTTATTCAGGTAACACTTATTTTCACTTTATTGGGTTGAACTTATTCACTGCACAGTTCACTGAACTAACTTTGTTCTTTAAGTCACATATTACTTTTTTATGTGTGTGTGTATGTATTTATTTTTGTCACTCTGTTGAACTCTCGAACAGATGAATAAAAGAAAACATTTCCACTTCATGCTCTCATTTCCTCATTGTCTACACTGTGAATTCAAAATTAGCCAAAAAAAATGGATTAAAAAATAGCTCTTTGACCCAAGTTATTTTCCCGCAGGCGTAGCGCCCCATCAGAAACTGCGCCCGCTAAAACACCCAGTTGTGCCAGAGATGTTTATCATTAGCCTGGATACATGTTTACTTGCACATGTTCTGTGTACTACCAAGGGTTAATGCTTGTTTTTCAGGTCGCTGTATAAGCCAGTCTGTTGAACTCTTTCTCTCAGCGTGTTTCATTCTGTAAGACAGTCGACTCAGATAACATTACTCCACTCTGGGCAAAAAATGCAATGATATTGCACTAAGTATACTTATGTTACAGTTTATTTTTTCAGTTTTTCATCTTTAAAGGAAGTTCTGCCCATGGCTGTTTCATTGTGCTGGGTGGAGAGTGACCGTTTGAGATTTAGCAAACACTTCTCTCCAAACACAAGCAGATACTATGCTGAGGCTAATGAGAGTGTGTACTGTACTGCTGTTTAGTGCTGACAGCGAAATCACCATTAATGCCATAACGGGTCAATTTAATTTGTTGTATTTCAGTTGACAAGGTAGAAGTGATTATCTGTGTTTATGTGGTGAACCATTTAGCCCTGCACTCCCATTCCACACTCATGACACACACATTAACCAAAATGAAGAGGCTGCTTCAGTTAAAATACTTTCCTATTCCAGTCGAGTGTGTAGAAACTGCTATAAGCAAGGCATTGAAAGGTTGATTCCCAGAAGTGTGTAAACACTGTTTCCCTGGGGCATTTTTAAAATGTCACTCAGTGTCCAAACTACCTGTTTTCCAAGGCAGAATTTCAGCTCACTTTGCTTTCTGCTAGTGACACTGACATCAGAATTGACACCTGTTTACATATACAAACACAAAAAACAGTAATATTGTGAAATATTTTAAAATAATGCTTTCCTGTTTTTACATATTTTAAAATATAATTTATTTCTGTGATCAAAGCTGAATTTTCAGTATCATTACTCCAGTCTTCAGTGTCACACGATCCTTTAGAAATCATTCTGATATTTAAAAAAAAAAAAATATATATATATATATATATATATATATATATTTGGAAGCTGTGATACGTTTTGCAGCATTCACTTATGAAGAGGAAGTTTAAAATAATAGCATTTTTTCAAAATATAAATCTTTTGTAACATCACTTAATTTTTTTTAAATTTTTACTTTTCAATTTAACACATCCTTGAGGAATAAATAATTAATTTCTAAATGAATTAATTATAATTCTAAATTCAAAAGTTTTTTTTCTTTCTTTTTCTGAACTTTTTATTCATTAAAGAATCCTGAAAAAGTAGTATTTATACAGATTATAAAAAACATTAAGCGGCACAACTGTTTCCAACATTGATGATAAATCATGTTAGAAGGATTTCTGAAGGATCACGTGACACTGAAGAATGGAGTAATGATGCTGAAAATTCACTGGAACAAATTGTGATTTATAGTATATTAAAATAGAAATGAAAAAAATAACTAATATTATTTTTTTTCCTGTATTTATGATCAAATTAATGCAGCCCTAATGAGCAGAAGAGACTTCTTTCACAAACATTAAGAATAGTAACACCTATTTTTCTACTACACTTTTGGACTGAAAAATGTGAAAATGCATTATATCCATCTATATCATATTAAATGTATTTTTTAAAATAAAATTCTCTACATTTTCAAATACAAGAATAAAAATGTTTAAAAAGATTATTTATATGAAGAGGAGCTTAAGTGGCATGTTTTGTTATATTTTCCTATTTTTGCCTGGCCTCTTGTGATATGACACAGAAAGGCCAACTCAAAGGTCTTCAGAAGCCCCCTTTGGCCTGTGAGCCCTTGTTTGGGCATCTCTGCTTTAAACGGGCAGTAACAACATGCTTTGCCTCTGAAATGCTTTTCCTTTTCAATTGACGCCACAAATCACCCATTACTTTTTTTTTACCCTTCTCTTACAACCACCTCCATTCTGGTCCATTCAATGGCCACTTTTCATGATCCAATAAAATCTTGATTGATAAATTCAGTTTCTCTAAAAGCATCATAGACCGTTCATACAGCTTTTCTCAGTTTCCTAAGAAAATATATCGCTCCAAAGCTATATTCTGCTCATTCTGGTATGTTAATGTCTGCTTTTCACGATCCTGAATGCATAAACCAAGGTTTTATTTTAAGGGAAACTATGAATATTAATCTGGAAATTGCTGCAATCTTTTTTTTTTTTTCCTCAGGAGAATCGCAGCAACAGTGTGGGCATGTCGACCCGGCCTATATTGGCACATTCGCCGGTCTCCCCGCTGGGCACAGCTGGCATCCCCACACCTGCACAGCTCACGAAGGCCAACGCGCCGGTGCACATTGACGTAGGGGGTCACATGTATACCAGCAGCCTGGCCACATTAACCAAATACCCAGAGTCCAGGTAAATTACACAGATGCAAAACAAACGCAAATGGATAGCTTAGTGTAATATTTGCAGGGAGGTGTTCAAAGGAAAAGGTGTTTTTTAAAAAAAAAAAATCCATTTAAAGGGGACCTATTGTGCAAAAATTTACTTTTGAACACAGATGTGTGTGTAACCAGCCTATAATGGTCAAAATCCACCGACTCATTTTTTATAATCCCCATAAATCATAAACAGTCTGTCCAAACAAGCAGTTCCTGAAGCCCCGCCCATGACTGCTGACAGACTCTGCCCTATTAGCAAAGCTCCTCCCCTCAGTGAGATATACACAGTGATTTTCTGTTTTTCTTTCGTTGTTTGGTTCATATTATTCACAATATTACTGTTTTTTTCCCTGTATTGTTGATCAAATAAATGCAGAAACTGCTATAAGCAAGGCATTGAAAGTTTGTAAACACTGTTTCAATGGCCAGTTTAGAAAAACATAACAAAACATGCCACTTAAGCTTATCTTCACTTTTAAATCCAAACTACCGGTTTTCCAAGGCAAAATTTGAGGTCACTTTGGTTTCTGCTAATGGCACTGATATCAGAATTGACACCTGTTTACTTATACACACTACATTTGTGTCCAATACATTGATTTATATATGTATATATTTTTATAACCCAGACTAGCATCCAGTCTCACAACTGCTCACATCTCACACAGTTCCCACTTCCCACTGTCCTTTACAGTGGCATAGGAATACTCGCACATAATCTGCAGTAGATACTGTATATTGCCCTGCTGTCACTTTAATACATAGATCTGATATACACGTGATTTCTTTCCCTGCTGTTTACATTCACTGACATAACCGACTGTGTTTGTGAACTTTGTGTGTTTTTGACATAACCTTGTGTATTTTTGACCGTTTACACACAGTAAAACATGAAAGAGAACTTTGTTTAATGCTCACAAGACGCTCCATCTGACAGCCAGCTTTCTGTGGGCGTGATTCAGATGTGTGCGCTCAGAAAACCATATATCAGAAGTTTAAACGCATGTCACGTGACCGCGATAGAGATTCTAATCAGGCTCCGCCCTCTTCTGGAAAGCGTTTAAAGACATATTCACAAAAACTGCATGTTTTTCCTTCCAGTCAAAAATGAGCTGAAACTTTAGATGCATTCTGTGGACTTCTATTACACCTTATAAAAAGGAAGAGATCCCCCTTAAATAACATTCATTCCACTGTCATCTAATTCGTTTGGCAGTCAGCCTAAAATTTCAAAACGCACGTCATCCTCTGAACGCGTCTGTTCACACACAAGTCCTTCATGATGTGTGTTTGCTCCATACGTGTGTGTTTTGCGTGTATGTGTGTGTGTGTGTGTCTTGTCTGAGCTCATTAGCTCACTGACCGGTATATTTCTGCAATGCCAAAGAGCATTATTGTCTTGTAGCTGCTGACTGAGTCAAACATCAGAGCACAGGCCAAAAGGAGCCCGAAGCGCTTTGAGCCAGACTAGCATCCAGTCTCACAACTGCTCACATGTCTCACACAGTTCCCGCTTCCCACTGTCCTCTATTGTGGAATAGAAATACTAACACATATTGTCTCATGTAGGGTCTAGTATAGGCCTCGAAAAGCCTTTATAATTGTCAAATAGTTGTTTCAGAGAAAGGCATTGGCATAAGTGACAGTTGTGATCCATTCGCCCCTTGGCTACATTATCACAAACAACATCAATATGACAACGCACTAATCAGAGAGAAAGGAAGCAGGGTGCCGGATGATGACATTTGCGGCGTCAGGAGCAATGATGGCCGCCGCCTCCAGCCATGCCCTCCGTGATGCTGATGCAGGCTACGGTTTAGCCAGACTGTGCTGACCGAAAGAACTGTCAGTCGGACAGTCGTGTGTTTGCATGAGCACACACAGATGATGTTTTATTAATGAACATTTTAGCACAGTTGTTCTCAAACTTCCACAAGTTCTCAGTTCACAATGTAACATCTAGTCAAAACATGTGGCTTGTTTCAGTCATTTATTCTGCAAACTGATGTCTCTTTAGACACATGCAAAATACACTACATTAGTGTTTCTATAATGACTGTAGTTCAGAAAAGTCAGTCTGGCCTTTTTATAACCCAGATAGAAAGGATCATCATGTATTAATTTCACATGAAAACATTTGTTGTCCATTCAAAAAAATACTAAATATATTGTAAAATTTGTTTATAAACCTGTTTATAAATGTATGTATACATTTGGGCCATTCTACAGAGTTGGAAATGGCCTAGGGAAAAAAAAATATTTTTTTAACATATTTTGTATGTATGCAAATTGTATAATGTTCAAGGTGCACATTTCTAGTAATTGTGCAGTTAATTCTCATATATTATTTTCAGAAAGTTTTAGAATATTTTTCTTCTCCTTAAGTTTGTAACCACTGAACCACAATACAAAATTATTTAATAGGAAGGGTTACATTTCCCTATTAAGATTTTGTTTACATCTACCTCGTAAATATTTTTATAATTATTTTTATATTTTTAAATAATTGCTATTTTTAAAAAAAGTTTTCACAGGTAAATCAATAGCAATTTTAACATTTATTTCAAATGTAATTTATGAGATTGTTTTTTGTATTTTGAATCCAATGTCTCTTTGTAAAAGGCATAAAGTAATCATACTGATTTTAAGGTGAAGGATTCATCAGTCTGAATATACACTGAACCAAACACTATCATAACATCTTAGTTGATCATTCAATATACTTTATTTTTTACAAAACATTCCTTGTTTCGGTCATGACTGCACATTTTCGCTAGTGACAGTAATGTTTTGGTAGCGACCACAAAACATTACAGAATTTTTACTCCCATACTAAAACACTACTAAAACGTGCTAAAATACTAATGATTTGCATACCTGTACTAAAATTGTGTTTATTTCCCCCAAATAAATGTATGTGTTCCCTTTTGTCACTACCAGAATAATGATGTCACATCCGAAAAAAGTTTCAGTCATGACTGTTTCGGTAGAGATAATTTTAGATGGTTTTGAGCCTAGCTCAAAGATGGTAATGAGAACATGGTTAGCTTGCACAGTTGATGAAATTCTGTTAATGCAAAACAGTTGTACACACACAAAAGCTAAATTCTATGAAATAACACCCAAAACAGTTTGCTTAATTGCAGAAAAAAAGGTGTTTGGTAGTGACTTTCCTTAAAGTTACACTCAGATTTTCAGACTTTTGAACACATTTAACTTAAAGCTCACCATGTAGCTAAAAATGTAGGGTGTGGTTAAATTCAGTCTCAGCCAATGGGATAAAACATACACTATTTTGGTAGTGACATGAAAATGCAGGACATACATTTTTATATATATGTATATATATATATAAAAAAAACTTTTAAAAAACAAATATTTTCACAAGTTGAAATTTAGGACTTATGGTTCGGGATACCCAATAAATGGAGAAAAAAAAAAAAAAGAAAAAAAAAAAAAAAAAAATATATATATATATATATATATATATATATATATATATATATATATATAAATATATAAAATATCATATATATATATATATATATATATATATTTTTTTTTTTTTTATTTATATATATATATATATAGATAGATAGATATTTTATATATAATATGTATGTATAATATTTATGATATTTTAAATATTGTGGGATTCAGTAGACAATAGAAGGATCTTAGTAAATCTCAATTTTGGCTTTTTAAATGTTTTTTTTTTTGGTTGTGGGACATGGGGTTGGTAAGACTCTTTAATGCATTTATTCAGTTTTATTCTGTACATTAAGTTGATCAAAATTGACAGTAAAGACTTTATAATGTTACAGAAGACATATTTTGAACTTTCTTTTAATCAAAGAATCCTAAAAAAAACTGTATCACGGTTTACGCAAAAATATTAAGTACACAACTATTTTTAGCATTGATGATAAATGGTTCGTGAGCAGCAAATCAGCATATTTGAATGATTTATGAAGGATCATGTGACACTGAAGACTGCTGAAAATTCAGCTTTAACATCACATTTTAAAATATTTTAAAGTAGAAAGAAGTTATTTTAATTGTAGTAATATTTCACAGATTTTACAGTATTTTTGATAAGCCTTGATATATGAGACATCCAAACTTTTGGTAGCGTAAATGTACATTTGTATTCATTTGAACGTTTACATGTGTTTGTGTTTTCACAAGACAAAAACCTTGTATAGGAAAGCAAGACATTGTTATTTGGTTACATCTAAATCTTTTAATATCCGACCGTTCCTCTCTCAGGATTGGCCGTTTGTTTGATGGCACAGAGCCGATCGTATTGGACAGCCTGAAGCAGCATTATTTTATAGATCGGGATGGCCACATGTTCCGCTACATATTAAACTTCCTCAGGACCTCAAAATTGCTCATCCCAGATGACTTTAAGGTAGGACTTTAAATCTGACTCTGCATCAATATTATATTATTTAAAGGATAAAGGAATAGTGTCAATTTTTAATCACTATCATGTTGTTCGGAACAAATATACTGTTGTTGAAATGGTAGTAAAAAGTATTGTAACGGCCATAAACACAGATTGAATTAGGTGAACCATTCCTTAAACATCAGTTGTGCCATGTATCTGCATCTGTGTGCAGGACTACTCTCTGCTGTATGAGGAGGCCCGGTATTTCCAGCTGCAGCCTCTGCAGGCTGAGCTGGAGCGCTGGCGTTCTGAGCAGGACTCTAGGTACACATCACGCATGTGTGAGTGTGTGGTAGTGCGTGTGGCCCCCGAGCTGGGAGAGAGGATAACGCTCAGCGGTGATAAAGCCCTCATCGAGGACATCTTCCCAGAGATAGGAGACGTCATGTGCAATTCTGTCAACGCAGGCTGGAACCACGATTCCACTCATGTCATACGCTTCCCTCTAAACGGATACTGCCACCTCAACTCTGTACAGGTGGGTAACACCTCATATGCACCTCGCACACCCCTGGCAATACTATTTCTTTGTTTTAGTTATATATTTGTATATTTTATTTTTTTTATGAAGCATTTTTTTACTGTTTGAGGTCATGAACTTAAGTCATTATTATTATGTATGCCACATAAATCCGCCTCTCAGTACTATATCGAGTTCTTTTTCGCTGCTTATTGCGCTTATACAGTCAAATACACACAAAATAACGTCAAAATGCCGGTCTTGGTGAGTATTCACATAAACGCAGTCAGTTATATCTTAAGTGAACGTAAACAGTTGACAAAGAAAATGCATGTGTAACAGTATAATGGATCCGTGTGTCAGGTCTTAAAGTGACAGCAGGCTAATAAACCTGCTGCCAAACGACTGCCTAAATGGCAGTTTTTCCCCATCCACCGAAACATATATATTATGTAAACAAACTTTTATGTTAGAGTCAATTAATCGCGGTTAATTGACAGCATTAAAGCACTTTAAATGAAATCTGCAAAATGGCTCCATCCAGGAGCTTCCGCTGATTTAGCATTAAAAACTACAAACACTGGCCAATAATTCATGTCAGGAATTAATGTACAATATGAGCTCAGTTTTTCCTATACTATTCTCTGTAACCATTTCATAATGTGTGTGTGTGTGTGTGTGTGTCTAGAGGCTGTCTAATCCTGTTTGCTTATTAAATCTTTTGGCCCCTGGCATTTGCCGTCACACTAATGGAAGCAGGAGATTGAGAAAAGTAGAGGCAGAAGACAGGAAAGAAAAATGAGAGAAAAAGAGATTTGAAGGACAAAAGCATGATGGAAAGTCACAGAGAGCAGACAGACAGAAAGTTTGACCTGTAAATGAGAGGTTGCAGGGAAAAGACTAAGACAGAGAAAGATGGTGGAAATCTGTAGATGGAGGAGAGAGTGAAGGGAAATTAAGTGACGCAGCGCTGGAGAGCAAAAGAGGAAGGGACGTCCTGAAGGCACACTAATGGAATGTGATCTCACAGTTCTGTGAAGCGAAGATCTGCGGGACTGGATGAAACCGCGCGCGAGAGAGTGAGGGAGAACAGACAGACACAGACACAAGAAGCAAGTGGTTTAAGTATCTCATTTTATTCAGCTGAGAGAGATGCTGGACAGATGGTTTATAACACTTTTGCTGTGTCGTTTTTCTAACAGAAGACGGCAGTGATTCTGTGCCAGGGGTGTTCAATTAAAGGGATAGTTCGCACACATGAACACACTGTCACCATTTACTCATGTTGTTCCAAACCGTATGCTGCTCTTCTCTCTCTGTGAACACACAAGCAAAATCTTCACACTGTTTATTTTTCATACGATGATCATTTATAAAATTCCATCTTTCGAGCTCCAAAAAGAACGAAAAGTAGCCCATACAGGGGTTCATTTCTTTACATATTATTTATTTTCTCTGAAAACAAGGCTTAAAGGGATAGTTCACCCAAAAATGAGAAGTGTCAACATTTACTCATCCACATGTTGTTCTAAACGCATACAAGTTTTTTTCTTCTGTTGAAAACAAAAGAAGATATTTTGAAGAATGTCAATAACCAGACACTTGACGGCACCCATTGACTTCCATAGTATTTTTTTTTTCCTACTATGGAAGTCAATGGATGCGTCACTGTCTAGTTTTCAAAACTCTTTAAAATATCTACTTTTGTGTTCAACAGAAGAAAGAAACTTGAATGAGTTTGGAACAAAATTACGATGAGTAAATGATGACAATTCTCATTTTTGGGTGAACTATCCCTTTAATGTCATGCAGTATTATGGCACATTAAATTGATCAAGTGAAGACAATTGTAATGTTACAAAATATTTCTATTTCAAACAAATGCTGTTCTTTTGAACTTTATATTTATTAGTTAATCATGAAAAGTAATTTTCACAAATTATGCAGCACAACTGACTATTTTCAACTTTCAACATGAATATTTTGAGCAGCATATCAGCATTTCTGAAAGATCATGTGACACTTAAGACTGGAGTAATGATCAAATTCAACTTTGACAATATTCTATATTAAAATAGAAAACAGTTGTAATATTATTTCATTATATACTTGTTTTTGCTGTAGTTTGATCAAATAAATGCTGTCTTGGTGAGTTTTTTTTAAGCGTACAAAGGCGTTTGACACATTCACAGTTTTGACCAATCTCTCACCACGATTTACAACCCATGTAAATCTTTTTGTGTGAAGAGATTAGAAAGTACCCTCATTAATACAATCTCGCGTCTATGTAAGCCTCCATTTTCCCTGTAGCTTGCATGCGTTCTGGTGTCCTGAGAAATCTGGTCTCCAATTCAGGTGGTAATACCTGATCAAAATTTGTTACTGATGTCTTGACTAATTATAATCTATTTTGCTATAGGATGATGTAGTGCTGCACGACTTAATCGCACGTTTCGAAAAATAACATTAAACTTGAACTATTATCACTTAAACGTGATTATGAAATCGCAAAAGCTGTCAATGAAATATGGATCCAAATGCTACACCATCTGAAAGCACTTTGAGTGGCTTATAATGTACATTTGGAAAAGAAAAGCTTGTCAAACATCTTTCCAGACATGAAGCATTTTTTAACATCTTGTCCAACAAAAGACAACCTTTAATAACTTGTTTTTACTCCAAACTCACTTCATAATGACAGTTGAGCATCCTTCTGTGAGATGATGTGATTTCCTACACAGAATAAAGCCGTTTCAATCTTCGGTTTATTCGGCGCGTTATCTTCTTCTGCAGCAAGGCATATTTTGGATTTCTGCGCTAAAGCGCCCTCTGGCTTTCAGATGGAGAAGCATTTACTACCGATCACAGAGCCGTAATAATCGCATCCTTTGCCAAATCGCATGCGATTTAAACATGATAAATCGTGCAACCCTAGTATGATTTTTTTTTTTTTTGTGCACAAACAACATGCTAGAAATATAAAAGGAATGCATAATAAAACAAACTGGAAAAAGATACTGGAATCAAAAAAACACCCAATATAATATAAGATAAGCTAGCAAGCTAATCGGGTAGTGTATGTTATGCTAGTACACAAAAAAAAAAACAGTAATAGCGAGAAAATGCTTGATTTCACAACCTATAGCTTCAGTTATATACTAGTATATGAGCCATTTAATTTAAAAGACATTAATCGTCATTTTAAACTATATAAATCAACGATTTATAATCAGGCACTAAAAATAGTATTCATTAAAAGAGAGGTCCTAAAGGAGAGCCGATTCCTGGGAATTTTTTGGACTGTTGGTTCTGTAGAATATGATTGATATCTTTTGAAAATGATTGGGTGTGTGTTTGTGTTCATCAGGTTCTGGAGCGACTGCAGCAGCGAGGCTTTGAGATCGCTGCTTCTTGTGGAGGTGGTGTGGACTCAACCCAGTTCAGTGAGTACGTTCTGAGGAGAGAGGTCAAACGAAGTCACCGCGGGGTCACGACCTCCGTCATTCGAATCAAACAGGAACCGCTGGATTAGCTGCCTGCTCTGACAAAAAATAAACTGTATATGGTATTTTTAACTGAATATAAGGGATGTTTTGATTTATGTTGTAAGCCTACGAGACATATTTTCATTGGCACTGTCCCTAAATAAACACGTTCAAATAAGAACAAAATATTGTTTAAAATTCCAATAGGAACTTTTTCCGAACTTCTCTGGCCTCATATGGATTCCCCATATGAGGGTTTGTTTTAAAACTTCAAGACTGCACTTTTGCTGGATTTGTCTTCACCATGACAGCTAAGAGGGTGGAAGAGGCTAAACTAATGTTACACTCCATAAATGACATCCTGTAATGAATTTCATCTGCCATACTTATTTAATAAGCTGTTTGATGAATGATTTATGTTGCTAATCTTCAAGTGTTTCTCTCATAAATAGCATATCACACCAGAGAGGAATAGCAGCTCTAATTAGATTAATACACTCATACACATAAAGGTTAAACCCCAGCTGTGGGTTTCTGGAGGATCAAATGACTAGATGAACCTTCATTTTGTAAAACACAGTCATGAAACTGAATGATCTGAAAGATTTCATTAAAAGTGTATTTCTTTCCCCCCACTGTTCTTTGTTCTTATTTTAGCAGACAAGTTCAAATAGGAAAAACTGTAAGCCAGTCAGAAGAATTTCTCTTGTGCTGTAACCTGCAGTATTTTTTTTAATCTTATGCAAAAAAGTTTTTTTTTTTTTTTTTTTTTTTTTTTTTAGTTTGACCATAAATTTACAGTGTCTGGCTACACTTAAAACTTGTTTATAATCCATGAGATTAAAGTTTGAGAAGAATGTAATGTGATATTGTTAATAAAAGTTTTAAAAAATCACCAAGACTGATTTATTGACTTCTGGGAAATACGCCTAAATCATAATATTCAAAGATATGCCTTTTCACTTAAAGACTTTATTTAAAATGTTGTATTAATATTAATAAACAGTCAAGGTAACAAATGCACAAGTCTCGAATTTAAGAGAGCATTTCATTGGTTGGAAATGAACGAATATGGCCTAGACTGACCGGGTCAATGAACGCGTTTGAATCTAAAAGTGATTCGAATACGTGAATCTGATGATGTCCGTTCAGTTCACGAGTCGTTCACAAGAAGAAAAAGACGGCAGTATTATAGTGAATATCCACTATAAGGAAAGATAAAACTGAATGTTTGCAGTTGACAATATTAAGAGAAATCTGTAGCTTTATTGTAATTTCTGGAGGAATAAGAAAGCAAAAATGAACGACTCGGTGTTTTTAACGAATCATTTGAATGAATCAATAAGTCACTCACACACACGTCAAAACACATTCAAGTGTTGCCACCTACTGACGTAACGTACAAAAAGAGTCGCTAAACTATAATTTGGATGAATTCAAAAGATTCGAATCCTTGGGCTGAATCACAATTCCGTCACAAACTATTGAGATGGACAAATCTGAAAATCCGTCGAGTCTTCGTCGCGTTTGTACATAACGCGTACAAACGCTTGATGTTTATTACATTAAGTACACAAACAACATGCTTGAAATACAAAATGAATGCATAATGAAACATTTGTTGGAAATTAAAACACCTAATATGAGATATAAACCAGCGAGCTAATCGGGTAGATGCTAGTTCATAAAAACTAAGTGAGAAATGCTTGATTTCACTACCTATAGCTTTAGTAATATAGTATATGAACCATGTAATTTAAAAGACATTAATCGTCATTATAACGCATTATATATAATGTAAATCATAACGTGATTTTGCATGAATTATAATCAGGCGCTAAAAATACCCATTTATAGACCGTTGTCCCAATAGGATCACTCGGGTCCAAAACGAGACCCGATTCCTGGGAATTCTTTTGACTCGGTGTTTTAACGAATCATTTGAGTGAATAAATGACTCACTCTCGCGTCAAAAACATTCAAGTATTGCCACCTACTAGCGTAACTCTGTAAGTTGCCGAAAGAGTCACTGAACCCTAGTTTGGATGAATTCAAAAGATTCGAATCCTTGGGCTGAATCACAATTCCGTTACAAACTATTGAAATGAACGAAGCGTCGAGTCTTCGTCGCGTTAGTACATATAAATTTGATTATCCGAGCACATAGATGGAAAAAATCATATCAGGGTGATCTTTTGTCCCAAATTATTCAATCTTTGTTTAATACATCGTAAATAATGTCGGAAACATCGGGCTCAGATAAATTAGACGATGGTCAATCTCGTGCTCCGACAGAGAAAAGAGAAAGCAGCAACGACGCGCAAACAAGCAACACTGAAGAAACCGCATTAGACAAGAAAAGACTCAAAGAACGCTCGGACGCTGATAAAAACAACAACCCAGTTTCAGCTTCCCTTAACGCGGAAGGAGAGCAGCTAAAACCGAAGACCGAGACTGATTCATCTCAACGTCCTGAAACAGTTGCTGTGAATTCCAGCAAATCTGAACCTGCTCCAAAGATCATAGCAGGCCCTGCACAGATCCGATCCACCACTCCAGTGGTTGTAGGGGCCCGGGTGGTGACATCCAGCGTTCAGGGACCAGGGGAGCCCTCCAGTTTGGCACTGGTTCCTCAGCCTGGAAGGGTGTCTGTGAGCTCCGTGGCCATGAGCCAGCCCAGGGTCACCACACTGACCACGGCCAAAGGGGCGGTCGTGACATTGCCAAGGATTTCCACCCCATCTCAAAGTGTACCAATGACACGCACCCCTCAGACTGTGCCACTGCAGCTGCCTGCCAACTTCCAGGTCCCACAAGGTGTGCTGTTGCAGGATCTCATATTGTTTCATGCCTTGGTCTAACTGGTGCACTCTAGCTGTAATACTATACTTACCCATCAAGCCTACTTATCAGTCTTCTTGGCAATATCTTACTGTCTCTCCCTTGCCTCTGAAGGAATGGTGTTAATCCGCAGTGACAGCGGGCAGTTGATGTTGGTGTCTCAGCAGGCTCTGGCCCAGGCTCAGGCTCAGGGAATGCTGCCAAAGCCAGCCAGTGCCAATGCTGCTGCTATAGTTAGACCTCCATCCTCACAGGTGTGTTATTTTGGTCACTCTTTTTCACTGCAGGGTATAGAAACAAAAGTGACATGATTTAGGATGGTGCTTTCAAACCGGGGTCTACAGATCATCAGGGAAGGGGTCCGTGGAAATAAATGCTGTGACACTTTACAATAAGGTTTATTTGTTAACAGTAGAAAATGTATTAACTAACTATAAAAATAAAATTACATATATAATAATATTAATAAAAATACAGTTGTTCATTGTTAAAGGGTTAGTTCACCCAAAAATGAAATTTCTGTCATTATTCTGATATTTTTGATGAAATCCGATGGCTCAGTGAGGCCTTTATATACAGAAAGATGATTAGCACTTTCTGATGTCCAGAAAGATACTAAAACATATTTAAAACAGTTCATGTGAGTACAGTGCTTCAACCTTAATATTATAAAGCGACGAGATTAATTTTTGTGCGCCAAAAAAAACAAAATAAATGTGATGGGCGAGTTCAAAACTCTTCTTCGAAGCTTTACAAATCTTTTGTAAAGCAATCGGTGGATCGCGTATCAAACTGCTAAAGTCACTTGAACTATTGAAATTTTGAATCACTTATGACGTAGCGAAGCCTCGTTTACTGAAATCACGTGACGCTGGCGCTTTGAACCATTGATTCAAAACAAAAGATTCGTAAAAGCTTTGAAGCAGTGTTTTGAAATCAGAAAATAAATAATAATTGGTAAAAAAGTAAAAGTAATTTTAAAAATTGCATAAATTCTTATTTTATTTATAAAAAGTGTCATACAAATACATTTGAATTTTTTAGAAGTAGAGATGCACTGATATATCGATCAATAATCATTATCGTTAAACAATATGAAGAGGGTCCCTCGCAAGGGGGAAAATCATATTTGGCATTAAAATAGTTTGAAAAGCCATCATTACAGAAATGCGCCAATTTATGTCACATATCTCTTTTCACAGGCGACTGTAACTGCTACACCAATCATCAGAGTTTCTTTCCCAACTTCTACTGCATCAGCTACTACCAATATTAAACTTAACCCCACTCCAGGAACTGGCGTTCAGAAACCACCCACTGCTACAGGGACCGCTGTTTCCACACCATCGTGTACAACCGGAACTACCATCATTAAACCAGCCGGTGTCGTGGGGACTGCCGTCAGAAAGCCCAGCTCTACCTTGGCGCCCGTTATCAAAGTCAGTCAAATGACTTCCAACAGCAGCGCGTCAGGGACCTTTAACCAGAGGACTAATTCTGTCACCACAACTACTGTAATTAATACCTCTGCTGTAAAGGTATTACTCACGTCGGCTGCATCAATTATTGATCCAAACATCAAAACAAAAAAAAAATGATTCATACTCTGACTCCAGGGCAAGATGTTGACTGAAATGCATTGTTAGCGTTCTCTCAGTGATTTAAATAGAAATGTAGGTCATTCAGTGTCGCATTCATCTACCTAATCATGTGTCTGCTTCATTTGTCTGCAGTCTGCGGTGGGTAAAGGTGCTCTCTCCTCCCAGGGTAATGCCCCACGAATGGTGTCTCCTAATGTAGGAGCCAGATCCAGCACTAGCACATCATCAACCCCAGTCACTGTTACAGCTGTGAGTTCATGTTGTGTGTAGGGATGCATTGATATTAAAATTGCCTGATACAGAAAATTATCTTCAACAAATGGCTGATATTAAAATTTTGGTAACACTTTACAATAAAGTTCCATTTGTGAACATTAGTTTAAGGGTTGGTTCACCCACAAATGAAATTCTGTCGTTAATTACTGTAAGATCTTCATTCATCTTCAGAACACAAATGAAGATATTTGTAATTAAATCCGAGAGATTTCTGTCTCTCCATAGAGATCCAACGCAACTACTGTCCAGAAAGGTCCAGAAAGTTAGTAAAGATATCGTTAAAGTAACCCATGTGACTGCAGTGGTTTAACCACAATTTTATGAAGTGACACTACTGCTTTGATTGCGCAAAAAACATAATTTACTACTTTATTTACAATTAATATTATCCAAAGCATGTTCACGAAACAACATCAACACAACACCCATGCGTCGTAGTGCTCTCGTGAACGCGCATTGCAGATCAATATTTTCGTAAATAAAGTGGTGAATTGTTGTGTTTTTGCACAAGCAAAGCACTCACATTGCTTTATAAAAATTGAGGTTAAACCACTGGAGTCACATTGAGTACTTTAATGATGTCTTTACTACCTTCCTGGACCTTGAAAGTGGTAGTTTCTTTGGATCAGAAACCTCTTAATTTGTGTTCTGAAGATGAATGAAATGTAATAAATATGAATAAATATTGATTTTTAAACACTGTAACAAACATATTTCTCATTGTTAGTTAATTTTATACATTAAATAATGGGACCTTATAGTGTTACTTTTTTGTCTATATAATCTAAAAATAAAATGGTAAAAACTTAAATATTTTTTTTAAATGCTACAAGTAAATATAGGCATCACAACATTATAATGTATAGGATATTCATAAATAAATGTACAGAATATAAATAAATAAATATTTAAATTGAAGGAAATTAGCATATATATATATATATATATCAGTCACTACCCAGCTCTGTATATACCTATATATCATCATAAAATGAAACGAATTTCATTTCATCATCAGGAGACGTTGGAGAATGTGAAGAAGTGTAAGAACTTCTTGATCACTCTTATGAAGTTGGCGTCGAGCGGCACTCGCTCGGCCGACATGGCTCAAAACGTCCGAGCTCTTGTCAAAGGCCTGCTGGTATGTCCCTCGCTGTTTTCAAAATCAATGCATCACATATATGACAGTACGTTATATGTTTAAAGAGGCTTTTCCTCTCTTCTCCGCATGTAGGATGGGAAGCTAGAGGCAGAAGAGTTCACTGAAAAACTCTACATAGAGCTCAAATCATCCCCTCAGCCATATCTAGTGCCTTTCCTGAAGGTGATTGCAGCTTTTTCACTTTTATACCCCATTTAGATGTCATCAGCAACTTAAACAAAGTCAGATGGGTACATCTGAGGGTACTGACCTCATTTTTGACCTGATTTTAAGATGAAATCTATTATCAGACCTTCACAGCTCATGTATGAATGAGCCACAACCTCTTTGGTATGAGCTAAATTAGAGATGCGTCCTTTTCTTTCAGAGGAGCCTGCCAGCTGTCCGTCAGCTCACCCCGAACTCGCAGCTCTTCATTCAGCAGTGCATCCAACTCAAGCCTTCTGATTCCGCATCAACCAAGGCTGCAAACCAGAAGCCCACCGCGTCTGTCAGCTCCGCCCTCAAACCCAACCTGCCAACCAGAACAGCTCAGCTGGTAAACCCCGCCCATTTTTATTCCTGGCAGTGCCATTTATCATGAAGGTGATTTCAGGGATTTGCCTATATGAAACAACAAAAGAGTAATTCGATAATAAAGAAAACAAATGATCATTCAGTGTTGGTGTTTTCACCATGGAAACAAACCTGCATAATTTTAATGTTAATATGCAGATATGATTTCTCTATCAATAGTTAGAGTACCATATGGTGTCTGGAATCCAGGTATGTGTGTTTGGAGATCCTGAATCCAGCGTTTTCATGTTTTATGTAATAGTAGACTCAGACGGTGTGTGTGTGTGTGTGTGTATGTTTGTGTAATTTCACACTGCCTCCTTCCCAGCGCACTGGTTCATTTTTATGACAGCCTCTCTTCACTTTGTCTTCATTTCCTGGTTAACTCACCACCGCCCACGGTGTACAGGCTAATTCACTTAAAACCACCAGTATCCCACAAGCCCAAGCAGAGCCAAATTAGTTTTACACCAGAGACAAAGATGCATGAGTCTTAGCCCATTTCGTACCAGGAATGTCATGTTATCATATTCAAATAATGTCATGATTTGTTTTTCTGTAATCTAATATCACCTTTTTATTGGACGTCTTGATGGATTTCCACTGAAATACAGAAGCTCATTTCCCATATACCTGAATAGACTTTAGAGGTTTTGATTACTTCACAATCAGAAAGTGCTCTGAGGAAGTGCTCCTGTCTAAAATGGCTTGTGCAATGTCCTCGAGGTGGACCAAACCCTGCATAACTTCTTTGAATATTTTCATATGCATAATTTTTGCTGTTTTTATTTAGGAATATTATTTGCCTCCTCACTTCTTAATGCTTTGGTTTTTACTCGTTAGGTGATCCAGCAACCTAAAGGAGTGATCGTCAAACAGTCCTTGGCAACAGCTCAGGTGGGCTTACTTGCACAGAAGCAAACTCAACCCAAACAACTGGTCCTTCAAACCAACACTTGTCTGACAGGTATAAGCGAGGCTTTTTATGCTTTTTTTATGTTTTCGAAAGGAATCCCTAAAGCTTCATTGACATTCATGGTCAGAATTATTGCCACCCTTGGTAAATATGATCAAAGAAGGCTGTGAAAATAAATCTGCAATGTTTATCCTTTTGATTTTTCATTCAAAAAATGAGCAAAAAGTCTAACCTTTCTTTGAAGTAATATGATTCAAACTGGAGTGGGAATGACATTATGAAATCAAGCAATGTTTTTCTTCAAAAACACTTTGGCCTGGAAGTGGACATGTCTGTATCGTCCTGATGAGTTTGAGTGGTCAAAGACCACTCCAAGGATCACAGCTGGAGAATTGCAGAAAATAGTTTTAGAGTCAACAGGGTTACCTACATTAACGCAAGTTGTTCTGGACGGTTTCAAGAAAAATCTCCCTTGCTCATCCAAAAACAAACTTCAGTATATTGTCAGAAACGACTGGACCTTCAAATAGGCACAGCCTCTATGGTTTAATCTATGGCTTCTATTCTATCAAATAGCGACAGATAAAAAAAATCGAAACCTGACTGCTTCTGCTATAAATCTTATAATGGGCAACAGGACAATGATGTAAAACAAACATAAAAAAATCAACACCGAAATGTGTCGCTGAGCACAAAATAAAGCTTCTGCCACGGCTTTCCAAGTTCCCTGACCTGAACACGATAGAAAACGTGTGGGCTGAACTGAGCAGCTGGGAATCTGAAGAATCTGGAGAGATTCTGTATGCAGGAATGGTCTCTGATCTCCTGTCAGGTGTTCTCCAGACACATCAGGCATTATAGAAGAAGACTCAGAGCTGTTGCAAAAAGTATTGATTAAAAGGATATGATTAATTGTGAGCAATGTGAGAAAAACATTTATTTAAAAAGGAGAATTTTCTTCTTATTCTTCAATGAACAGTTCAATTTAAAAAAAATAAAATAAAATAAAGTAAGTCAAAAAAGGATTAATGATACTAATGATACTTGATTTTACCAAGGTTATGAATCATTTTGGGCTTAACTGTGTGTTTATATGTCTGCATGTGTAATATATATGTATAAAAATGGGTCATTGACAAAAAGGGTTTTTAGAACTGTAAGAAGACAATGGAGATATAATTAATTTTGAAGCTTTACTTAATGTTAACATTGAGATTAGGAGGTTTTTATAATCAATTAAAAATCACTGGTTTTTCAAAAAAGTAATTTGGTTTAATCAACATTTCGGTTTTGCCGAATGACGATATTTTCAAACTATACTAAAAGGCTGATATCTAGCAAACTAGCTAGTTAGCTTGCTGGCTAGCTAGCAAAAGGACAAACATTTTATATTTAGTACAAGTAAAAGATTTCAACATTTTCCATGTTTTATAGCAGTTGCACCAAATGACCTGATGTTTCGGGACATGCGTATGAGCGAGTGAAAACAACATGAATTTTTCAAATAGTTAAGAGGCACCTGTATGTATGTATGTATGCATGTGTGTATATATATGTATATAATATTTAGGGATTGCGTGAAATTTGTATTGATTAAAACTCAATACACTGAAAGACTAGGTGAGCTTTTATTACTTTTATGCTTCTTTCACCTCCAAGTGTCCCAATTCATTTTGAGCTGATAAAAATATCTGTATTTTTATTCTGTCCCCACAGGTGCTGTTGTGCGGCAGTCCATCCTTCAGGCATCTAAAACACACTTTTCCCAGCCGCCCCTTCCAGCACAGGCACACGGCTTCAAGGACAGCACCTCGGGCTCTTTCCGGTAATAGCTCTGACTCGCGGCCATTCCCTGCTGCACAGTGGGTGAATGTGCGTATCGGTTCTTTACAGGATGAATGTGAGAGAAGGCAGTCACGTCGCTGTAGATTAAGATTTCCAGATGAGCTACACTATTAACATATTCATTTTAAGACGAAACAGAGAAGTCCTATTCGTTCATTTCTTGTCTGACGTTCATTTAGAGATGATGATGACATAAATGATGTGGCTTCCATGGCCGGAGTGAACCTGAGTGAGGAGAACGCTCGTATTTTGGCCTCTGGCTCTGAGCTCGTGGGATCAGTGATCCGCTCCTGTCAAGAGGAGCCCTTTTTATTCCCATCAGCCCTCCAGACACGAGTGCTGCACATTGGTAACTTCACCAAATCCATTCAATTACACACACACAATTTTTTAAATAAAATACTTAAAGGCCCCCTGTGGTGAAAATCAAGTTTTTAATGTTGTTTATATGTCTATGTGGTGTTTTTAATATGCTCTAAGGCGAACCATGTGCAAATTCATCAGTCAACACCATTGTGGAGTATTTTCTCCTTAAAACTGCAGTGAATCAAAGACATGGTTTGAAATCACCAGTGTTTCTGACATCACAAATATGTAGTAACCAATCATGGGTTTTAGCATGTCATTAACTATGAGTGCTCTGAAGCAGTGGAGTCTTGAGAAGCCAGGTTATCCTGCAATATTTTCCTGTTGATATGAAAAACCAGGTACATTTAGCAATATAGCCGGTGAATTATGTATATGATGTGTATTACAATGTTATCATGAACTATATGCCTATCTCCACTGACGTTCTGAGTTGTTCAAAGCCTTTCTAAGGATGCTGATATTTAGAAGGCAGACTGAGATGGCGAACTAGAACATGGTTTGTGTAACATTAGCAACACATTATTAGCTGTTTGATAATGTAGTCAAGCAAAAGGCTAATCGTATTAATTACCGCTATGTGTCCAATGTTGTAGAGAGCGATACATAAAACTCATCACCATTCTGCAACGTTTCTACACCGATGTAATGGATGTTTTCAAAAATGTTTCACCACGAACAATCTTTTTATATATATATATATATATATATAAAATATACATTGTTGTTGCCATGAAAAGTGTGTTTATCACACAATCCTGGGGGAAAAAGTCAGAATTGCAAGATGTAATTATGGAAACAAACGAGTCGCAGTTTTTATTCAGTGGCGGAAACATGCTTCCATACTAAAGGCCACCAATATACTCACGGCAAAGTACATTTTCGTTCTTCGCTTAGGGGTGAAACGAAGTTCGAAATACGTGAACAGCGATATACTCTTAGTGAACATCCGACACTGCCTGAAAGGAGGCGGAGCCTCAGAGCCACACCTACTTATTACAAAATCGCCACTGATCAATGGTAGTACAAAGGTGTTTACCAGCTGAAGCAAACTTTTCTTGAACTCCCAAAACATACTCCAAACAAACTTAGTTTTGGCCTGATTTGGTTCAAATGACGTTGCATCAGTTCTTTGACTTTGCTTTATCTGGACCAAGAAACACAAAAGAATCTTAACACTTAATTACTTCTAACGTACTTAGTGACTTTTTTAATGAGTTGCAAATATTGCAATGTGTTTTTAAAACTAACATTCCTGAACATTGTTGTCCATGTTTTGCTGACTTCACTGTTGAGTTTCACTGTTTTTTTGGTATGTGAGTGTATCTTTACTCAAAGTGATATTGCATTTCCCCCATCTCAGTTTGTCAAAGTCTGTTCACCTCCCTCAGCTCTGCCTCTACGGCATGCATCCTGTCTGGTTTTTTTTTGGCATATGTTGCACTGTGTTATGACACACGAGTGCAGTCTCTGTCTTTGATCAGTGGTATCTCTGACGAGCCTGTTCTGCTTAATCAGTATGCTAATGACTGCCGAGCCACGCAAAGTTGCCAGAGTGGCAGGAATCCACTCTGCTGCACTGATCAAAAAAGCATCGGAACAAGGGAGAGTAAGGACGACAGAGGCGGAGGGAGGGAGATAGCCAGGAGGTAGGGGGAGTCGTGCGGAGGAGGAGGAGACGAAAAGAGAGAATGTGGAAATGAAAGAGACAGGCTTGGCCTCGCAGGAACTCAGTCCGCATCAGCAGAAAGGGCAAAAATGAGATGGAATTGGAGTGTTTGCAGATGTCTGTCTACTCGGCAAGCGTAACAGACCAACAGGAACAAAGCATGTCTGACATTATGGAAATGTGAATACAATATAAACAGCAGAGGAAAATGACAAAATCACTGGATTCCAGCTCGATGAAGACATTCACCTCTAATTCGACACAATTTCCATTTCTGTCTGTAAATAGGTCTGTTCAAATGCTGAATTAGAGGAAGATTCATATGATTCTTGAGGAACTCTAGACTTGGTAATTACTGGACCAAGATTTATGGATTGAAATTAGGTGATTATTAGGTATATTTGAATTTCTTGTGTCTAATGAGTTTTTGGAATGTTGATACAGTCCTGAAATGTCTCACATTGGGTGAGTGAAAATACTGATTCATCTTGATTCTTTCTCCAACTATTCTGGATTGATCCACAAAAGTATTCAATTATAATTTTAAAATATAGCTGCGAGCAGCAAATATCGGGGTTCTGGGCCTTTCAGCACAAGGTTTTGTTTTAATTAGCAAGCCTGGAAAAGACCATTCATAGCAATTTACCATAGGAAATATATCGTTTTTAAAGCTTTTTAACAGTTTGCGAGGTTGAGCCAAAAACATAAAACTAGTTCGCCAAAGTTGGTTTTTGAAATGATCTCCAGTAGTTAATGAACGATTTGATGGACTGAGGCGGTCTTAGAGGCAAAGTTGCTCAGAATGAGGAGTTCTACCTTGTGGTATGAATGTTGTGTGTGCGTGTGAAAAATTGTTTGATACACAATCCTTTACGCATGTGAAAAACGAAGGCAACCCCCAGTTGCTGATATCCTTCGAATTTCTCACAGGCCTCTAGGGCCGTGAGTCAAACGGGCCCAGTGAGTTTCATTTGATTGGCCCCTGTTAACCTTGTCTGATAGCTACACAAAATTCATTGGCTGATGGCGGACATGCTTTTTGATATGTGTCAATGTCCTCACAGACAATCATGACACCTCGGACGAAGGCACTGCATGCCAATTTTCAAGTCAATTGGCCTAATGGTGAAGTAGTTAAGCCATTTTTATGTTTTTTTGCGGTTACATTACCACCAAGTGGCCAGTTCCCACATGCTTTTTCATTTGACCACAGAATGAGCTCTTACATAGTTGTGCGGAGTTAGGTGAAAATATCTCATTCCGTTCTCAAGTTATAGCCATTTTAGTAAAAGTGGCTCCACCCACTTCGAATGTTTCGGCGGGCCCAAGGGACCGTAAATGGAAATTACAATGAATTTCAGACTGCAGAGAATCTCACTGCACTGGTTGGGTTCCAATTGGGCCAAAAACCTAGGACTAGTTCACGACAGTAGGTTTCACTGCTATGCACTGCACAGATAAAACAAGTCAATAAAGTGAGTGCTTCGCCAAAGCTAAGATGTATGTGATTGTGTGTCCATAGGTGGTTCTCTGAGTATCACAGAGGTTTGTCCTGATGTACTTGAATTGCTTTCTCTGGCAACCCAAGAGAGACTTCGAGACTTGCTGGAGAAGCTAACTGTTGTGGCACAACATCGACAGATCTCTTATAAGGTATAAATTTAACTATAACACAGTAGACAAAAAAAAAACTTTCAGGATATTTAAGTAAAGCTTGTTTCATAATAGTGACGTCAATATGAAATCGAAACTGATCCTTGAAACGTTGATCAGAGCACTTTATTCCACAGAGAGTTGTCTTCAGAATATCTTATCAATCTTTCTATAACAACTTTACTTTTTGGATGACATCACCCAGGCCAAATGGGCCGGAACAGTAATACCAACCAATAGTACCTATGGCTGCATCTAAAAGCCGCATACTTCCCTTTTATATAGTAGACAGGGAAAAAAGTATATGAAAAGAATAGCGTGTCAGAATTCATAATATTCAGAAAACTGTAGGCGAAAAGATAACTAACTGCTTCTGGCGAGATTCTGAAGTGCCCATTAAATGGAGAGTTTACTATCCCATGAGGCCACAGGAGAGATTCGTGAAGGACAGAGAAGCGACGTAACTGACACTGTATGTGACAGCATGACAAATGTATGTTCAGATTACATTCATACCACATAGAACATACTTTTTAACATTGTCAAGTAAGTACTTATTAAGCAGCCTGTTTTCCCTGAATTGCATCACAATATGGAAGTAAATTGGGTTCTTAAATGGGACCTATTATGCCCCCTTTTAAAAGATGTACTGTAACTCTCAGAATGTGTCTGTGAAGTTTCAGCTCAAAATACCCTACAGATCATTTATTACACCATGTTATAAATTCCCATTTTTGAGTGGAAGGAAAAAAACATGCTGTTTTTGTGCATGTATCTTTAATTGCAACATGAGCTGCTGCTCCCCACCCCCGCTTTCCAGAAGAGGGCGGAGCCTGTACAGCTCCAGCCTCAGATACTCTGCTAAAAACTAACAAAACATCAGTTTAGTTTTGATTATCATCTCTATCACGGTCACATGACATTTCAGTTCTTCATCATCAAGAAAGTTTATTGCATGTATTTTAAAGCCATATCAGTTTAAAATGCTGATGTTTGGTTTTCTGAGCGCACGCCTCTGAATCACGCACAAGCTGACTGCGAGAGACGTTGAGTTGTGTGAGTATTAAGCTAAGTTCTCTTTCGCGTCTCATTGTGCTTAAACTCAAACACACACAAGGTTACGGCAAAAACACAAATTTCACAAACGCAGTCGGTTATGTCTGAATGTAAACTGGAGGGAAAGAAATCACGTGTATAGTAGATCTGTGTATTAAAGTGACAGCGATGTAATATACAGTATCTACTGCTGTATATTCTGTTAATATGAACCAAACAACAGAAGAAAAACAGAAAATCACTCGCTGCTCTTGAGTGAATAACTTTAGTAGCTTGAATGAGATTACACTTCTTTCTTGAATGCTTTTGTTAAATTCTCTGGCGAGGAGATGAACATGGCGGACTGTATGCTAATAGGGCAGAGTCTGTCAGCAGTTGTGGGCGGGGCTTCTTGCGTAAGAGTAGGGCGAAATCTGTTTTATAAGGATTATAAAAAAAAGAGTGGGTGGATTTTTGCCATTATAGGCTGCTTGTTTTACACACACCTTACAAACACCTTTATAAAATTGCATAATGGGTCCCCTTTAAGGCTATTTCATGTTTGCTAAACTGAAGTGTACCACAGTCTCGAATTTTGTGTCTTGTTTGACACTAATGTATTGCTCTGGTTTGTGTTGTCTGTGTTGAGGATGATTGGCGCTACGGTCAGACCAATGACACACGCTCTCAGCTGAAGTTCCTGGAGCAACTGGAAAGACTGGAGAAACAGAGGAGGGAGGAAGAGGAGCGAGAAGCACTTCTCCGCATTGCCCGAGTAACTAGCAAACACAACAAAAGAGGAAAAACACCAGTAATCTGTCTCCATTTCCAATGTTCTGTTTTTTTCCTGTCTATTTGTGAGTAGAGTCGCTCAAACAGCGAAGACCCAGAGCAACAGCGTCTGAAACAGAGAGCCAAAGAGGTAGATGGATTTCTGTGTTTGTTTTTAATAAAAATACATACATCCCTCCTCCTCAACCTGTTTTTCATTCCTTCTGCTCCCTTGTATAGCAATGAGGACGATCAATACTCTTCATAAAGTTCCATTTGTGCCCCACATAGACACACACACACACACACACACACACACACACACACATACACACACACACACACATACCCTGGAGACAAGGCTCTCTAATTGGGGGCTCATTTTAATTGAGTCTAATATTGGGTCTGGAATTGAAGCCTGGGGCTAAACAGGGAACAGAATGTAATGAAAGCCCTCTGGATGAGTTGTGTGTCTGTTTACAAGGTAACGCTCATCCACTCATGTGTTAGAGAGCATGTAACACATTTGTGTGTTTTCGCACTTGGGTTCTTTGTCATAGGCTATCGGTAAAATCAATAGTGCTAAAATGAAAGATTCATCACCAATAACAGCTTTCCGTTTTTTTTTTCCCAAACATTCCACGTGGATTTGGGTGAGCCAATGGAAATATTGATTGTATTTTTGAGTACTTGTCAAACGCACATTCTCTCTTTTTCCTCTTTTTTTTTTTGTTTTAGATGCAGCAGTTGGAGTTGGCACAGATGGAGCACAGAGATGCAAATTTGGCAGCGCTGGCAGCCCTGGGGCCACGTAAGAGGAAACCTCTGGAGGCTCCCGGCTCAGGGGCCAACCAGGTACCTGCACGTATCCATACAACCACCCCTCTATGTTTGTGACTTCTCCTGTGTATCGTCTTCATACTTCACTCTGTGCAGATGTGAAGGAAATGTTTGCATACGTGTTCAAAATCACTCGCATGCATAAACAGTCTGGCCGTTTTTGATTTTCGGTCTGTATTGAGACAAGCTGTGGCATCTATTAAGTGCACATGCAAGTCTTCCTGTGTGGCCATATGAAAGTGCTCATTTGCTTTTCTCCTAAATATTAGTAAACTCCTTTAGGAAGGAAATTGGTATATTGTGTTACTTCTTAAAGGGTTAGTTCACCCAAAAATGAACTTTGTGTCATTAATTCCTCTCCCTCATGTCGTTCTACACCCAGAAAACCTTCGTTCATCTTCAGAACACAAATGAAGATATTTTTGATGAAATCCGAGGGTATCTGACCCACATATAGACAGCAATATCATTGCACCTTTTGAGGTCCAGAAATCTAGTAAAAACATGGTTAAAATAGTCCGCAGTGGTTAAACCTTAAAGTTATGAAATGACAAGAACACTTTTTGTGTACAAAAAAAATATATAACTGTTTTATTCAACAATTTGAACCGTTGTCATACTTGGTTGATGTCTGAACGCCAACTCAGTATTGGCCGAAGCGGAACACATGAGCAGCAAGACGTATGTGCTAATGCTGACGTTCACTACGTCAACCACGTATGACAACGGTTCAAATTGTTGAATAAAGTTGTTAGTTTTACACACAAAAAGTATTCTCGTCGCATCATAACATTAAGGCTGAACCACTGTGGTTACGTCGACTATTTTAACCATGTTTTTACTACCTTTCTGGACCTTAAAAACCTATATGTGGCAGAAGATGAATGAAGGTCTTACGGGTGTAGAACGACATGAGGGTGAGTAATAAATGACAGAAATTTAATATTTGGGTGAACTAAACCTTTAAGCACTCCATGTTTGAGTTTGGACTCTGAACCCTCACGTGACCTCCGAAGGGGCAAAAAAATTCTCCAACATGCATTAAATTGATCAAAAGTGAAGTAAAGGCTTATACAGTATTAAAAAAGTTACTGCTGTTTGAACTTTCTATTCATCAAAAAATCATGAAAAAAATGCACAATTGCCAGAATATTAAGCAGTACTAATGTTTTCAACATTAATTACAATAAATGTTTCTTGAACAGCAAATCAGCATATCAGAATCATGTGACACCGAAGACTGGAGTAATTATATATATAATATTAAAATATAAAATATTTCATAATATTGCTGTTTTAAAAAAAAAAAAAAAAAAAAAATCTTACTCAGCCCAAACTTTTGAATGGTATTGTATATGACTAAAGGCAAAGGACTTAACTCTATCTGTAATATAGCAAGTGTTATATGATTTTATGAGAAATAAGGATAAGGAAAGACTGAACAAAAGACTAGGATTGTATGTAAGTTTAGTTTAATTAGTTTTTACATTTGTGAATTCCTTTTCCTTTAGGCAGAGAGGAATGCTAATAAGTGAAAAGATGGTTTTGAGTTTTTGTGAGCTTAAATTACACAAGCCTTTTATAAAAAAAAACTAAAAAAAAAACCTCCCATTTGCCTAGGGAAGTTTAGTATTTGCCTCTTTTTGAGGTTTCATCTCTGTAGTAGAATAAGCATCTCTATAAAGGGGCAGTGCAGTTGGCAGGAAAACAGTGGAGGTTAAAAGACTCCAACCTTGTGTTTCAGAAGTTAAATTATCTGCAGCAGCATTTATTTGATAACTGTCCATATTTATGTCTAAATCTGTATTTCTTATTCCAGGATTGAGGTGAGTTTGTTCTGATGATTGCATGATTAATGAATTAATTTTAGCTCGGCTGTGAAAACGAAGTGTGCTTTATTGTATCAATTGTTCACTTGTGATGCGCCAAAACAACATGAGTGAGTAAATGATTAGACCTGTGATTGATTGCATTGATCATCTGAAGCACATGACACACTGGAACTCAAAGTGAAAGCACAAACATCATTTAAATCAACATATCACATTTAGTTTTAGTAGTATGTTTATTCAAAGCGTTTCGTTGGTTTGTTCTTATATGTACAGTGCATAATTAGCAGGAGAGGTGGGGCGTAGCGAGCGCCACGAGAGTTTGTCCGCGCGTGGTTTGTCTTTGTATAGAACGAATGCCTGAATTGAAAGCGCTAGTACTGCGCGAAAAAAAGGATTTTTCCGTTTCAGTGACATTACTACACTAAACTACTACATATAATCTTCAAAATAACGTGTAATAATGCAATGGGGAATATTTGTAGGTCCTGATAATAATAAAATAATATTATTTTAATAATAATAAAGTAATAAAATAACTCTATTTTGGCTTAAAATATCGCAATCGGTTCAGTTTCTTAAAAGAAAGGCCACTTAAGTGTACTTTATGAAGAAAATTTTTAAAAAATTGTTATAGCGTCAAATTAAATGTTTTACTTTAAAGTACATTGTTAAGACATCATTAAAGTACTCTGTGACTCCAGTGTTTTCACCTCAGTTTTATGAAGTACGCGAGTGCTTTTTGTGCTCAGAAAAAAAACATAATTTACCACTTTATTTACAAAATGATATTATTCAAAGTAGAGCTGCACGATTCTGGATAAATCACGATTTTTTGGTTTCAAATCGAGATTACAATTCTGAATGTACAAGCAAACAAAATTACATGTAATTTACTAGAGGTTCTGACAAAATATAAATTGCTGGAAAATGTATTTGAATTATTTATTTTTTTTAAATTTTGAATGAATTCAATGACTTATTAATAAATACTGGTTTCATTACTGGAGGAATCAGTGTTTTTGAACGAATCTTTTGAATGAATGATTCAATGACAAAAAAATTTTAGTCACTTGTTGCCACCTAGTGGAATAAGATAGTTGTTTGCTCTATTTTGAGTGCTATCGCACACGTCATTGTTTATATACCAACTTAAAACTTATATCTCAGTACTTCTGTGATCATTGGAAAATTGAATGTGCGATTCAAAACTGCTCTCTGGCAGCACAAACACATATTTGAATGTTCCGGTATGATTTTGTCGTTAATAAAATAAGATCGTGTGGGTGTTTGAATCGAGATTGCGATCTTTTTACGATTAAGCTCTAATCCAAAGCATTTTCACGCAACAATGTAAGCTCTCGCATGAACACAAAACGCATGTCGTGATGCTCTCGTGTTGCAGATTAATATTTTCGTAAATACAGCATTTTACGGATTTAGAAAGAAATGAGGGTGAGTCATTAATGACAGAAATTTCTTTTTTGGGTGAACTAACCCTACATAAGTGGGTCAAAAAGCACTCTAATGTTCAGCTAACTGCATTAAATATAAACGGAAACTATAATACGTTTTCATTTAATTCCAACTTGCGTGCAATTAAGCATCTGAAAACATTAAACGAGTATACTTAAATGCAAACTGACTGTATAGTTTTTACATAAGCATGCTAAAGTGTACTTCTTTTTCACAAGGGCTGTGTGATGACAAGCGTCCTCCTATTTCTATTATCGGTTTCATATGAAACTCATTCCTTGTGTCTGTCTGCTCAGTTGTCAGGTTCATATGGCCAGTTTGCTACTCGAGCACCAATTCGAGTCACTTTGAGAGATCTGACCTTCTGCATGGAGCAAGACCCCTCATTCAAACACAGTCTCATGCTGTATAGAGCGTTTCTAGGCTAGAGAAACACACTAACAACGTGAGGCATGTTCTGTGTTTGAGCAAGTTCTTGAGATTTTTTTTTTCTCATTGGTCAAACTGATTTTTTTTGTTTTGTTTTGTATTTCTGTTCTTGTTTTGATTATTGCATAAACTGTACAGACTTATTGACTGGTAAAGAAGCACAAACAAATTTATTAAACACTATTAGCAGCAACGGTTTGTGTGAATCTTTGGTTTGAATCACACTTTTGTGTTATATTTTAAAGCGAACTTTTTTGTGTTTTCAAAATTTACAATAATTATATAATGAGCGAGTACATCATGAATCCAAACCGTGGTTTTGTTTTATCCTGAATCACTCTGCTCCAGTGTTTAAGTGCTTATTTTCGGACTATTTTAGACCGGTCACGTCGTCACCTCAGCGGAGTAGCACAGTACCTGCGTGACTCGTCATAGACATGAACAGAGAGAAGTAGTTCCGGCTACAATGTTCTTCCGCAAGAAGCACGCAGTTCAGTTTATTAACCACTAGACTGCAGCTTTAATTTTTACTCCTCAGAAATGACATTTATTTTGCTGATACAATCATGCTGAACTATTATTGCATTTTCTAAGTCAACTGGTGATTGTACCGAGGACTGTTTATAAGCTCCAGGGTAGTGAATGCCCTGAACAAAGCACGACTAACCAATCACACAAATATTGCCATAGGCAACAAAATCCACCAGTCACAGCTGAGACGGCAGTACTGACCAATCAAAGCAGGAAAGGCCGAATCAGCTTGAGACCGACCAACCAATCGGAACAAGACAAAAGAACTAGAGCAGACCAATAGGAAGTACAAACAGCCAGAGGGTTTGAAGCTGAAAGAAACAGGACAACACACACCCTCAAGATCAAGATAACTAGAGCCAAAATCAACAGATCAGGGGCAAGATGTCTCTCATGATCCACTGCTGACCGATCAGCACTCTTAAATGATTTAAACCGAGGTTAACTAAAGGGTAACTAACAATGACATAATGAACCAGGGTTTACCTCTGTTCATTAGCATTGCCATTCTTCCTCAACTGTCATGCACGTCTTTGCATTTGTAAGTTGAATGGAAGTTCTCGAAGGGAGTCGATTTAATGTATGCCTCGCCTCAGAAACTTAAATACTCTGTGTGCTTGCCTGAGGTACAGGATTCTGAAATATTCCATTACCTCTGAATAATCATGAATGAGAAGCTGCGAGCTAAATATTGATATGCCTGCAGCATTCACAGTCCCCTCAGAGAGTGTGAGCGCATGCTTTTCAGAGGTACAGCCACACATGCCAATACAGGCTTAGGAAAGTCAGTGAATGTATCAAAGAGTGAGTTTTAAGCACAGAATGTGCCTTTTTGCAAATAAAAAGGCAGGGTTTTTTACACTGCATGAAAAGATCCATCTCAGTGTCACAAAAGGCTTGCTCACTCAATCATTCGGTTTACATCGTTACACCGGTGGGCGTTTTTGCTCACCAGACACTGAGACTAGTGGTTTTCCAAAGCCACTCAGCATTTTCATGCATCAATACCATTGGGAAAAAACTGGCATATAGGTATTTTTAATATGATCTCATAATTTGGCAGCATTTATATTAGGCTGCTGTCACTTTAAGAGCTGACGCGCGGATCCGTTATGCTGTTACACATGCGTTTTCTTTCTCAACTGTTTATGTTCACTTAAAACAATTGTCTGTGTTTACGTGAATACCTTGCCAAGACTGACATTTTGACATTATTTTGTGTGTACTTGACTGTTTAAGCAGCAAAAAAGAACTCTATTTAGTACTGAGTGGCGGCTTTATGTGGCGCACTTTGGTTATTAGTACAAAATCGGTGTGAATGAATAAAATTATGCATTATCCCACAATGAAATTCAAGCCCTGTAACACCAACAATATTCATCCAGAGCAAATGAAATGAGTGAGTGAGGAGAGGAGGGTTTGTGTGTCCCTGGCCAAAAATAGTCGCGGTAGGACAGCATAAATCAGTAAAAATATGTAAAACAGAACATTTCCTAAAAATTCATTGAGATATGTTTGTACATCTGGGGTGGGGTTGCGTGTGTAACTGTTACTTTGACTTTTAACTATGTGTAGTTCCATATATAAGAATTAATTAATTAGATCATGTCAAAAACATCCATCCAAATTTGGTTTTGGAACTGTTTTTCAACCATGACGTCATTTAATGTTCAAATGTTTGCTCAGAAAGAGCAGCTGGTATAGCGTATGTATTTTGCGGAAAATAGCGTTTCAGATATTTGAGTATCGTTACGTATTGAAAAAAAACACTACATAACACTTAGTTTATTATTTTAGATGCCTTTTTAAAAGACTACAATTGAAAAATGTAAATATTTATATATAAAATTCAAAAAGTCACACGCCACTGCTGAAATACACCCGCATTTATATCAAGCCCTGGTGACAAGACAAGTGATTTTCGTTTTGAGTGTTAGAAATGTACAATTAGCAACATCAAACTATTAAAATCAATTGTGTCTAGTCTAATTGTCTCCCATGTTCTAAATTTGACACTTAATTTAACCAATATATCAAAGTGTTTTTACATGCACAGTTATAATCAAGCTACAGGCTTTTACGAGCAACAATATTCATCTGTCCAAGTACAAACAACACTTGCTGCCTGAGATTGTAACATAGAAGTAGCCTAAAAAAGTAAACGAATTAGCCTATATGGTGAACAATAAACGCAAAAACTGCATCTCAGTTCAAAATCCTGAAAAATATTCATTTCTATCATTAAAGCTGGTTAGATTAAACTAGATTAATCATTAAAGTTACAAACGCCCTTCAGTCAAGAGCACCGAGTGAATTTCTTTGTCTTTTGTTGTTAGATGAACATTGAGGATAAAGACAGGAGGTTTATTGGGCTGCTGTCACTTTAAGAGCTGCAACACTTTTAAAGTGCGTGTAAACATACTTAGCAGTGACTCTGAGTGAGGTACTTCAGTCGAGCATGGTTGAGATCATCATTTCATGGTCCTGCACGCTGACTAACGGCATAAACACTGTGTGCTCGACGGACTCATTGAAGAGCCGGTGAAATTGTTCCAGACTGCAGCTCTTCAATTCAATTAATTATTGATTGTCTCATCATCTGCATGCGCTGCTAACTGCCTCAGATCAAAGGCACAGAGTATGTGTGCGTTCTAGGTTTCCGTCCTCTGACAGCACGTCAAATGGAGGAAGACAGAGGTAATTTACCCGTCATTATTATGCATGAGTGCACTCATGAAAACAAAGATGTTTTTAATGTTGTCTGAGGCAAAGTCTCCATTCATACACTTGGGCACGCAATAATTTTCCATCCCAAACCGCTCAAACTCCTCTCAGGCAGTAGGCCTGAGCGCTAAAGCCTCATTTGGACGTTCATTACAGTATTTATTCATGTTTGTTAATGTTAACCAGTTATTTTGAATTGATCTGTTCAGAGGTGTTTGTGTGCATCTTTCAATTGCTCACAGAATGTGTTTTCCTTGACTGTTACTTATAGCGTGGGTCAATAAAATTAGATATGGCAATTATTTATTGTAAATATTGGCATATGTATATATATGTATACAGGGCTGTGTAGGTATTTCGTTACATTACTCAAGTTTAGTAACTTAATCTAAATACTTTAGAATACTTTGGAATACTAATAAGTGTGGAACAAACACAAAAAAGGTCATTGCATCAAGTTTTTATCTCACAATTCTGACTTTTTCCCTCAGAATTGTGTGATGTAAAGTTGCAATTGCAAGTTATAAAGTCAGAATTATGAAATATAAAATCGCAATATTGAGAAAAGTCCGAATTATGAGATATAAACTCACATACTAAATTCACAGTTGCAAGAAAAAAAGTCAGTATTGCAAGTTTATATCACCCAATTCTGACTTTATAACTTGCAATTGTGAGTTTAAATCTCGCAATTCTGAGAAAAAGAAGTCAGAATTGTGAAATGCAAACTCACAATTGTGAGGGAGAAAACAAATTGTGAGAAAAAGCTGCAGTGACGAGTGAATTAGAAAATGACTCACTAACAACTATCACAAAACATGAAGAGTGGAAAACATGAAACTTAACTCCGCTTTTTCAGACCGTCAGAGTCAGAGAATCACCAATCTCTGTTTAAATGACATTAAAACTCAAAGTCATCACTTTAGTAATCTAAAATACTTTTCAGATGTAACTGTAATCTGATTACCAGCCATTTAAAATGTAACTGTAATGAAATACAGTTACTCAAATTTTGTATTTTAAATACGTAACTTGTATTTTGTCACTCCCCAACCCTGTATTTGTATATATATATATATATATATGGATGTGGATGTATGGATGTGGATGGATGGTTAATGGATGTATATATGTATGTCTATATATATATATATATATATATATAAACACACATCTGTTTAAATTATATTAAGCCTTAAAGTTCTGCATAATTAAGGGGGAGGAAACTTAAATGCTTGGTGGATCACGTCGCTTCAGCTCCACCCACCTCTTTGACCATTTTCTGTTACCTGTGAGTGACACCCTACCAACATGGCAATGGCAAACTTTAGGTTTCAAAAATGCTCTTCAGAAACCTATGGGTGATGTCACGGACACTATGTATTCTTTTCACTACGTACATATTTTTTTATTCTATGGTTTTGGAACGTTAAATAGTTGAGAAAGATAATGCATGTTGTGTAACAGTATATTAGGTCTGTGTATAAACTCTTAACGTGACAGCAGCCTTATAGTCCTGCTGCTGTTTTGTTAATCAAAGGACAAAGAAAAGCACTCTGCTCTAGACCAAGTTTTATAACTTTTTTACAATTAAGACTATCCAGCGTTATTTTACACTTGATACATTTCTGTATTTCTTACTTAAAGAAAAATCGTAATCAGCCAAGAAAATTGCATCTCTAATGACACCAGAAAGACATCAGTCCATTGGTACAAACCAAAACAGTTTATTAGGAAACATCAGTCAGAGCACATTCCCCCAGAATTCTCAGTGGTGGTAGAGAGCAGCTTTACAGAAGAGTGAAAACTGACCAGTACAAGCCGGCCACGGTATGTGCTCGACTAGTGACTCGCTTGGCAACTCCCAACCCTGAACATGCTTTTGAAAAATATTTTCCTAGAATAAAAACATATTCATGCTTGCTGTGGGTTGAGCAGAAGACTGAGAGGCTGTGCTGTTAACGGATGGCAGGAAGGAGAGGGTACAGTGAGGGCCGGAGCCAAGTGCTTCTGCCCGTATAAACAAAACTACACATTCACATGAGAGATTTACGAAGACTTCTTCTGCTTTTTCTTCTCTGCCTCCTCCTCTTTCTCCTTCTCTATTTCAGCGACCAGCGTCTCGATCTCTTTGGACTCCAGAATCTGTGAAAGGAGGGGGAGTGACTGATTACTGAGATAGTTCCAACATTAAAATGGATGACAAGAATATTGCATCAAAGACTCTAAACAGATGAATATACAAAAGAAAAATCATAAATCAAATGCATTACCTTCAGGGGCTGGTTTCTCCGGATCACAGCCAGCTCGATGTTCTTGCCTCCGGATTGCACAACCTGTGAAGTACAGATCATATACAACCGCCTCAGCAAACATGTTACATCCTGTCAACTTCGTGATATGAGAGTGTTAGGCACGCATGTATCTATGGCAACGTGGTGTTTACCTCTAGTAAGGCTTTGATGGCCAATTTGATGGCATCGTTATCACTCGCAATTGCTTCGTCTGTGTAGTTTTTCTCCAAAAACTCCCTCACCGTCTTTGCGCTGCGCCCAATGGCGTTTGCCTGACAGCACAGGTGACAAGAGTGTCAATACAGTCGCAAAATAGGACACATCTGACAACTGAGGGGAGAAAAAAAAAACTCCTCCCACTTTACCTTCCATGCATGGTATGTTCCAGAGGGGTCCGTCTGATATAGACGCGGAGTCCCGTCATAGTCGAAGCCAACGATGAGAGCCGAGATACCAAAGGGACGGCGTCCATTGCTTTGAGTGTAACGCTGTTGCGAAAACGAAAACAATGAATACTGACAGCAAAATATCCAGGAATTACAGCAAAGGCTGTAATTGAATTCAATAAATATGCGTGCTTCAGAGTGAAGCGTGGGACTGTTCTTTTCACGCAAACCCTCAAAACCAGCTGTTGTCCACACAAGGATTAGTTCACTTTCAAATGAAAAATCGCCTCAAGCTTCACTCACCATCCTAGCTGTATATGAATTTCTATTATCATCATCTCTTAATCACATCATTAATAAATATCCCAATGCATTCCAAGCTTTATAAAGGCAGGCAGCGAGAATCGACGAGTAGAAGTGTCTCCATCCACATCCATCCATCATAATCGTACTCCACACGGCTCCGGAGGGTTAATAAAGGCCTTCTGAAGCGAAGTGATGCATTTGTGTAAGAAAAATATCCATATTTAACAAGTTATAAAGTAAAATATCCAGCTTGCTCCAAACCGCCTTCCGTATTGAAATTACGACAAAAACAGAACTGGCCTCGCATCAGTTAAGCTTTTTCCGTAAGTTGAATCGGGAAGGTGTGGGACGTTGTGTAAGTGTAAGTGCATTACACTCTCTTCGTAAGTTGAATACGGTCTCGCTAAAGCTTGTTAAATCTTGTTAAATAGGGATATTTTTCGAACAAAAACGCATCGCTTCACTTCAGAAGGCCTTTATTAACCCTCCGGAGCTGTGTGGAGTACATTTACGATGGATGGAAGCACTTTCTTCAGCTCATACTCGGACTCGTTCACTGCCGTTATAAAGCTTGGAGGCGTCAGGATATTTATTAATATAACTCCGAATGTGTTCATATGAAAGATTAAAATCATATACACCGCATGGCTTGAGGGTGAATAAAGCTTGGGCTGATTTTCATTTTAAAGTGAACTAATCCTTTAAGGACTTCCTGCGATTTTCGGCCAGAACAAAAGCTTGATGGTTTAACGTTTGAAAATGGATAAGTTAAAACATCCATGAATGTTAGTATTATGATTTTACAATTGAACTGAAACATAACATTTTTCTAAAATAGTTTTCATTTTACAGTGACATACTACAACAGTAATATTTACCATTTTGTTCAATATTTTTACATTCAAATAAAAATTATCATTAATGATAATTAATGAATCATTATCTGCAGCCCTACAAGCAAGAACAGCAAACCTAGAGTTAATAAAATTCTCAATCAGAATTTTTACCAGGAAAAAATGTTTTTGTTTTTTTTCCCTAAATCAAGCAGCCATAGTCCAAGCCTCAAGCTTGGTTTATACTCGCCACATCCGCACGAGCGCGAAGGTGTGCGAGGAAATAAGCCTTTTTAATAAATATAAAGCTCCATGTTTAATAAAAATGTTTAATGAAATTAGAAAATATATCCTCGTTTCCACAAAAAAATTCCCCCAACAATTTGTCCCAGGAAATTTTTCCCCCAGACCTGTTGCTCTCGGTGTTTCTATCCTGGTCTAAAGTACAGTGAGGATTAGTCTGGTGAAACTTTGCAGTTCCCGCTGGATTTCATCCTCCACATTTAAGCTTAATAAAGCCATAGCCATCAGTCTTAGGAACACCCCTAAAAGTTCCTGAACTTTGAAAAAGTACTACCAAACAAACAGGGACTTTCTGAGGGGGAACTTCATTTTGTATCACCCCAAAATCCAGTTCCTGGGGTGGAAGCTTATTTAACAGATTGTCGTTTAATCTAGTTTTATACACAAGTTCTCATATCCATTCATTTTTTTCTAATGTCAAGTATTAATCAAGGTTTGCTGGGATCTACACAATTCTTTTATAGCGTGGGTTTGGTGACGTGTATAATAAATTCCTTCTCGCCGCTGCTTCCTGATGATTTAGGGGACAATTACTCTGAGTCGCCCTGTGTCGTTTCAAAGAATAGTGCGATAGCGAGCGCGTTAAGTATAAATGCCTCGTCCGTTTGGAGGAGTCTCGTGCTCCGGAGTCAGGCGAAAGTATAAATAAGGCTTCAGACGTCACACTCACAGATCGTTGGCTGAACGTCTGAAGTTGTAAACACTTTGGGAGTTTCAAAGTCATCTTCTGATTGAGTAGTGCGTGTTGCGTTCTTTAAAGGTCCATCTGGAAACAAATGCTGTGACGCCGAACCCCCTCGTGAAAGAAGAACGCCGTGACTGTGACAATGACCACTTAACCAGGATCAACTAAACACTGGATTTTTTAAAGTATGTGAAGTTTGTGGCTCCACGACGTTCTTGAATGAATAATTTATTAGATGCACATCGGCCTGTTATTGTAAGATCATCCACTTTACTCTTTCACGCACCTAAACATGACGTGGCACAAAAACGAACTGTGATTGGTTGCGTTACATGTCAGTCAAACGTCCTCTTGGGCCGCTGTTGACCAATGAAAGCTGCGAAACCTTCAGTCTGAATGATGCAGCCCTCATGTCATTCCAAAACCTGCTTGACTCACTTTCTTCTGCAGAACACAAAAGAAGGTATTGCTGGTGTCCAAACATCGGACCCCACTGACTTTCACAAAAAATACGGAGGCATTTTTCAATCTTCTATTGTGTTTCACAGAAGAAAGTAAGCCATCCAGGACTGGAACAATTAAGGGTGAGTAAATGACAGAACTGTGCATTTTTGAGTGAACTATCCCTTTAAATGGTGTGCATGTCAACTGGAGTGAGGGCCGTCACCTGTTTGAGTGTGGCGATATAGCGGGTGATGTACTCCACAGTAACCGGGTCCTCCACTGTGAGTCTGTGGCTCTGGCACTCTACTCTAGCTCTGTTGATGACAATCCTGGCATCTGCCGTCAGACCTGGAAAGCACAGAAACAAACATGCCAAGTTCACATACAGTCCCATATTATAAAAGACAACTATTTTGGTTTTTAATTAATTACCTTGTAGCACCAGTTGAAAGGGTTAAAACAGAAAAGTTAGTCACCGTTCATTCTCAGTGCATCTTTCTCCATACAATGAAAGTGAATGGTGACTGATAACCATCAAAATGACAGAACTATCCCTTCATGGCAGATGAATGAATTTTACCTGCGAAGGCCATGCACACGTGCTCATCTAGAGCGCAGATCTTCCTGACGGTCCTCTCCTCCTGAAGCTTTGCCACGGACTTCTTCTCAACACCCAGGACGACAATATCCTTCCCCCTGATTCCAACCTTAGATGTAAAAAAAAATATTGCACAGTTACTTTAACATTTACAGACAAAAAATAATTGTGTGTGTGAATGCACAACATTTATTTTCATTATATCCAATCCAAAATTATGGGCACAGCGCCCTCTACCGGAAACCTTTGCCTATCACACTTACACATTCTCAAGAATGAAACTACATGAATCATGCAGTTACAACACCCGCGAAATAAACCCAAATTCTAAACATAAACTAATAAAATGTCATTTAATTATACAAGTATCTATTACAGTCGTGAGGTTTGAAGCGCTTCTAGTAAAGCCAGTTGCTGGAGCTGTAACTTCAATGATTAGTTAGTCGGCAACATTTTTAACACATAAATATTAGTTAAATGTTTTTTTAGTAGTAAAGTATTAGTGTAGTATGCATTTACATACACCTGTGATCAAAATAAAGCGATTCAAATAATATCTAATACATCTTTAATTGTCAGCATAGCTCATGCTAATATTAGCCGCAACATGCAAGTCACGCTTAGCTGTAACACATCAATAAAAAGCTACTAAATGAGCGAACATCCCAGCTACTTCAAAACAGTTTTAGTTCATCACAGTGTTTATTCCTGTACCCAGCACTTGTTCGCTATAATCATCTATCAGTATATTTTAGTGAATATTCGTGTAGCTGTTAGCCAGCGCGCTAACGCTGCGGCTCAAATATAAGCATATAAACACTCACAGCTGTGGAGCCCTTCTTTACTGCCTCCTGAGCATATTCCACCTGAAACAGGTGCCCATCGGGAGAGAAAACTGTTATAGCTCTGTCATATCTAGCTGCCATTTCTGCACACTAGACACAAAAGCACGAATTAGGGTGAAATAGTTGCCTCTGACTTTCGAGTTGCAGCACAGGAGGTTTCGAAATTGATCTGCGCATGTGCAGCAACAACGCGCGTTGAATGATGGGACTTGTAATTTTCAATGCAAGTCGTGTGATTTTCTTTAATAGCATTTCGTTTTTCTCCGTTTTGTATAAATTATTAGATTTGTATAAACGTTTATCTATTTGTTTACTATTCATGATGTGTTTTGTAAAACTATACACATCTACTCATCATATTTAGTGTACTGTAGCAATGAACTGTGATTTCTGTATTTTCTCTATCAAATGTGTACAAATTTGTAAAATTATTATTTTTTAAGTGGGAATGGCTGAAATAAGGGATTTCTTTATCAGGAAGATAACAGATGATATAGATGATATAGATTATATATATATATATTATATATATATATATTATATATATATATATATATATATATATATATATATATATATATATATATAAATATATATATAATTTCAAATAAAAAGTCAATATGTTTGAATTTGTTTGTTTTGCATTACATAAAAATACAAATATTATATTTAAGCAGAGTCAGATTAAACAGAATTTTATATTTTAGTTATTTAGTTAATTTTATATTTTACAGATATTTTAGTTATTTTTTCAACATTTTATTAAAAATATACAGTAATAATTTTTTGTATGTATACAGTATATATAGTAGAGACAAAAGCACGAATTAGGGTGAGCCAGCTAATATATATGTATAATAAATTATTATATATAATAATTTATTATTACTGTATATAATAAATACAATTAATGTGTATATATATATATACAGTAATAATTATTTATTGTAAAAAACTATTTTTATCAGTTAAATGCTACCTTTTACTATTATACTATTTATACTATTTACTAATTACTATTCTACAGCGAAGGTTTTTTCATTCAAATGAAAAGTCAATAAGTTTGAATTTCTTTGTTCTGCATTATGTAAAACAAATATGAATATTAAATTGTCTTTTAAATAGATATTTGAAGAGTGCCAAATTGAACAAATTAAAGACATTTTAGAAGTCTAGATGTTTTAGTTTAGTTTTTTTTTTCAACATATGTCAACATATGCCAAAAGAAGCTGAAAAATCTGATTGAGACAATATGCTGTCATGTCCACTCCAGGGCTGTTCAGTCATTCGATTGAACTATCACAGTCCTCAGCAGTTTTAACAAATGGAAGACAGCATGACGTCTTTGAGAACTACCTCTACAAGTATCTACCAACACTTTCATGCTTCTACTTCAAAGGCCATTTTGGTGCCACCAAACCTCTCATCAATGCTTCATCAAGAGCACGGTAAACCTGCAGAGAACAGGCCACAAGTCTCCCGTACCTTATTAAAAATGTCCTTTTAATTAAATTCAACAAATAAGAATACATTAAACCAAATATGATGCATCCGGGAATAGTGGGGTTTGTGTTCTGAGACCATGGAGCAGTGTTCAAAGAGACAGAAATGCCCACCCACCAGTATTCCTTAGCTGTGTATTCCCTCAAACCAAGCTAATGAGGACCTTCTGTAGTGCTCACAACCTCAGCATTTCTTACGGGAGTCACCTGTGTGGGACACAAGAGCTCTCTGAGCAAGTGCGACCCAGCTAATAACATATTAGCACTGTTCTGAAGTAAACCAGGTTGCGGGAGCTATAAACATATGGAAAAGTGCACTGGAGTGTGTCTGTTCAGAATGATTTTTCTGATGTTTCCTGGGTGTTGTGTCACTTATGATTTCCATGATGCAGAAAATGCGGGCAGAATCCCGGAATTTACTGTATAATGCAGAATGTCACGGAATTCGTGGAATTTTTGATGAATATATAAATAGTAGGTTAGTCCACTTATATAAAACATGATATAGACTAGTGTCTGTGAATATTAAACCACAAAAGACTATTTAAATTTGAATCCTGCATGTTCTGCGTGTCTCTGTGAATGAATGGTGTAGACGCGTGATTTCGTTTACCACACACACACTGAAGCACATGTGACGCTTGCAGCCTCTGCCTTCTCACTATATGAGGACATGAATGCGTGAACTTCATCCGCAGAGCCGCTCTGAGAACGCTCTTTTTGAGCGTTTTGCCGTTTCATTTGAGAAAATCTACCGTCATATCATAAACGTACAGAAACTCAAAGGTCTTTGCGGCAAACCCTCAAAATAAAAGTTTGGTTTAAATTGTGACAGGCCTACTTTTGTACAGTGGAATTTAGCTACGTCTCAATGTGATAATAATACTAACACATAATAATATTAATAAAAAAATATATATTATTAAAACTTTATTCAAGGAATAATCACAATTTTTCTTCCATTTTTTTCATTTAAAAATTGTTAATTGCTATAAGTTTCAATATTCCACTTAATTAGATATGCTTTTTGATTACAAACATTTCATTTAACCATTAAATGAAGTCCAAAAAAATTTAAATGGGGGAAAAAATGGAATCCAGAAAAATTCAAATGGAAAAAAATGGAATCTGGAAACAATAAAACGCAATTTGAGAAAAAATAAAACGGCTTTCATAGGGCCCTATTGAGTAATTTTTTAGGGGTTATTTTTCCAGTTTTTGGGTAGTTTTTGTGTTACCCAGCTCCTCGGTCAGATGTAATAACCCAGGGGTTGAGTTATTTATCAGAGGGTTTTTGCGCCATCCTCAGGAGAGAGCCGTGCAGCTCCATCAAACATATTTTATCTAAATATTAATTATTGTTCTGTATAACATTTCATGTTACACAAAGCAGCATACAGGGGCGCAATGTGAGTCACCTAAATGAGTGTCGCGTCGGTTTTCGTTTGGAAGGAAACACCTGACATCTATCATAAAATTGTATGATTTTATTAAAAAAAGATACAGAATATAAACACTTAGGATGTTAAAATATGTTCCCAGAATAATATGATATCAACTGGTCATCAACAGGTTGTGTGTAACATTTTTTTAAAAGAGTGTAGAGGATTCAAGTTAATCACTCATGTATCAAGTAAAAAAATAAGCTAGTATCATAATACAAATTAATAAACTCTTTATGCTGGGTTAAATAAACAACCCAATTTGCTCAGTAAAATTAACCCAACATGTGTCTGTCATATATTTACCCAGTCCTTGGGTTAAAATCAACACATATTTACATGCGTTGTTCAGTCTGTAATTTAAATTCTAATCATTATTTTTGTTTGCTCCATTTTTTTAAGTTAAAAAACCTTTTCTCTTTTCTTCTTTTTGAGGTGCTGCACAATTTCAGGAAATCATCTTAAGTTTTGCAGGTAGAAAGTACCAAATTACAACTGCTTGACCTTGACCTCAGTTACAGACACTGAAGTGAAGTCCTTTTTCATTTTTGATCCACTCTAGATCATTCAGTTTTGTTCACCGACTGAGCTGGGATCATCATCATTAGCAATCAGCTTCATCTCTGGCTCTGTAATTAGCTGATTAATAAAAATTAACCTTCAAAGTTCATTAATATCACACAATAATTAATCTTGATGTCCTGGTTTAAAAATGCCCCGAACTCTTTTTTCATTTCCATGAATTGGCAGTGGTAAAATGTTCATAAAGATAATAGGCTCATGAGATTTCATACCGTGCAGATAATCATGCCGCCCCTCATGAGCAGCCTCTGATGAAATGCATTACAGAATCTCTAGAGAAAATGATTTTTAAAGGGATAGTTCATCCTTAAAACATCACGAATGGCCATTTACTCACCCTTATGAATTTCTTTATCACAGAAGGAAGCAATTATTGCTAATATTATTCTAATCTGATTTTCATTCTGTGGCATTGTGAACAACACTCTTCAAAACATTTGATTTGTGTTCAACGGACAAAATAAAGTAATGCATCGTTTTGGCCTAACTATATCTTTAAGAGCTAATTATACCCTCTGTGTTTTATATGAGCAATGTCACATGAGTAGCTGTGCGATATGGCTATATCAGCCGATAATCAGTGTGGTAAAATACAACAATATCACAAGGCTACGAGCACGATGTTGCATTTATACACAGTTATGGAGTGTTGGAGAGGGACAAAACCCTCTTTTGTGAGGAACTACTTCCTTCCGCCACGGATTCAAATCTCAAGTTGACAGTTGCGCCCAAAACCTTCATTACTAATTATATTACGTCACTTTAGAGCTAGTAACGAAGAAACAATGAATCGCTTCATACATACTGTATGTAGAATACAGTATTATTGTATTATGAGAAAGAGGTTGACTAAATGAGTAAATGACCTGCATCTGATAGCATTAATTCTTCAGGTCACTGTCCATAATATTATATCCATTATAATAAAATCAGTTTGCATATCTGCTAAGGAAAGCGATCCCTACTTCTTTGTTCTGAGTGACTGATGAAGAGAGTCTTTGCAGCCATCTAATGGCGTAATAATGTAACTTTCAATGATACTATTTACGGACCCTCTCCAAATAACCTACTGCATATTATTCATTTAAATAATGTTTATTGAACCACAATATTTTAATTAAACGTGAACACAAGCAAAAAAATAATAAAAAACAATGCAGTCAAATATAGGCTAACTATAAAGTTATGAAATGTAATTTTCCCATTAAATCAAATCGTTTTGGTCTGGAACAAGTTATAGATTAATAAGCCCCTTTGATACAAACCAAATGAATCTCATGTTTATCCACCATCTAGATAAGAGTTAGCCGCAAATTCCAAGCGAACTGGCTGAGATGAAGCTGTTCTCTGCGGTTACATGAGCTTTGAACGGCCGCTCGTATCTGCGAAAGCGTCAAAACAATCAAAAAGCAATTGTAAAATAGGCTATGTTTATATTTGAGTCACATATTTTAGGTGTAAATAGCTACATTCTCGCCTAAAATACTCTTAAACCTACATTTCGTGACATGACAACAGCAGTATTTATCGCACGACTATAGGTAGATAGATCGATCGATAGATGGATCGAGCTCGATAGATAGATAGATATAAAGATTGTGAGATTTTATGAGATACTGGCAAATGACAGTGAATTTTTTCCTGTAGTTCTGTGGAAGAAAATTTTACGATAAAGTAATTTTCGATTTTTGGTCAACAGAAGAATTTTTCAAACGTTAATCAATCAAAAGAACGATCTAGGGAAACGGACTTTTTTATTATATCAGATTCACTGCAAACTATTTGTTTTATAACATTATAATAAAACCAACTGGGTGCTTTAGGATATGAATCAGAACTACAGCTCTCATCCCTCGAGATGCTCTGATTGGCTGACACATTATTTCCTTGAGGATCTCCTTTGCGCAAAGGTTGCCTTTGCATGTCAATACTGTCTATTTACAGCAACACTATAGGCCTATACACATATTCACAAATAGCCGAGCTCTTTCTACAGTTTATTTAGAGAGTACTGCAGATTCATACCCAAGACAGTCGAAATCCCTTCGATCTTTAATGGTATAAAGTCAACACAAACCACATCTAAACAACTGACACCTCAGAACCTCACAGACGTGTTATGCTGTTGTGTGTTCATTGCAACATCGTGTCCTTTATTCATAAAACAGTCACAGACAAGTGTCTCAGCAGCTAATTCAAAACTCATTAGAAACAAGCAATTGCAGGGCGGACTCCCAAAGGGATGCAGCTTTCTAATCAACGTTCCCTATCCTGCAAAGCCCATCCAACGGGGCGGCTCATAACTAACGTTTCCACAGAGAAATTAAACCGAGGCGTCATTATGAAAGGAGATGCTCCTCTGATGATTTCATTACGACAGTACCATATGTTTGATGGTATAGATATTGATAATGTCTTGGATAAGTTGTGCCATTTCTTCTGATTTTAAAGAAACAAAAGCAATAATTAACTGAACACTCAGGCAAAATAAGTGAAACGCCATGTGGACCAAATCTACTACCTTTTTTGTTTTTTTAAAGAAGTAAAGAAGGCAAGAATCTCTTAATTTTATGCAAAGAGATTTTAGATATCAGTGAGTTCAAATGTATATCAAATAGAAAGGGATAGGGAATTTTATCATTTAATCGCCTTCATATTGTTCTTTCTTCTTTTGAACACAAAAGGTATCCAAACAGTTGATGGACCCCATTGACTTCCATAGTATTTATTTTCCTACTATAGAAGTCAACGGTTTGATTACCAACAATCTTTAAAAATTCTTATTCTGTGTTCAACAGGAGAAAGAAGCCCATAGACAGTTTGGAACAACTTGAGGGAAAGTGATGACAAAATTTTCATTTTTAGGTGAACTATCCCTTTAAGTCGTTGGCTCCTCACGAAAATCACCTCAGATGTCAAGAGATTTCAACGTGCTCAGATTTAGATAATCACAGATTTCACTACAAACTCATCAAATTCTTCCAAAATCAAACTATTAGAGCTATATGTGTAAACAATTAGTGTTTAATTGCAATTCTTTTACGGAATTCAAGTAGAAACAAAACAAGAAATACAAAGTTAATATTGACGTGAAACATAACTGAGAACTCTTAAGCAATAAACTCTGAGCAATGAGAATGTCTTTTGGGTTGCCGGTGTGTGTGTGTGTGTGCGCGCGTTTTTGTGACATATCAGGACACAAATGTGTATAATGACATGGGTATGACACTGGTATTACAACTTCAACGTCAAATATGAGGACATTTCATATGTCCCCACTTTTCAAACAGCTTTAAAAACACACTAAACAATGTTTAATTAAAAATGTAAAAATGCAGAACATTTTCTGTGAGGGTTAAGTTTAGGGGTGGGGGACAGCATGTACAGTTTGGACAGTATAAAAACCATTACGCCCATGGAATGTCCTCACTTTGATAGCAAAACGAACATGTGTGTGTGTGTGTGTCTGTGTGTGTGCGTGTTCAGTGATTACGCATCTCGCGCGCGTCCCCGGTGGCGCAGAGCGTGTACGGAGTCATCCCGCTGCTGTAGGCGGGGGCGAGCCCCTTTGCCCGTCATATTAATGTGCTTTCCCGCTATTCCAGTCCGTGAAACAGCACGCAAGTATTGGCTCTTGTTTTGTCCTTCGTGTGCGAACAGTGGACAGGAACTTAACCCGGTTGTGTTGACAGCTGCTGAAGTCCTGTACAATGACTCGTCGAAAGCAGGCGAAGCCCAGATCTTTGAAAGGTACGAAAGGTTTTTTTATTTAATAATCACTTGCTTCATTGTCTTGAGTGAAACCCGACTGCGGGACAAATCGAATGATTGACCCCAATTAGTTGCAGATCATTAATCTTCAGATTAACGTTGCGCAAATATCAAAACAGGAGCTTGAAATTGTTTTTGAGCAGAACTTTCATTTCACTTTCTCTGCATTTTCGAGTAATCTAATTTCACTGAGAGAGGGAGGGTTTGTCATCACTCTTGCTCGTGATACACATGATTTAGATATGATGAACCATGCAATATTATACACTAAAAAATGGATTAAAAACAACCCAAGTTGGGTTAAAAATGGTCAAACCCAGCGGTTGGGTCAGATGTTTGACCCAACATCCGGGCAGTTTTATTTATCTAAACTATTGTTTAAAATGACAATATGGCTGGCTTTAAATGAACCCAAAATAGGTTGGAAATTAAAAGTCAGACACATAATTACTAGAGCCAACAATAATAATCAAAAGGTGAACATTTATTAATAAGCCATTCAATAAATATTTGTTTAATTATTATTTATTAAACTTTATATATATATATATATATATATATATATATATATATATATATATATATATATATATAATGTTAATTTATTTAATTTATTAAGCATATTAATAAATGTTAATTTTCAAAATATTTTTGGATAATTTTAAGCATCAATTTCAAACAATAGCTGAGTTAAATAAAACTATACTGCAGGTTGGGCAAACATTTAACCCAACCGCTGGGTCTGTCCATTTTCAACCCAACTAACAACCCAGCATTTTTTTAAATAGTAGTATTGGGGTTCTAGGACAACAAAAACTGTGTGTGTGACTGTGTGTGTGTGTGTGTGTGTGTGTCACGGTGACTAATATCCCAAGTATTCTAAAATCTAAATGAAGAAAACGGCTTAATAAACATTCTAAATAATGTCTTAATGAAACTGTATAGGATTCATAAATGTTTATGTGAGGATTTAGTAGGGACCAGAAAATATTATCTCAGTACAAAAACAATAGGGGTCAAACAAAAGTCCCAAATATGACAGAAATCGTGTTTAAAAGTTCCCTGAGGTTTTTGAATCTATTCATTTTCTATATTTCCTGTCCTCGTGTCATGTGGCTCTGTTATGTCACCTTGAAATCACAGAATACAGATGTTATATACAAACATGCACACAATGCTACTCCCCTGCTGGATGAAAAACAGATCAAAATGGTGATATTTGTTTACTCTTTGCTTTTTTCAGGCCACAGGGGTGCTATAGTGTACCAGATGGTCCACAAGAGATGGAAAAAAAGCCATTTAAGTGCTTGATTTCTTTGCATTGTTATATTATATTTTGCTGCTATGGCCATGACCTTTTGCAATCAATCTTTTCTCCACAGGTCAAGATGACAGGTTAAATACAAGGGAAGATAGCATCATTGCGGGGAAGAAACGTTGCTCCTTGGAAAGGAGAAAAGAAAGGGATGAGGAGAGGGAACAAGGTGGGCGGGAGAAGGATGAAGGTGCTGAAGAACACAAGAGTTCAAGCATACAACAATCAGATTTATTCACACAACAGACGTGCTGCCATGGTTCAGGTACACACAAGTACATTCCCACACTATCCTATCGTATCGTTCACATTATTAATCGGTGAATACTTTCTCCATCTCTCTCTGTATCACTCAGGCAGATTAAAAAGCAGACCTCTAGGGTTTTATATTGTGTTTCTGCATGTTTCTGTGACCTTTGAATTAGGTATATTTGCAATTCCCTATTTGCACAATAACAGAATGAATCATGCCTTTACAAATGATTTTGGATTTATCCTAATCATGTGAACACATGTTTTTTTAATATGTTTTATCCTTTAAAGCAGATACTTTAATCTTTTGATTCAGCGTATAATTTGGTTCCATGATTCGGGTTTTGTAGATGTTCAGTACTTTAAAGTAGCGGCACTCCATTTGTTCAAACTGTGAATCTGTTCCTCTCACACTGACAGTAATTTTAGTCACGGTGGGACTGCTCATTATGTGGCCACATACCGAGCTAATTACATCTAAAAAAAAGTGTGAAAAAGACCATCCAATTCATATTTTTTGGTGTTTAGTCTGCTCGTATGAGTTATATTTTAACCTGCCAGACTTCAGCAGGAAAGACCTCTTGAACTAGAGGATTGGAATTCTTATAGTTGTGATTTAAAGTGAGTCGTGTTGAGGAAGCTCATAATTTAAAGTAGTTCAACTGCAGCTGTCGTTTTTTAAGAAAAAAGTAGTTAGCTGCATCAATGTAATTCACCTAAAAATAGTATTTGTCTTGCTCAAAAATCAGTTAATTATGGTCTCTGTTTCAGTTTTCCTCAAAGGAGAAAATATCTCGATACTCGAAAAGCTACACTACTTTTGACAATTTTGAGTCAGGTCTTGGAGATATGGCAATAACATTAAATGTCATGATTTCGTTCTTATTAATGTTTAACTAGTCATACTTAAAAACATAACTACACTATTATTCAAGAAACATTCTTTTTATTAACAATCTACATCTTTATTAACCACACCTGTAGTGATCAACATGGTTATTATTAAATATTTTTCAAGAAAATATGCATGAAATATGAAGGCATGAACTTATCTTAAACATATCCTACAATAAATTTGAAAAGAAAATGCTAAATATTTCTTAGCCAAAAAGTAAGAGCTATAAATAACACCAGTAATAGGCTATTATTAACAGCAAATTCTTTCAGCCTGTCACTATCATGCAAACATGAAATATTGACACAGTAGTAGTTCAATTTCTCCTATTGTTTTTATGTGTGGCGGACGTGTTTGGCAGGTGCACTCGTGTCTTTTGCTGCTTTCACCCATGAAACTTTTTTTTTTCAATGCAATAACGCATTCCTTTTTGGCAAAAGCATTTTAATGAAAGTTATAAATACATTTTCCTCTCTTCTCTGTCCATAGCAGATCATAATGTTGAGGAAGATGAAATATGTTGTTTAGCATCTCATTCCCCTGCTCACTCCTCCACTGACCATGAAGATGGATGTGACCTTGGATTCAAGGGAGACGCACATCAGAGTTTGTGTGGGAGGGAAAACACCCATTTGCCTGGAAACAGTTCAGTACCTCTCGAAATATCCCAAACTGATATCAGCAGTGAGAGCCCCACAAAAAGGAAACAGGGCTTGAGTAAACGGTATGAACAGGGTAGTGCTATGTCCTCCCGACATCGCTCTCTTGTGGGGGAATCTGAGAAAAGACAACCTCCAAATTTTCCTTCACAAGATCTTGGAGGCTCCTCAATGGCAGAATGCCCCTGCGCAACCTCACACATCTCCAATCCAGCCGCTCCGAATGCTGCAGAAAAGAGAAAGTCTCAGTTTGTCTCAAACAATTGTTTGGGGATCTCCAAAAAGCTCAAGGTTTTCAATAATTGTGCTCATTGTCACAACAACACGGACCCTAGAGCACGTCCACAGACCCAACTCAAGGACAATGAAATCCACTCAAGTTCTGAGACTTTTCCATCTGAACTAAAGAAGCACAAGAAAGAGACTAATGTGATGCTAGGACACTCCGTGTTGCTTGAAGCTGCAATCACAGCGGCCGTTCAGACGGTTCTTCAGTGTAGCTTCTGTCCCACTTCGCTAAAGGACCTGAACGCCCTTCAAGAGCACGTTCGCCAATCGCACAACTCCGCTTTAATCGAGAGCAATGTCTTTTTCTGCTCACAGTGCTTCCGAGGATTCCTTACAAAGGACACGCTAGATAATCACGTGCGGCAGACGCACTGTAAAAACCAGAGTCTGAAACTTGATCCAGATGCGGAAGAAACCGCAGAAAGGAAGTCTTTGCAATTCTGTCCATACTGCACCCATTTGCCTACGTTTAGCAGCAAGATAAAACTGATGCAGCATATCAAAAAGACACACAAGAACATTAACTTGATGAAACTTAAAGAGGGAAGGAGGACAATGGGTTCACCCCAGCCAATCAAAAAAACTAGCCATGGTGCATTACCCTCAACCGACTTCATCTGTGACCACTGTGGGGCTAAATACACCGATCTGGATCTGTTCCAAACTCACTTGAGTTCCCACCTGAAGAGTATGCTTCCAAAACTTACGTGTCCAGAGTGTTTCAAGGATTTCCCAAACCAGGAATCTTTTAAGGATCACACAGTGTCTCATTTTAGCAATTCGTCTACGCTTTACATCTGTGAGAGTTGCAGTAAGTCCTTCACCAGCGTCAAAGACTTACATGGGCACCTACTTGAGATGCACACCGTAGTGTTTTACCGATGCTCCCTCTGCCAGCAGGTGTTCGACTCTAAGGTGTCTATTCAGGTTCATTTTGCCTCCGAGCACAGTACCAAGAGAACCACGTTCCACTGTACGTCGTGTGAATGGGACTTCAAGCAAGAGCATGACTTGCACCTGCATGTCAAACAGAAACATCTTGACAGACAATGCAAGATGTATTATTGCATCTTCTGTGCAGAGACCTTTACCACAGACATTGAGCTTCAGTGTCATATCACAACACATAGCGACAAATGCAGTCCCTGCGTCTGTACCAACACCAGATCTCCCCTCGAGGTGCCCTTACACGAGAAACTCTGTGCCAAGAGCGCTGAAGGTAACAACGTGACCCCTCCACCTGTCTCCGAACCAGTTGCCAAGGACAGCGCTGGAATGCTGCCAGTGAATAGTGAAATAAGAGTCGGTAAGGTGGAATCACTCTTCAGCCCTCCCACCGAAAGCAAAGGGAAGGCAAATCTGAACGATCCTATGTTTGCCTGTGAAATCTGTGGTGCTTCTTACACCATGCAATCCTTGCTCGCCAACCACCAGCTGCGAGATCACCACATCCAGCCCGGGGAGAGTGGCACTCTCAAGCGCAAAGTGGAGGCAATCCAAGGGAGCCACAAATGCAAAGACTGTTCCAAGACCTTCTTCACTGAGATGGCACTGTGGGAGCACGTCCAGACTCATCTAGGCCCCACCAAGCACTGCCAATGCCCCATCTGTGGAGAGCGCTTCCCTTCCCTGCTAACTCTGACTGAACACAAGGTCACCCACAGCAGGAGCTTGGACACGGGCAACTGCCGCATCTGCAAGCTTCCTCTTCACAGTGAGGAGGACTTCCTGGAACACTGTCAGAGGCACCCAGACCTGCACAACTCGCTGACAGGCTTCCGCTGTGTCGTGTGCATGCAGACTGTCACCTCCACTCTTGAGCTGAAAATTCATGGAACTTTCCACATGCAGAAGGTCCAGGGTGATGATCTGATCAGCCGCTTCATGGATCCCTCCAACTTTAATCCTGACCATAAAATCTCCTCAAGTGTTGCTCAGCAGGAAACGGTCACTATGAATGTCAGTACGTTTGAGCATAGACTCCGAGACAATAAGACTAGCATTTCTGTAGTCAACTGTTGTTTGGCTACGGCACTCATACCAGAGGAGAGAAGCAGTAAAAACACTCTCACCCAGACCACAACAGTTTGAGTTAACACTCAATAATGGACATCATTTGAAAAAGGAAAAGATATGTACACTAACAAAATGCTGGGTTAAAAACAACCCAAGTTGAGTTGAAAGTGGACAAACCCAGTGGTTTGGGTTTGTCCAAACCAAGGGAAAGTTTTATTTAACTCAACTATTGTTTAAAAATGACCATATGACCTGCTTAAAATGAACCCAAAATAGGTTGGAAATTAAAAAAAAATCAGACACAAAATTACTAGAGGCAACAATAATAATCAAATGGTGAATATTTAATAAGCAATTTAATAAATGTTTATTGTTGAATTATTATTATTATTATTATTCATAACACTTCTTAATAAATGTTCATTTCCAACTTATTTTGGGTTCTTTTTAAGTGAGAAATGCAGTGATTTTTAAATAATAGTTCAGTTTAATAAAACTACACAGCTGGTTCAGCAAACATTTAACCCAACTGCCTGGTCTGTCCATTTTCAACCCAACTTGGGTTGTTTTTAACCCAGCATTTTTTAGAGTGTACAAGCAAACAAAATGTTTTGGGGTTGTTTTGCCCCAAATATGGACAAACCCAGCCTTTAGGTTAAAAATTTAATTAAAACCTAATGTAACCCAACGGCTGGGTTTGTCCATATTTGATCCAAATTTTGAATATACACTAAAAAATGCTGGGTTAAAACCAATCCAAATTGGGTTAAATATGGACAAACCCAGTCGTTGGGTTAAAAGTTTGACTAACCTGCTGGGTAGTTTTATTTATCTCAACTATTGTTTAAAAATTACTATATGGCTGGATTAAAATGAACCCAAAATAGGTTGGAAATTAAAAATCAGACACATAATTACTAGGAGCAACAATAATAAACAAATGGTGAATATTAAGAAATGTAATAAATGTTTAATTATTATTCATTAAATTTGTTAATAAATGTTCATTTCTTAAACATATTAATAAATGTTCATTTCCAACCCATTTTGTGCAAGCAATACAGTCATTTTTAAACAATAGTCGAGTTAAATAAAACTACCCCGCATAAGGGTCAAACATTTAACCAAACCACTGAGTCTGTCCATTTTCAACCCAACTTGGGTTGTTTTGAGTGTAAAAAATGCCCAGCCCTTGTGTCAAGTTTTTAAATTAAAATTTTTTTAAACCAACGGTTGGGTTTGTCCAGTTTTCACCCAAATTTGGAGCGAAACAACCCAGCATTTTTTTTTCGAGAATACTCTTCTGATTGTTTGTGTACTGGAGTATGTTTTCACTTGTACATTGTATTTATGTGTTGAGGCCCTGAATGTGTGAAGACATGTTCCGGAGAGGCTGTTTTCTCACTTAAAAGCAGTTTCCTTGTTTGAGATGCTTAGCAAATGACTCTTTCTCCCAAGTGCAGGGCTAATCTTCCTTAGACACTTCTGAGGTTCTGAACTCAGATTTACTGCCATATTTGGATCATTTCCTCTCTCTTTGTTGAGTTTTAAGATAAATCCTTGTGTTAAGAAATGGAACTGGATCTTTGTGGATCTAGACAGTAATGAGTTGCTGATGAGTGAAACTGCAGATGCGCAGAGGGGCGCAAAAGAGGATGAGATGTGGGCAGTGGGACTCCGTTCTGAGGGAGAGAGTCATTAACAGGGTTTAATCTAATTGAAATCTGAGCAGGCCTCTTGGTAAACTTTATGGATTAGATGTAGGGCTTTTGGACAGTGACATCTGATAATCACAAAACAGTTAACGTTATGTATTTTTATTAAGTAGTAAAATACCTTAATCTCTGTCTTTTTTTATCAATTTGACTCACACTTTCAATTGTGTCTTGTTAGTTGTATATCTGTACATGATGTTCTATTGCAAAAAAGTAAATTGTGTTTATGGGTAAGTGTGTGTGTTTGCATTTTCAGTTCTCCAAATTCTGGGTTAAAAACAGCTCGAGTTGGGATGAAAATGGACAGAACCAGAGATTGGGTTGTTTTAACCCAGTGGTTGGGTTAAATGTTTGACGCAACCTGCTGGTTAGTTTTATTTAACTCCAATATTGTCCCTATTGTTTACAAATTACTGAATTGCTTGATTAAAATGAACCCAAAGTAGGTCAGAAATTGACGTTTATTAATAAGTTTAATGAATAATAATTAATAAGAATTTATTGAATGGCTTATTAACAAATGTTCACCTTTTGATTATTATTGTTGCCTCTAGTAATTATGTGTCTGATTTTTAATTTCAACCTATTTTAGGTTAATTTATAGCTATATAGTAATTTTTAAACAGTAGTTGAGTTAAATTAAACTATCCAGCATGTCGGGAAAACATTTAACCCAACTTTGGGGTTGTTTTTAACCCAGCATTTTTAGAGTGCACTGTTGATAAAAAAAAAAAAACTAAAAAAAACTCCATCATGTGTTTCTGAACCACACAATGATGTGTATTTTCTTAGTGTTCGGTAGAACGTTTAAAAAATCGAATTAAAAATAAGAATAATATAGTGACTGACATTAATAAATTGAAATAAGTTTTGTTAGAAAAAAATGTTTTAACAATAACTTACCAAGCTAATAAATGTGAATAGTAAGTATTATTTTTTTATAGAAAGGCAGGCAAGGTTTTACTTGACACTGAACTTTGATATCATACTTGATAATGATGCATCTGGGCTGTAAGGTTTTAGGAGAACAATCACTTACTTCTGACCTTTATTGGTGGTGTAACTGAAAGGCAAGATTATACTCCCTCCATACTAAAGTGTTTGTATCTATTTATTAGCAGAACAACTTCCCATTTCATGAACAAATGATTTTATCTTTAAAAATTCAACTAAATGTATGCAGTGCAGCATAAAGTGATGTTTGTGCATGTTTTTGAGAATGGGAATTGGGTAATAGAGCCCTGTGAGGTTGGAACTACCTCATTTGGAAATACCCCTCAATCACCATGACAGCAGCTGGGATTTGACCATAGACACAGGAAGGAAAAAGACATCATTTTGGGCACGGCTGTGCTGAAAAAAAAAAAAAAAAAAAAAAAGGCATTAGTCAGGAAAATTATAAATACACCCAGCCATACATTTACCTGTGAGTGCAGGGAGTTAAAGAATCAGTAAATACTATAAAAAGTCTTTATCAGAAACTTGTCAGGGTTTATGAAGAATCTGCTCTGGCCTGATTTTTTATAATCATCATACAAATACTGATCATTTTCATGCAACGGAGATGGGTGATCATCCCAGAAAAAACAAGTTTGATTGAAAACATGAACTTGGTTTCCCTTTTGTGTGCCCAGGCTTTAGGCCAAGATAAAGTCGGCTGTGAAAACATGATGCCGGGTAATGCCCGGACCATCTGTCAATGAGCGTCTCTCGAGTGGGTCGAGTGAGAGGAGAAATGGCAAAAAAGACGGAGCAGTAGAGCTTTTAAGGTTGCGGGTTATGGAGTGTTACTGGCACAGAGACAGCAAATGTTGAGTTTGATTGTTTTGATTAACATTTTTAATTCCACAAAACATGGATTCTCAGTTTAAAGATGTATTAAGTTCAACACGGTGCCACACTGAGGTGCAAATATACTGTGTTTGTCTTACAGGGATAAGAGTGAATATTAATGTTAACTGAACTGCCATCTCAAAAAATAGCTGACTAAAATCCTTTATGTTCAGTCAGGCCTGATGTCCAGGTGCACTCCCAAGAAATTTTAGGTGTCAACATCCTCTCGGGATGGAAACGGGTGAAAGGTTCCTCTTCCTACCGATGTCCAACATCATCACCTAGTTTTTATTTTTCCACATTGCGTCACAAATCATTCCTCTGTGCTCTTCCTTCTCACATATCCAACAATCCCATATCTGAGTACGTCTGCAAGCGACACCAATAAAGGTTTTATCCAGTGATGTACTTAAAACCGATTTAATAGAAAGATTAAACAGGGAGTCAGGATGGCCCCTGGGGGATGGGATCCAGTATAAACGGCACACTCGCAAACAGGTGGGAAAAAAAAGTCAGTTTTTATTTACATAAAAGAAGATATTTTGAAGAATATTTGTAACGAAAGAGTTGATGAACCCCATTGACATCCATAGTATGAAAAGTCAATGAGTTCCATCAACTGTTCTTCTTCAAAATATCTTCTTTTGTGTTTAGCAGAGGAAAGAAATTCATACAGGTTTGAGGGTGAGTTATTGACAGAATTTTCATTTTTGGTGGAACTATCCCTTTAAATGCATGACTTCAAGGTAAAAGTGGGACAACACTCCCCCCTATTGGCCGAATATGTGACAGTACAGCACCCGTCTCAGAATTAGTTTGTTTTTAACTGGATTTTAACTTCTCTCTAACGGTTTAAGATCTTAAACTATGCTGTCAATTACTGTAACAGTAGTGACAGCCATTCGTTATAATACTAATGCGCCAACTATTAGACTGTTAGCACTGCTGTACAGCCTATTTGATTCTATACGTTAATGTAGCTTACACTATCATGTCGCAATACATTATAATATATTTAAAATTAATTTGCAATAAGATCATATGAAATTCTGCAGTATTGTCAAAGATCATTGGGTTTAGTGGAAAGAGAGGGAACGCTTTAAAATCTAAATTTTAAAAAACTAAAACATTTTAGTTAGGCATGTTCACATCATGACCAGCAGGTGGAGGTGCAAGATTATGTGTAAATATGAACGTGTGCGAACGTAAAATGTCCTTTAGTATTAGTTACTTACTACGCCTGGACGCTGTGAAGCGGGTTTTCGACGGTTTTCCAACACCCGTCTCCTCACGAGCCTCACGGAGGGCTGAAGTCTTGTTGTCAGAACTTGAGATTGAAATTTAAGAGGTTCCTTGAGTCAGCGGGTTCCAGTTTTGTCCATCATTCCCATTGGCTCACCTGTTTCAGGATGTTCGTGCCAAAATACAGTTAAAGGAATAGCAGACGATTATGTTGATGATAATTTGGGCGCTCCCCTCAGAGTGCACGCATGCGCACAGTGAATAAGATTTTTTTTTTTTCTTGGGTTAGTTCACCCAAAAATGAAAAGCATCCCATAAATTACTCACCCTCAATCCATCCTAGGTTTATATGACTTTTTTCATTCAGTCAAACACATTCAGAAACAATATTTAAAAAAAAATTCTGGCTCTTCCAAGCTTTACAATGGAAGTGAATAGTAATCGAGATTTTGAAGCCCAAAAAAGCACGTACATCCATCGTAAAAGTAATCCATACAGCTCCAGGGGGGTAATAAACTACTTCTGAAGCAAAGATATGTGTTTTTGTAAGAAAAATATCCATAATTGTTTTTCTTTAATTGATTAAAGAAGCAACATGTAAGATTTTTGCAGTAAAATATCCAAAGACCACTGGACCAGCGCTATATATTTTGTTCAGTTGAGTGCGTACAGTCTCCCAAATGTTTTTACCCTCGGTTTACGGTTTTATTTTGAAACACTTATAAACAGAAAACTAATTATTGTAATAGCTCAATGCAGTTAGTCTTATTGTTTAAATCTAATTTTCTTAATTTTCTGCGAGTAACATGCTTTACCATGCCTCAAAGAAAAATACTGTTTTGTCAAGTAGCTAACAGAGCATAATCAGATCATGATTTCTGCCCGGGTCCCATCCCAATTCTTCTCCACTGTCCCAAGATTCCTCCCTCAAACTTGACCAAACTTGCATATCGCACCTGTAATTAGGGGTCATTCCTTGTAAACTCAACTAGAGGTCCCCAGCTCAAATTTTTTATTTATGTTGACAAACATAAATAATGGTGAAAGCCAAAATATTACATATCATGTATATGTATATTTACTGAGTAATCCACTGTTTTGTAGAGGTGGGATCAAAATGACCATTTTCACCTGCAATTTGGAGCCAAATTAAAGGGGTGTAAAAATGACATCTTTAGAAAGATGGCAGCATCATTATTTTATTTTTACACTAAGATTGGCATTCATATTAGTAAAATCTGTTGACTTTAGCAAAATTTGCTTCCAATGGTGACCGTGGGTCAAGTGGGTCACTTTGCACACAGCTGATACTTTGTTCTTTTAAAGGGGAATATCTAAAGAACAAATAATGTCAAAACTAGAAATGCATCTCATTTTTTTTTCTATCTGCTCAATTGCACAGAACTTACCTTTTTTTCTAAAGTCGTCATGCCTGCAACCCTAAAAGTATTCAAGATATTTTAATATCCTCCTAAATTCTCATTCTCAATTCATTTTCCTTTTGAAATCATCATTTTCAAGTCCCTATAGTCCTGTAAATGAACATGAACTAACCCTTTAAATGCATGACTGCAAGGTAAAATTGCCAAAGACTAAAAAATAAAAATATCTATATATGATATCTATGATATTACATATCTATGATATTACACTAATGGTGGTTTTGGAGGGCATGAAATAGGCTTGTGGTAGCTGATGTATTTTAAATGAAAACTTCACGAAACTAAATTGATATGATTTTAAAAGGTGATCCCATGGGTGAGAGTGATGAATTCCCACAGACAGTTAGGCAGATCTGAGGACTGAGTGCCTGAATACAGGATGTTTTCTGTAGAGCCTTCCTTTGTGAATGCATTAATAATTCACACATTTCATGAAACATATCAAGAGGGATACTTTGAAAGAAAGAAAGAAAGAGACAAAAGGAAATGGCTTTAAAGGAAAACACTCAAGCTCTGGGGATCTGTTATAGACTTGAAAAGAACTACAGTAGGCCAAGACCAATGTAACACAGGCCAAATAATGGCATTGCAAATTATTCACTGCCATATTTACAATACATAGCCTACAGTCTAAGATGCAGAAGTCTTATTTTTGCAATTTCCGTTGTTAACCATCTCCCACAGAAATATTTGTTTCACACATTTGATGTGAATAGTCTTTGTATGGTGATGAAAGATGTGTTTTTGCGATCACAAGACCGCAAACTGAGGCAGGACACTTGCTATTTACCATGACAGTCAGTCGGTGTCTCAGACAGATGCCCAGTGCTTCACAACAGGGGCGGGTACATTTGGACTTATTGTTTGCTATTGGCTGAGGACAGGTGCTGGCTACTTAATTATTCATTGCGGGAAGGGCCAATTAGGAACTTATCTTGGTCACTGGGTGAATTACTCAGGATAGACACACCATGTGTTTGTCTGGCTTGTAGCTTTTGCATTAAAGACACTCAAAAGTGTGACTGAGGAAAGATGCTGCACTTGCTCAACATTTAATCAGCGAAGGATTTTTAGCAGTCAGCATTTTTCTTTTTGGCTGACTTTCGCACATTTGTCACTTTTTAACAAGCACACGAATAGGTCAACACATCACAATAGTTCAGACCACAGAAACCAAACATTTTCAATATTTAATACTGAAATGACAAATTACCACATTAAATTGCTTTTCATTGTGTCCTGAGAATGTTACGTGTCTGTGAAACACATATTAAACCTTTTTAAGAACAGCTTTTTCAGTATAGCTCATTTATGCCGAGGTTATATGAGGAATTATGTTACTCTCTTGTAATCTTGCTCAAGTTTACAGTTTCTTAACAGAATTGCATTGTGTCCATCATATTTACTGGAGACTGTATGAGGAAAAGATTGACTGCAAATTATTAAAGTCTAATTTAAAAATGAGGCTTGGGAATATAGGACAAATGGGAAAAACAATTGTTACACATTGAAAAGCTTGAAAAATAATACAATAGATTGTGTACCGAGTCCTGAAATAGACATTCGTTAAAACAGCATGAAAACAAAATGACAAAATTCATCATAATGCAAAACACATCTATTATAAAAAATTTATATAAAAAAAAACAATAGCAATAATTTAAGCAATTATATACACGTTAAGGTTAAACTTGACAAACAACACTGCATGCACTTTAATGCTGACACATTTACATGTTACATGTGTTTCAGTAAATTATTTCAGAATGAAAACAGTGATGCTGTATGTCAGTTGATTGTTTTGGACATTATCCTACAGATCATCCACCAAACATTTGATGCTTTATTGCACTTTCCAAAACAGCAAGCTCTAATCTTATTGGCTGGTATGATACAACTTCTGGGATTCCAGTTGCACATTTTCACCAACTCACTTGAAATCAGAAGTCATGTTTACAAGGTTTGTCTGTTTGCTCAGCTTGTGGCATCAAATCTTTGAAAGATATTCAGTTTCGAGTTTTGAGGCACTTAGTTGCAAGTAAATTAAATATTATTCCAGATTATGTCTGTAGATGCATTGGTATTTATACCTTTTGGATGATTGTGATGAAATTCTCACCATTTTCTACAAATATTCTGCTAATATTTTGTTTTGTGAACATTGTACAGTATCAGTTATTATTGTGATATCACTGATTCCAGATAAAGGCCATATAAAAACAAAATCAAGTTTGGCGAGTCACTTGAAATAATGAGTTAGGACCCTTCCTAACAATCTGGAGAAATAGAGAAAAGGTACAATGCAAGATTTTCAGAAGCTGCAGCTCAAACGTTGTGACGGAAGCAGATAAGAAGGTGTGAAAAATACAGAGGTGATCTTATCATGAGACCTTCGCAGTTTATGGTCCAACATAACAGGAAACCTTTTTTTGCATTTCTTCGCTGTATTTACAAAACAAACAAATCTGCACCTTGATTTTTCCTGGCCCGACTTTTTACTTTAAAGGGGAGGTTGATTCTGATTTCACTTTTTTAACTTTAGTTAGTGTGTAATGTTGCCGTTTAGCAGAAACAACATCTGCAAAGTTACGACGCTCAAAGTTCAATGCAAAGGGAGATATTTTCTTTTAAACATTCGCTTTTTAAGGACTACAATGAGCGTCTTACCCGGTTAGTGACGTCACAAACTCTAAAATTTACATATACCCCACCCCCAAGAACGCAAAACAAAGGTGGTGGGACATGTTGGGCTGCTTTAGAGATGAGAAAGAGTTGTTGTAGTCGAGTGTTGTGGTTTTCCTGTGGAATCGGGTGACTTTTGCCATGGGTTGTTTTTCACGCCCGACCCCAAAATAACATGATATTTAGTCCCTAGAATGTAAATTTTACCAGGGGAACCCCGCCAAAAACTTGGATTTTATCCCCCAGAACATGATTTCTTTACCAGGGGACCCCCCTGAAATGCGATTGGGCTAGTTTTGAGTAGCAATCGGGCGGGTTTTGTTGTCAAAACCTGACAACCCTGTGTGTAGTACACTGTAAAAAATTATTTTCATGATTTGTTATTACAACATTTTTTCTTTTGTCAAATCAGCTTACATAATGTGGTTCAGATAACATGATATTTTGAGTTTCTGTTGATTAAATCAACCGCCTTCATTGTATTAACTCAAATTTATTTTCAATGAACTCAAAATTTTAAGACAACCAGGTTCAGATAACTTACCTCTTAAAGTTAAACCAACAATTCTTTTTTCTTGTTTTGTACAGTGTTGTTTACACCGAACTGCTTCACAAATGAACGTCAATTCAACGCTGGATTTGCACAAAAGATTAACAAGACGGCACATGCTAGTCGATGAGTTGAATCAACTCCACAGAATCTACATAAATTTATCCACTAACTGTTCAGAAACGTCCAGTTTCAGTCTAAAAGTTGTAACTTCTTCCTGAGTCTCTCCATCAGTGTGACTCCGATTTGAACAATGTGGCTGACAATCCTCATTTTGGCTATGTGAGATTCTCCAGCTTTGTTGTTGTTGAGCAACCAGAAGCGTGAGCTGTTAAAGCTTCGCCCTCTTCTGGAAAGGGGGCCGTGAGCAGCAGCTCATTTGCATTTAAAGGGGCACACACAAAAACAGTGTGTTTTTGCTCACACCCAAATAGAGGCAAATTTGACAAGCTGTAATAAATGATCTGTACACAGACCTTTTACAGTATTTTGAACTGAAACTTCACAGACACGTTATGGAGACACCAGAGACTTATATTACATCTTGTGAAAAGGGGCATTATAGGTCCCCATTACATTTCAACGCCAAGCAAAAAATCCTTATGCTTCTACAATTTCAGCATGGTATGGGACAAGTTGTTCTCATTTCATTGCCCTTTACTGAGACGGGGTCTGAATTGCTTTTGGAGCTGTGCATGTTGTGCTGGCTACTGTGGGTTGAGCGCTGACTCGAGATGACTTTGTTACACATCGACGCCATGCCTCTCCTGATCTCCTGACGGATATTGTTGCTGGAGAGCACGTAAAGAATGGGGTTGATGGCGCTGTTAAAAGTCGACAGTCCCAAAGAGATTTTGTAGGGCGTGTAGATGTTCTTTTCAAAGTGACACTCCTCCAGCAGCTTGGGGAAGTGGAAGGTGATGGCGCGCATGAGCAAGATAATGTGGTACGGTGCAAAACAGATCAAAAACAGCGCCACCACTGCCACAGCCAGGTATCGCACCTTTTCTTTCTGATGGGGCTGGAGGCCCGTGCTGGCCTGTACGTTGGCAAGAATGGCCCTGTTGGTGAAGATCAAGATGGCGAGAGGGATGAAAAAGCCTATGCAGACCCGTGTGTAGTTGAATGCCGTAACCAACTCTGAGCTCTGGCTGGGCTCGAAACAGCGGCGACTCCCTCTGTCGGTTTCCCCTTCGCGCATGATAAAGACGGGCATGTGACCCAAGCCCACTACCAAGTAGATGGAAAACGCTATGAGAGCCGCAATCCGTTTCTGGCGGAGGCCGCGAGACTCAATAGCATAGACCACCGCCACATAGCGGTCGATGGACACGCAGCAGAGCAGGAAGATGCTGATGTACATGTTGTTGAAGAACACATAGCCAGTCACTTTGCAGGCCATGGAGCTCCAGGGCCACTCGTGGTCCCTACTGACGTACACCGTCCACAGGGGCAGTGTGCAGAGGTAAGTGAGATCGCACAGGGACAGGCTGAACAGGTAGATGCCGAGGACGTTCTTACGACACACCTGGTGGAGGGTGAGGTAGACCGTGACCAAGTTGGCTGGCAGGCCGATGATAAAAACCACTATATAGAGCACCATAAGAGGAATGCGGTCCTCCTGATATGATATCTGACATATCTTCACACTTTGGTTCATTGTCGTCATGATGCTCTGTGCCACGGTAGTTTCATGCATCATATCTGAGGAGAAAAAAGAGAGAAGTGAGAATCCGCAGAGAAAGATAGCAGTAAGAGTACTGATGTGGAAGATAAATATGGCACTGTTTTTATAGTGTACACAGTACACTAAACTCAACTCACAGTTTTATTTATCTCAACTATTGTTTAAAAATTACTATTTGGCTCACTTAAAATGAACCCAAAGCAGGTTGGGAATTGAAAATCAGACACATAATTACTAGAGGCAACAATAATAATCAAAAGGTGAATGTTTATTAATGCGAAATTTAATAAATGTTTATTGTTTAATTATTATTTATTAAACTTATTAATGAATGTTAATTTCAAACATATTCTGGGTTCATTTTAAGCAAGCAATACAGTCAGTTTTAAACAATGGTTGAGTTAAATAAAACAACCCAACAAGTTGGGCAAACGTTTAACCCAACCACTGGGTTAAAACAACCCAATCACTGGATTTGTCCATTTTCAACCGAACTTGGGTTGTTTTTAACCCAACATTTTCTAGAGTGTAAGTATAGTTGAAATATGAGGAATGTGTTGTTTCACTCATGGCTTCTATATATGAAAAAAAAAAAATCTAATAAAAAATGTGTTGGCACAAATCTTTTTTAAGACTTGTTTCTACACTCTAAAAAAAAAAGCTGGGTTGAAAATGGACAAACCCAGCGAATGCATTAAATGTTTGCCCAACAAGCTGGGTAGTTTTATTTAACTCAACTTTTGTTTAAAAATGACTACAATACGACTTGCTTAAAATGAACCCAAAATAGGTTGGAAATTATCGTTCATTAATAAGTTTATTGACTAAATAATGAATGCAATTCAATACGATAAAAATGTACTAAATTTCTTATTAATAAATGTTCACCTTTTGATTATTATTGTTACCTAATTATGTCTGATTTTTTATTTAATTTGATTATTTCATTTTTAGACAGTCATATAGTTATTTTTAAACAATAATTGAGTTAAATAAAACTACCCAGCGGATGGCGCAAACATTTCACCCAATTGGTGGGTTTGTCCGTTTTCGACCCAGCATTTTTTAGTGTACATTAATGAAGAGCATTTACCAAATGGGTTTTTGCTCAGAAAAAAACATTCAGGTCTGAAGGGGTTAAAACAAAAATGAAGCCAGTAAATTCAGCACTAATTCTCAAGGACAATCACTCTTACTTTGATTCAAAGTCTCATTATGAGTCATTGAACTGCACAAATAAGCGGTTTTGACGTGGCCGTTGATGAGCAGCCGAAGGGTAAAACCTTTCAGTGTTTCTGCCCCATGTCTCATCCAGAGTAAAACATCCCCATTCCCTTTCCTCTCCACTACCAACACAATGTACCACTCCCTGCTTTTGCCCCAGCTAGACAAGACAGCCTCTGAAATATTCATCAAGACCCCATCATCCACAGGGAGAAGAGGTGCATCTGAATGGAAACACATGGCAGCAACAAACCACATGTATTGGTACAGGAATTACTCTACATGAATCATCGTCTACCGTTCTTGCCCTAGACATGTTAAAATGAGACCAAAATGCAGTTATTGAGCAAGACATTTTTAAAGTTTACAGTTAAACCACCCACAAAGCTTATAGATTTATGTGAAATACACACTGACTAAGAGGCCTTCCTTTTTATTACTCGTTTCTCGCTTTTCACGATGGGAAAACACCCTGACCTTATACAACTGAGGGTTGGTGAGCACTTGACCTACTGATACTAACCGGGACAGTTGGACTGGCAGTAATGATGCCATTGATGGTCAGTGTGAAGAAAAACACAGACACAAAGTCAGCGAAGAGAGAGGAACGCTTCTGCATTAGTCTTCATTGTGTTCTGTGCCCTCCTTACAGTCATTTAATCGCTGAGCGGGTGTTAAGACGGACACTGTGACATTTGGATCAGACGAAATCTTTTATTCCCTCGTCTCACATCATTAGTGTCAAGACACTGGCGATGCTCAGTCAAGTGTGCAAACATTTTGAGACACTACAGGCGGACTTTTAGAAACAGGCTGAATGAAATTAGCAATGAGGCTGTTGAAAGTATGAAGATACCATGCAGGCAATATGTGTAATCTGAAATGTATGTTATTTATCATTAATGCATGCGTCTAAATGAAACAGACATCTTCATTAAATATTCATGATTGCTTTGTTTAATCCTAACAACAAAATCAAACTACTAGAGAAATAGTGAAAATAGTTCATTTGATGTTTTTTTTTATTTTTTTTTATAAAAATTATTATTATTTGTCTGCTTGCAATATGACATTTAACGCTTTAGGTCCAGTTTTTAAATCTAAGTTTCCACAGAGACGAAACCAACTGCATTTTCAAGTCATTTCCCCTATTAAATAACTTTCTACACTCTAAAAAAAAAAAAAAAAAAAAAATAATTCCATTCAAACAGTAATATAACGTGAAAACAATGAATTTTGGGTAATTATATAGGCTACTTTCTCGAAAACGACAACTATTACCCAGAATGCATGCTTTTACGTTATTTTACAGTTTTAGTGGAAAATGTTTTTTTTAACAATAACTTTGTTTCGTGTTTTACAGCTATTTTTAGTGTAAATAACGATCTTCTAAGGATTACCTCATGTAGTACTAATGCTGCTGTAAATACAAAAAAATGGACGTTTAATAAGAAAACACTATTTTAGTCGTTCTACTTGGAAATTTCACATTTAATCAACGTAATATTTTGTTTCTTTGCAATCATTTGTTAAATTTACAAGCAATTTCTCACGAAATCGTTTTGTTTTTTCAAGCCTAAGTCATTAACAAAATATAGTGTTATAGCTTTTTAATACAAACGGTCCATCTATGGGTTGAAAATCTCTGCCCTAGATAATTTAAAACACACAACCAACTAGAAACCACACGTGGAAACACATTCACGCATCCTGTTTTTCCCATCAGGTACTTCTCAATAGCCCATGTAAAAGCACATATAACACTTTCTATAAATGTAACGTATAAAATTGCATCTCTCTTACCTGTTAAGAATGTGCCCGTCTTTCATCTAAAAGCATTGAAATGACAGCAGAGCTCATGACAGCCACTCAGAGCAGCGCGCGTGTGATGATGATGGGCAGCGCTCGCTACTCCCACACCACATTTGACCACGTGATCATCGCACTTCTGCTTTCTTCGACAGCAAACAAGGCACTTCGAATGAATGAGAGAAGTTTTTTTTTTTTTTTTTTTTTTAAGAAAAATTATACCTCTAAACATGGCGAGAGCTGTATAACGAAAACACTTATTTTTCCATCATCATCTGGGGGTTTTCCTTTGAAACATTACACAACAAAGTGAACCACTTACTTAAAAAGAGAGGGGAAAAGCCAAGAAATAAAAAATGAACGATTAAAAAAAAAAAAAAAACTTCAGCTTGACACCTCTTATTGTTTACAAATAATAAAATGATTTATTTTTAATGAAGTCTAAGTTGTTGATCACATCATATACGTCACAGGAATGCCCATCTGACAAAAACTGAAAGAAGAAGCTAAAGGGAAGATTTTACTGTGACAGTAAATGGTGTGATATTATCAGGGTTGGGGAGTCACGAAATACAAGTAACTTAGTTACGTTTTTAAAATACAAAATTTGAGTAAGTGTATTTCAGTTACATTTTAAATGGCTGGTAATCAGATTACAGTTACTTCTGAAAAGTATTTTAGATTACCAAAGATTACTTTGAATTTTAATGTCATTTAAACAGAGATTGGTGATTCTCTGACTCTGACGGTCTGAAAAAGCAGAGTTAAGTTTCATGTTTTCCACCGTTTTCATGTTTTGTGATAGTGAGTCATTTTATAATTGTAAAAAAGGTCTATGCAACTTTTTCTCACAATTTGTTTTTTTCCCTGACTTCTTTTTCTCAGAATTGCGACATTTAAACTCACAATTGCAAGTTATGAAGTCAGAATTGGGAGATAAAACTTGCAATTCTGACTTTTTTTCATGCAATTGTGAATTTAGTATGTGAGTTTATATCTCATAATTCTGACTTTATAACTCGGAATTGCAACTTTATATCACTCAATTCTGAGGGGAAAAGTCAGAATTGTGAGATAAAAACTCACAATGACCTTTTTTGTGTTTGTTCCACACTTATTAGTATTCCAAAGTATTCTGAAGTATTTAGATTAAGATACTAAACTTGAGTAATGCAACGAAATACGTTACAAATTACTTTTTAAAGCATGTATTTTATAATCTGTAGTGAAATATATTTTAAATGTAACCTACCCAGCCCTGGATATTATTCACTGGCACAGATCAAAACAATGAGCTAAAACGGAAAAGATAGATGACAGTTCTTCCATGAAAAAATGATGTGGTCTAGATTAGTGATATAAAAACCAAAACAATTTACTGTAATCTTTGCTTTCGCATAGGTGTCAAGACATGAATATCTCATTGTGTAACAATTTCCAGTGAACTAAAGGTGATGATTACTTCAGTTAGCATGGGATAAGTAGGCTATATAAGCCCATATACAATGATCTCACCATCTGGGAAACAAGTTACAAAGCATGTTTAAGTACAATTTTTTTTGTCTTCAATTATAGTTTTGGGTTTGATAATTGGTTATTATTACAAGTATACAGAATATAAGTTGTGGGTTTTAGCAGGCCTGGAATGTGGTGGAAATGATGATCTAATGCTCAAAAAAATAATTAAAAAATAAATAAATAGAAATCTATTAACAAATGCTTAATATTTTGCTATATATATATATATATATATATATATATTGGAAATCGTCTGGAAAAAGGTTAGATGACAATCTACTATATGATTTAAAAGTCCCCAAAACGGAAACTGCAGAGGAAATTTCTCACTCATAATGACATTATGCACAAATTTGACTTCCGCTTGCAGAAACTGTGTGGTCACCCTGTAACCTTGACAAATCTTTTCTGCCAAAACAGTCAAAACTGCCTTTTACAGCTTTTATCTTACCAAGATTCAAATTTTCCGTCACATATTTACCAGAAAGCCTGCATGAACCTCAAAAGATGTGTTGGTATCATATTATCTTTAATATAAAAAAGCAGCGAACAATGAGGAATGTTCAGAAATCCATATACAGGCAAACAAAAGCGTGCAGGCTTTTAGAATATGTTGTTCACGTCAGCAACCTCCTTTATTTCTTCATAAATGTTCACCTGTAGAGTTGGCAGAAGGACACTTGGCAGTTTAATCGCACTGAACTGAGGCATTTGTAAAAGAATCACTCCAGAATGACTCACTCCACTGATTCTTTGAACTGTTCCATATCTGTGAGCATCTCAGTTCTGTTCGTCCAGGTTTAACCTCAAAAAGGCTCCATATTAAGCGTCTTCAGAGTGTTTTTTTTGTGTAATATTGCCTCTGCCTTGTGTCAGGATCCGTGTCAGTTTTTCCATCTGATTTGCTTAAATAACAGAGAGGAACAAAATCAGACATTTTAGTACACAGGAATACAACATTGCGTTGACCTGTAGAGGACACTGATACATTACTGTAAGATGGTATTTCTTAAGATTCCTCCTCACGCCACATTTGTTTTGAAACCGTGAATCAGAAAATGAATCAGCAGTGGCTGCTCACTTCCTCTTACCCCGTTACTGAGGAGCTCCTGAATCATCCTGTACTCGACCGAGTCTCGTTCCAGCTTCTCTCTGTAAACGATAAGCTGCTGTCGGTCCTTCAGGTCTCTGTATGTCTGAATGGACACATGGTGAATGTGGTGAGTTACACTGAGAAAGACAGGAACACGGCCATACCGACTGGGGAATGAACTCACATTGATGATGATATCATGGCATTTATATTTCAGAGCCACACTGAGCTTGAGCTCTGTGTCGTCGATGAGGTTCACGTACTCCTGCAGCACCTGCAGATCAAGGCAAAGCACAGTCAAGCGCATGCTGGGACGGGCCGAGAGGCCGTTTTACTACAACAAAATGTAAACTGATGTACCTGAACAGGGGCGCTGTTCTTCTGCAGGATGTCCACCACTCTGTGAAAGCCAACGGGAGACCTTTTCTTGGTGTAGCCCAGCCAGTTCTTGGTGTTGAACAGACTATCCACATCAAACCAGGATTTCAACTTGGCTCTAGCGCCGAGAGCTGTGAGAATGAACTGCTTTTCTGAAATCTGCCCAAGGGGAAAGGAAACTCAAAGCTTTTATTAAAGTTTTTAATGTTGTTTATATGTCTGTGTGGTGTTTTTAATCTGCTTTAAGACAAACCATGTGCAAATTCATCAGTCAACACCATTGCTGGGTATTTTTTCCTTAAAACTGCAGTGAATCAAAGACAGTCGCAAAACCGTGGTTTGAAATCACCGGCGTTTCTGACAGAAATATACAGTAACCAATCACGTCAGAGTGTGGGCGGGCTTTAGCATATCATTAACTGCTCTGAAGCAGTGGAGTCTCAAGATTTTTCTATTTATTTGAAAAATTGGGTAGATTTAGTAATATAGCCGGTGAATTGTGTATATTGATGTTATTATGAACTATATACCTTTCTCCATGACGTTCTGAGTTGTTCAAAGTGTTTTTAAGGATACTGCTGTCTGACTTTGAGATGATGAACACAAAATGCTAATCATATTAATTAGCGTTATGTGTCTGGTGTTGTAGAGAGTGATACATAAAACTCATCACCATTCTGATACATCAAGCTTGTATAATTCACTTCTTCTTCTTCTGAATCAGTTTCTGGTTGAATATATGGCTGAATTAAACCAGTATTTTCAGTGTTTACGACAGTAAAGTTGAGCGAGTGGATCAGGTATTCTGAGCTGGTGTGAGTGAGTGGAGGCGGGGCTAATTTGCATATTCATGATTCCATGTATACCAAATGAAGCAAGGGTGTAGAGTTACATTCAAGCTATTTTAAGGCATGAAGAATTTTTTTTTTTCAATGAAAAAATCCTTTGAACGTCATTTTGGTGATCAAAGATGAGTTTTAAGGGATAAAATTATTGACTACAGGGGGATTTTAAGGTGTAGGTACAGTGTTATAAAACTATATTAAAAAAATATAATCAGCATGTGAAATTGAAGAATCTAATATATATGAACATTCTAATATTTATCTTACCCGGAAGGTTTTTCTAATGTTTGAAGGGCTGCTAAAAGTTCCCTGTAGAAGAAGAAGAAAAAATTCAGTGGCCTCAAAAGTTTCTGGATTTAAACAACACTAAAATATTTAAATATCAAACAAGGTGACATGCATTTCAAAAATAAAGCACTTTTCCAGAACAAGTTGCATCACAAAATGAGCCTTGTTAGGTTTAAGATTATAAAGCAATAGATACATTGTAATTTTTTAAGTGTTAAGTTTCTAAACACTCTCTGAAGTCGTGGAAAATTAATATTTGAAAGTTAACCAGCTAATTTGTCAATGAATAAGAATGGAATACAACAATTTACATACAATACTGTTCAAATACTTAATACTTTTATTCTCCAAGGACATTAAAATGATAAAGTGCAACAATAAATCATTTATAATGTTACAAAAGATTCTATTTTGAATAAATGAAAATTCTTTTAACTTTTTATTCATCAAGGAATCCTGAAATATTAAGCAGCGCAACTGATTTCAACAATAATAATAAGCAGAAATGTTTCTTGAGCAGCAAATCATCATTTCAGAATTATTTCTGAAGGATCATGTGACACTGAAGACTGGAGTAATGATGCTGAAAATTCAGCTTTGATCACGTAAATTACATTTTAAAAAATATTAAAATAGAAAACCATAAATTGCAATAATATTTTACAATATTACTTTATGTTTTACTGTATTTTTTTTTTTACCTTCGCCTTAGTGAACATAAGAGACTTCTTTAAAACTAATTTCAAAACTAAACCATTGGTAGTGTACATTGTAAGACTATATAATATTATATTACTATTTTTATGCATTGTAATATATTTAGTTAGTCTACATAAGATAATGCAGGAGTGAAGCAGGAGCTTGTACCTCTGACTCTCCGTAATGGTAAAAGCAGGAGTAGTACAGTGTAGTGATGATTGGCATATTAAGGATAGATGCTTTTCTAGGGAACTTTCTAAAGATGTCTGCATCTGCCTTCTTGTCACTAGCCTGAAAAAACACATTGAACACAATAATTAAATGAACATTCTGGCAGCCATTTTCTCACTTCTGACAAGGGCTACTTCACAAATCATGTGTCTGGGGCATATATTTAAACAAATAGATCACAAAACTCACATTGCAAGTGTGAGCGGTGCTGCACGGTGACCCAGAAGTTTATTACCTATGATATATTATGAATATAGCGAAACAAACGGTGAAAATGCACTGTTTATCAACAAAATCTTGTGCTATATGAAGAAACAATAATAACGTCTAGTTCTTGATGCAAGTTACAGATGCAATTTCAATTCAGCATACAGTGGGGAGAACAAGTATTTGATACACTGCCGATTTTGCAGGTTTGCCCACTTACAAAGCATGTAGAAGTCTGTAATTTTAATCATAGGTACTCTTCAACTGTGAGTGACGGAATCTAAAACAAACATCCAGAAAATCACATTGTATGATTTTTAAATAATTAATTTGCATTTTATTGCATGACATAAGTATTTGATCACCTACCAACCAGTAAGAATTCTGGCTCATTGCACACCACTCATTAACTGTATAAAAGACACCTGTCCACAGACTCAAACAGACTCCAACCTCTCCACAATGGCCAGAGAGCTGTGTAAGGACATCAGGGATAAAACTGTAGACCTGCACAAGGCTGGGATGAGCTACAGGACAATAGGCAAGCAGCTTGGTGAGAAGACAACAACTGTTGGCACAATTATTAGAAAATGGAAGAAGTTCAAGATGATTGTCAATCTCCTTCGGTCTGAGGCACCATGAACCCAGAACTACACGGCAAGACCTGGTCAATGACCTGAAGAGAGCTGGGACCACAGTCTCAAAGAAAACCATTAGAAACACTACGCCATCATGGATTAAAATCCTGCTCCATGGTCCCCCTGCTCAAGCCTGCGCATGTCCAGGTCTGAAGTTTGTCAATGACCATCTGGATGATCCAGAGGAGGAATGGGAGAAGGTCATGTGGTCTGAGACAAAAATAGAGCATTTTGGTCTAAACTCCACTCGCCATGTTTGGAGGAATAAGAAGGATGAGTACAACCCCAAGAACACTATCCCAACGTGAAGCATGGAGGTGGAAACATGATTCTTTGGGGATGCTTTTCTGCAAAGTGGGCAGGACGACTGCACCGTATTGAGGGTAGGATGAATGGGGCCATGTATCGCGAGATCTTGGCCAACAACCTCCTTCCCTCAGTAAGAGCATTGAAGGTGGGTCGTGGCTGGGTCTTCCAGCAGGAAGGAGTGGCTCCATAAGAAGCATCTCAAGGTCCTGGAGTGGCCTAGCCAGTCTCCAGACCTGAACCCAATAGAAAATCTTTGGAGGGAGCTGAAAGTCCGTATTGCCCAACGACATCCCCGAAACCTGAAAGATCTAGAGAAGGTCTGTATGGAGGAGTGGGCCAAAATCCCTGCTGCAGTGTGTGCAAACCTGGTCAAGAGCAAGAGGAAACCTATGATCTCTGTAATTGTAAACAAAGGTTTCAGTACCAAATATTACGTTCTGCTTTTCTGATGTATCAAATACTTATGTCATGCATGTCAAGACCCCAAGATATTTTGTATGTTTTCATCTGTCTGTCTATTCTCTCTCTCCATGTGTGTAGATGTGTTTTTTGTTACAGGTGGGTGTGGCCTTCATTTGAACGTCCTGACTGGTCCAGCGAAAACCTGACAAGTATTTAAGGAACGTCCCAAACACTCATTCTTTGCCATGTGCCTCGTTGACTTTGTGCTTCCGCCATTGTTTCTTCGCAAATTTCGATTACTATTGTTTGTTGCAAAATACAAATTAATTACTTAAAAATCATACAATGTGATTTTCTGGATTTTTGTTTTAGATTCTGTCGCACACAGTTGAAAAATTACAGACTTCTATATGCTTTGTAAATGGGCAAACCTGCAAAATCGGCAGTGCATCAAATACTTGTTCTCCCCACTGTATCTGACTGAATCATTACAATTATACAGAACATATCAATTGTTTACAATTTGGTTGTAAATGTAGGGTCCCTCATGCGTCGAACCAAAGTGAGTAGCAGACACAGGATGTGTGAAGCACTTCCTTTTACATTTAAACATTTTGACTGACACCTAACCAGACTATGTTCATATTACACAATGTTTCAGACTGAATCTCATGGTTTTAGGTGCTATTATGCCATAAGAACCAAGTGAGCGTGCTTTTTACGTTTCATAATCTAAGGAAACATCTGCCGTGTAACCCAATTTTGAGAGAAACCCATCTCTCGCACTTCCCTCTGTTCAGGGCGACCCATCACCTATCACACCACCCTCAGGAAAGAGGAAGAGTGGGGAGGTGAAGAGGAAACATTAACAGCGCTGTAAGGTGAAGCAGAAATAGAAAGACGAAAATCTTTGTGTCATTTTTTTTTTTTTTGACGATAAAACACTTTCTTGTCTCCTTGTTTAAAATCCAGAGATGAATATATCCTTGTTATCATGGTTTAATTTCCCTTAAAGAGCCCCTATTATACTTTTTCGGATATAACCTTTCATATAGTGTGCAATATATTTGTGAATGTAAAACTTTCAAAGATATATACATCATGTTCTCAAGCAGTGAAAAATGCATCGCAGAACAAAGAGGACACGGACAACGCATCTACAGACAAGACAGAGAAGGTTACTGTTGATATGAAACAAAGTTTCAAATTCCAAATACTGTAATTTTTTAAAGAAGTTTAAACAATAAATACCGTATAGAGACTCTTTAATGTGTCGTGACAGATCGCTGTAGCTCCTTCAAGCGGCTCGTGAACCGATCATCTCTTCATACTAGTTCATTTATAGCATCAAATAAACATGAATGAACATCAGAAAGAATGTTGTTTCAAGCGCGGAAAGACGTGAGTACACACAATTTTTAAAGTTCAAGCTCACCAACGTTAATTTACTAACTGCTCTGTCGGACTAAATGGATTCGGGGTTATGATTGGTCAGATTGCCTGTCAATCAAACTGCCGGCGAAGGGTCAATTGCCTGAAACGAGTCGTCAGTAATTCCAGTCTTATTTCCTACATGGACAAATCTGCATAATGTCGGTGCTAATGTTGCTGCCGGCGAACAACATGTACTTTGCCTGTCTTTAGTTGTAGCTGAAGAGTTTGGTTTGTGTTGTCAACATGTTGAGCAGACACAGTTTTCAGCGCTGTGAATCTACTGATGCACTTCCAAAAACCAACACAATCATTACTGTTTATATCACTGTGTATTAAAGTGCTGAGGAAGCCCTCGGGGCTGAAGTTCAGATATGGTTATGAGTGTTTTGTTTCTGGCATGTGCCGTAAGTGGTAGACCAATATCAAACTATTTTTAGACACTGAACAAAAGAAATGATGCTGAAATGTATTTAATGAGAAAACTAAAGTGTTTTTTTTGACCTTGGGAACCTTTAAAATAGCATAATATGGGAACTTTAAGGTGGCATCAAGGACAGTCATTAATTTTGCAACCCATTTGCTAGAAGTCGATGGCTATAATATATTATATATTTGAAACATGATGAAATTAAAATAACCAGTACATTAGTTCACTTATTTATATACTCTAAGGTTTGGAAACATTTGACAGATTCTCATGATTCTAAAAACCTTTTGATATATATTAAATTCTTTAAAAAACAAACTATTTTTTCCTTTTCTTTTTTTTAATGGCTGAATCGCTACATAATTTCACAGTTCCATTGATGTTAGTTCATGGTTTTAATAAATATTACTCTATTATTATTCCATTAATGTGTACAAGCAATGTAATAATTAAGAGGTGTGTCCAAACTTGGACCAGTTGTGTAGATGAGTGTTTCTCGTTCCCTCACCTCTATGATTATTTGCCTCTCGAGGAGTGTATAGTGGTCTTGAACATGAGTGGCATCGTCTTGAGAAAAAGGAAGGCTGGGAAAAAAACATTGAGTTCACATGGATAAGTTAAATATAAGTGGAAGATGATTCTGAACTCTTAACTGAAAGATTGCTACCTGAGGCAACTTTTGAGGAAGTCTCTTCTTCGACCTTCATCTTTAATATTCAAGTGTTCCTTGTACTGCATCAACTGTTTAAAATACAAAGGGGAGTTTTTATAAACAAATGTCATTGTAAAAAATTTCATTAGAATGTGCAACTTCCCCTCTTTTCACTTTATATTTGAAACAAATGATATTGATGAAACAAAAGCAGAATTCTTCCTCTTTTCACTTCTATAATGCCATAAATCTAAAACCTCTATGACAACATATTAGTGTTGTAACACAAAAATGAGTGTTTTTCTTTTCTATTTTTGTATTTGAAACACATAATCAACATTTAATTTCTAAATATTTTAATATTGCCTCAAGATAACACAATGATGTTTATATTTATAAACATCTTGCCAAACTATTTTTTTATCTAGATGAAAACTGTCTAGAACATCGGTTTACTTTTCACAAGGAACAATATGGCGCTGCAACACATGTGTACACATTAAAGAGGAAGTATTTGCATTTCCATTAGTTAACACTGGGCTCTCCCCTCCTGATGAAGAAAGGGCTTGGGAATTGGGGGCATTTTTTTAGAGCAAGCCAAATTTGGTCAGACCATCTGGAGGCGACAATGTACCATAGAAGGTTAAATAAGCATTGGTCATGTGACATGTGGACAAGCTATGAGTGCAATGACAGGTGTTCAATGAGAATTTCAGTGCAGTACCTACCGCCATATCTTCTGTCCTGCCAAGAGCCCTAAAACACAGTCAGTTAAAGTAAAGGCAGTTATTCAAATAAAAAGCACACGACAATACAACCATTCAAATCAAATAACCAATGCAAATATATGGAGATGCCATCCATCCCTGCACTAGCAGATCATAGATTTATTTTAACATGATACTCATTACGGGGTTAGTTCAGCCAAAAATGAAATTTCTGTCATTAATTGACCCTTCGCAAACAGTTTGATTGACAGGCGATCTGACCAATCATAACCCCGAATCCGCCATTTTGTCCGAAAACTTGATCTTGAAAAATTGTGTGTACTCACGTCACGAAACAACATTCCTTCTGATGTTCACTCATGCTTATTTGATGCTATAAATGAACTAGTATGAAGAGATGATCGGTTCACGCGCCGCTTGAAGGAGCTACAGCGATCTGTCACGACACATTAAAGAGACACTATACGCTATTTATTGTTTAAACTTGTTTAAAACATTATAATATTTTGAATATGAAACCGTTTTATACGTTGTCAGTGTCCTCTTTGCTCTGCAATGTATTTTTCACTGCGAGAACATGATGTGTGGAGTGAGAGCGCATGGCTTGTCAGACATAGCAACAGTAACTAAAGGGGGCGGGTCTTTGCGAAGGGTCAATTACTCACCCTCATGTCGCTCCACAGCATTAAACACAAATTAAGATATTTTTGATGAAAGATATGTGACTCGTCCCATAGACAGCAATATAATCAACACTGTCAAGGTCCAAAAAGGCACTAAAGACATCGTTAAAACATTCAACGTGACTGCGGGAATACTTTTTGTGCGCAAAAACAAAACAAAAATAACTTTATTTGACAATCTCTTCTCTTCCCAGTCATTATCCTTACGCAGATGACACACAGTGCAGGCTTCCTTGTTTACGTCTGAACGGCGGCTCAGTATTGGCCAATGCTGATCACGTGATCAGTGTACGTGTGCGTGTGATGCTGACGCAGGGGAATAATGAGTTGGCTTTCGTGGAGGTGCTGGACGTAACAATGTATGAGAATGACACAGAAGAGAAGATATTGTTGAATAAAGTCCTTATGTTTGTTTGATCCACTGCAGTCACGTCAAATGTTTTAACGATGTCTTTAGTGCCTCGCTGGACCTTGAAAGTGTCGATTATATCGCTGTCTATGGAGGAGTCATATTCCTCTCGGATTTCATCAAAGATATCTTAATTTGTGTTCTGAAGATGAACGAAGGTCTTGCGGGTCTGGAACAACATGAGGCTGAGTAAAAAACAACAGAATTTTGTGAATTTGGGTGAACTTGTATATAAAAACAGTGAACTTACTTTAGTAACTCCACCAAAAGCTTCTGTTCTCCCATCTCTTTTAAATAGTGAACGTAATGACGCAACGCCACGTCTCTCGCCATTAACTCTCGAAAGAGGATTTCTGCAACAAATGACATGATGTACTAGAATATATTTCTTTTATTTTGAAAATAAAAAGGAACTGGTGAGCAATGACAGATCACGAAACATCTCACCTTTACTTAAAGACTTTTTTAAATATATCAGGACCTGCAGAAGGAGAATGTAAAGAACCAGTGAGTAAGCACAGTATAAGTAAGCCGTTCCTACTCAAATGAGCCATGTGAAGTCACAGCAGTGCCTCCATATAGGGTTAATGTGGGAAGTGTGGCTCACAGCAGTGATGACGTTGCCATCATAAACAGCAACCGCTTCGTCCAATAGCAGAAGTTTGTCCTGCAGAGAGCGGAACTTTTCCAGGGAAAATGCCTGTAACATAATCATTTTAATAAGATATTGAAAACGATGAAGTTTTTTGCAAGTAACACAAATATATGACTAATATTTCATTAGATTACGGTTTATTTTACTAGTCTGTGATTCTTTATTGGAAGGCTCAGGTGAAACGTAGGGTCCTCCAACTACTTATCAACGGCTATTGAGAATGGAAATAAACAAATGGCTTTATCTAGGTATAACAGACCTCCCAACTTCACCTTTAAATGACTTTCTAGGGCAATATTTGGATAATTTACAGCTCTTTGCTGCCCCCTACCCGTCCTTTCTGCATTCTCCTCACTGTTTCCTCTGGACTCAGGTCGCTGACAAAATCCTGTGGGCATTTGGAAATGTCAATGTTAGAAACAAGTAAAGAAAAAAAATACACAGTGGACAATTTTTACCCCTTCAAGCATTCATAAGTTTGACTTTTTTTTTTCGAAGAAGAAGAAGAAATATTTATCCAGCAAGAATGCATTAAGCTGATCAAAGTGACAGTAAAGATATTAAAGTTACAAAAGATTTATAGATTACACTTTATGGTAACACTTTATTTTACAGTATCATTGTTACATATGTTTCATGTATTTACTATAAAATAACTAGAAATTATGCATAATTATATGCAATTAACCCTAAACCAAACCCTCATCCTAACCCTAACCCTATAGTAAGTACATGTAGTTAATATTTATTACTCAGTACTTAAACGTATAATTACACTGTAATACTGACACCTTAAAATAAAGTGTAACCTACTTTATTTGGTAACTTTATTACAGTGTAACTACACATTTGAGTACAATTCCTCGATTAAATTTGAGTACTCGATTTTAAAAAATACCCGTGGCGCATATTTTAATATATTTAAGAACTGCAATATTAGATAATCTCAAACTCCAGCTCTGCACATGCTCTGAGTTTGGGTTGATTATAAGGTTTATCTGGAAATGCAATGTGCACCATTTCATCAGATTTATAAGGTAAATCATTGATAAAGTGTTTGTGATTTCAAAATAAAAGTCTAAACCTCCGCTCTGAGTTTGCGTCTTTTGGTGTCCACATATTCTTCTATCATAAAAAAGTGGCCAAATAATAAAGATCAAGTCATCATTTGAATTAAATGTCATTTGACCCGAATTAAACAAGGATTTGATCTGCTGTAAAGTGTAACAAACACCAGGCCGTTGGTGCCCTCTGCAGGCATTTATAATAATACATAAATGTATTGTCTATATATGCATATTATATCATGCATTTTAACAGTGTTTTTCTATAACGCTATATTTTATATTTATATATATATATATATATATATATATATATATATATATATTTTTTTTTTTTTTTTTTTTTTAAGTCATTTTAAAGGTTATTGTTTGCTTAGGTCTATTTTTATTCAACATTAATTTAAAAAAAAATCTGATTACTCGATTAATCATCAAAAAAATTTGACTGATTACCAAATTAAATGTTAGTGACAGCCCTACATTTAAGCACTGAGTAATATTAATTGACTACATGTGCTTACTATTGGGTTAGAGTTATATTTTGTTTTATGGTTAGCTGCATGTAATTATGCATAATTTACTGTTATTATTATAGTAAATACATGTAACAAGGACACTAAAAGTGTTGACAATTTCTATTTAAAATAATGCTGTTTGAACGTTCTTTCTATTCATTAAGGAATGCTAAACTAATGTATCACAGTTTCCTTAAAAATATGTTTTTAACATTGATGATAATCAGAAATGTTTTTTGAGCAGCAAATCATCATATTAGAATGATTTCTGAAGGATCATGTGACACTGAAGACTGGAGTAATGATGCTGAAAATTCAGCTTCAATTACATTTTAACATATATTAAAATAGAAAACAATTATTTTAAATTGTAATAATATTACCAAATTCTGTATTTCTAATAAAATGAAAGCAGCCTTGGTGAGCATAAAAAACTTCTTTCAGAAACATTAAAAATTATCTTACCAACGCCAAACTTTTAAACGACAGTGTAAAAATGTCTATCTGCATTACCTTCCCTTCTGACTTGGGTTTCCTCAGCTCCGGTGCATATGCTCTAATAGATGTGTCGCTAAAAGCTAGAAAACAGTGAACAACACACACTTAATTATATATATAATATCTATATATATTATATCACAGGAGAATTTAGGCCGGAATCATCCTAAATGCTTCAATGACTTACACTCAGAGAAGGACTGGAAAGCACCAGGTTTGCTCCTCGCTGAGGGAATATATACAGAATCAGATTGACGGGTCTATAATGATTGAACTTAAACTTTCAAACATTATATTTATTACCTTTAAACAGGGAGCTGAGGGAATATCCCGACCCTTGTTTGGACAGTGAAGGAGTTGTGTCTATTTTGGGAAAGGTCTGCTCACTCCCTGAGCGGATACTGGAGGCCGTTTCCTTGACTGACCAAGAGATGCCTTCACACAAACAAAAACTGATGGGCATCCTACAAACTGTGACGACAGTAAGAGAGATGAGATAGAAGACTGCATACTTCCCACAGGTTCCCCGCTCCAGCTGACCCTCTCCACATCATCGTCATCGTCGTCGTCATCGTCACCCACCAGGATGCTGTTCACGGCCCGTTTGGACTCTTTCAGCTGGGAAATAACAACACAACAATGTCTGAATCAAATGAGGGACACAAAGAGGTGGGAGGTGAAATTTGCTGAAAATGTGATAAATATAAATATTGTACAAAATAAATATTAACTGTAAAAATTTGTCTTTTTTTTTAAATAACTTGCAACATACATAAAGTATGTTCAGGAACAGGATCTTCAGTAAAATAAGAGTTTTATCATTTTCATTAAAAAAAATAAAGGCGACAATTATAAATAGAGTGTGTATTTTATTAATAAGATTGAGGTTCGGTGTTGTATAGAAAATATTGAGAACATTTCACTGATAAAATCAAGAGATTTTTTTAAGGAAACTTGCACAGTTTTGAGGCTTGAATTGAGGAACCGATATGTAAAATTTTTGCAGTAAAATATCCAAAAACCACTAGGTCAGTGTTATATATTTTGTTCAGTTGAGTACGTATAATATCCAAAATGTTTCCAACTATTTGTAAATCGTGAGAAAAATTGCAATTTTAACCAAAGATCCAGGACGTGTGAGGGAGTCGCCAGTCAATGGCGTCATATCCGCGTTACCTTTCCGGTTTTATTTTATATAAGGAAACACCAAAAACGCTTTAATATATATTACATGCTTTATTAGACAATCTGTTTTGATACAGTTATAGACAGAAAACTAATTATTGTAATATAGCTCAACACGTGTAGTCTTATTTTTTCAATTAGTTTTCTGCGAGTACCATGCTTTACCATGCCTCAGAGAAAAACACTATTTTGTCAAGTAGCTAACATAGCATAATCAGATGCAGCTTTATTTTTAGTAACAGTAACAAAGAATTTTCTCCATCATATAATATATTTTAAAACGAATTGCATGCCATTTATCAACAAAATATGTTATCGATCTCTCTTACTGCGGTGTGAACAAGTGTCTCGCAGCAGGCGGTCAGTGAACGCTCAGAGTAACGTTCTAACATCATTTTCAACACACTCGAATGCATCTAATATGATAAACAGAGCTGCGTTACCTCATACTCATGACTGGAAAAGCGGAAGTGGCGACTGTCATAATAAAAGTCCCACTGCTTGTGAGGCGCGTGTCGCGTTCGTCTCTCATTATCAATCGCTCCAGCTTTAGCTCCATAACACTCGCTCCTGCTCTGCTTCTTACTACAGTAACGTTAATAATCTCATCCATGAATATAATTTCTGAGTCCTATCCCGATTCTTTTCCACCGGCTGTGAGGTAAAGATCCCAAGATTCCTCGCTCAAACTTGGCGTCATCAAGCTACGCCTTTGTTTTGAATAGGCGACCTCTAGTGGACGAAAAACTACACAGTGCACCTTTAGGCAAACAGCAAAATTTTTTAAAGGGAGTTTTCCCTCACCAACATCGCCATTTAATTGACTAATTTTGATTTAATTACTTTAATTTATTCACCTTAATTTACTGTAAAGCTGCTATTAAAAACAAGAAATGTGACCTTTATATTCTAATATATAGACTGTATTTCATTGGTAATTAAATAAGTAAATATTTTCCATGCAACACTTCAGTCTTTCGCTTAGGCTAAAATGGCTAACTATTTAATTTGGGAAAGAATATGTCTTGATAATGTCGAACTATACAATATGGTTTTAGGGCTGAATGGGCAATAAATTCTAGTCATTCTCCTCAGTCATACTGCTGTGGTAAACGAGCAGAAACACAATGAACTTACTCGTGAAAACTCATCGTCTTCATCATCAAATGTGAACGCCTTGAATTTGGAGCTGTTCCAGTACTCATCATCCTCTGGTTTGGCCCGTGTCATCTGGAAAACAGACAGACTTTAGACTCGCAGCAGGTCTCAGTGTTTACAGCGATTCACCCGATCTGTCCAGCAGAAGCTCTCATGCTAGCAAACATGTCACCTCATTTAGGTGACTCTTTATTTATCAATACAGGCTCTCATATCTTAATCTGCCACAATGGCATTTCGAGATTCGAGAAGTGTTCTTTTCATATGCATTAATATTATTTTATAGTAAAAGTAGCAATATGGTTTTTTAATCACCATATCACATACATACCTTCGAATATGACAGTGAAAATGTACACACACATGAAACGTCAAATTTCTTTCCTGCTACTTCCTGGTTCCAACATGTCGCCAAAATAAAAGTCCGATTAAAAAAAAAAATGTTTCGATATAATACCGCAGCCTTTGCAAAATATAGCTCTTTGAGTAAATTTACAGTGATCATAAATGGATGGCACATTACATTTTACTATATGATTGATGGCTATTTTTAGGGGTCCTAGTACCAACATTTAAAATGAAGACAATTTTATTGGTCTTTTTCAAGATCAGTATAACATTTCTATAAATACTTATTTCTATTAACACTTATTTTCGGTTGTGGTATGAATAATAAATCAAACACTTATGTGTTAAAGTCAACATGAAATCAAGATTTTTTTATTAAATGTTTATTTATTGGAGTATTTATTATAAATTAACTATGCAACTAATTTTTTTTCTGAATTCATGTGCATTCAGAATATTTCCTCAAAATAACTCTCTTCCTCTTGCAATTGAATCTCTTCTTATCTCTGATGATGCGTTTACTGGCGTGAGGGCGGGGCAACCTGTCACTCACATGACATCACAGAAATAGCAAACCACATCCATCCAACATCGAACATTCACTCTGGAATTCGCCACAATAAACCCCGAAAATTAAGATCGTTTATTGGCATTGATGGTTCCATGAAGAACCTTTCCATTGCACAAGTGGTTCATTATCGTATTTTAATTTCATGAAAATCATACTTTTTCAAACTCCTCCTTGGCTGTTTGTGAGATCATCTCTAAACTTTGCACACATTTGCTCATAGACAATGCTAGCCAAAAGTGATCAAAATAATTTTGATCCACTAAATTGTATAGCACAGGGGTGTCCAAACTGAAAAGTTCCGGAGAGCCAGGGTCCTGCAGAGTTCAACACACCTGGAAAATTATACCTTCTTGATTAGCTGGTTCAGGTGTGTTTATTGTGGTTGGAGCTGAACTCTGTAGGACAGAAGCCTGGCTGTGTCCGAAATTACCCCCTATACCCTTAAACTTACCCTTACTATTTGAGGAGACAGCCATTTATAGTGGTGTCCAAAACCATGGACGTTATTGAGTACACGCATTCAATCCCACAATGCACTGCAATAATGAGTGTACAACCGATTAATGCTCAATAGCTAGAGAACACCCATAATACACTGAAATGGGTGCTGAATGAATTCCCGTGTCTGACCAGAAGATGGCGGAAAATGATGGCGGGAAATGGCAGGTTGACCCGCCCTCGCGCCAGTAAACGCATCATCAGAGATGAGAAGAGATTTAATTGCAAAAGGAATAGTTATTTTGAGTAAATATTATGAATGCACACGAATTTATAAATGATGACGCAATCATCCATCCATTTTCCAAACTGGTGGTCTAATGGTTACAGAATAATATCATGGTTATAAATGCCTTTTCAATTATATTGTTTAATTAAGGTTTATGCCGTTTCCATGACAGATTTCGAGATAAATCTTTATCTTACTACTGGAGATGGCAGTTTTCTTTCTATCTATCTATGGTTAAAAATGATCCAAAATCAATTTTTGAGCAAGTACATAACCGGCCAGTGTTCAAAACAATTTCATTACCTTAGTTTGATTCACTATGGTAAGCTTGTAATGTTTTATCATTTGAGTGTAACTGGTAGGTTTCCGCGGGAAAATCGACAGCGCATTCGTTCGTCTATGCGTCATTACGTCACGTCTGTTTACACTGTAAGCCCGTGCAAGTTGATAGAACCTAAACAATTTATCAATCGTTCAATCGTATAAATCAATCAATTTACTCGTTGCCCTAAAAAAGGTTCTCGTTGAACAAACAAGACTCTTCATATTTAATGCAGCTACTAAAAGGATTAGTTCATTTTCAAATGAAAATTAGCCCTTGATTTACTCACTCTCAAGCCATCCTAGGTGTATATGACTTTCTTCTCTCTGACAAACACAATCGGAGAAGTATTAATACACATCAAAGCTTATAATGGCAGTAAGCGTTACCAAACGAGTATGAGCTGAAGAAACTGTCTCCATCCATCATATACATATTCCATGGCTCCAGAGGGTTAAAAAAGGCCTTCTGAAGTGAAGCGATGCGTTTGTGTAAACAAATATCCATTTTTAACAAGTTATGAAGTAAAATATCAAGCTTCTGCCAGATCGCCTCCAGTATTCAAATTACGGAAAATTACAAAATGAATTCAAATTAATGCGTAAGCTTTTTGAAGAATATAGAAGGCGGTCGGTCTGGCGGAAAAAAACTTAAACTCAGCATCATTAGGATATATGCAGAAAGCATTTGTCAAGTTACCAAACCTGACAGGATGCATTGCCATCCAATTAAAAGAAAGTTGTGCTTGGCACTGGTTCCTACTGTGTGCATCTGTATCCATTTTATTCTGTATATTCAAAAGTAAAGTGGAGACTAACAAGGAACAATAAAGTTTTGTATTGCATTAAATGCCACTAATTTACTAGTGAAATACAGTGCCATCGAGATTTTGAAATTGCAATTAATGTACATAATGTATAAAATAGTCAATACTAGCATATTACAGATCTTGACCATTAAGAATATGTTATCGGTTACAGAATAAAAAGCCAGCAGCAAATAGTTTTACACCCATCAAGAACTGAAAATGAATTTTTAGACCAAAAAAAAAAAATTTAAATAAATAAAGAGAAAGCCTAATGTCCCAATGTGCATTAATCAGTTACTCTTAATGATTTTCTCAATTATCCAACACAAAATAGAAACTGTTCAACAATGTTAATTATGCAAAAAAAAACTGAATCGTAGTCAACACTGTCCAAGCTGAATACTCAACACATAAAAAAACACTTGTATTTACCCTTTAAGTGTCATTTTCAGTAATTAATCAAATGAGACGACTTAACTTCGACTTAAGATGACCAAATAATAATAATTTTAGCCTAGATACGAATGATTCAAATTCAACAAAAAAAGCACAACAGGTACTCTTTTATTGTTTGTTTAAATTCTTGTGGCTATCAAGTCAATAATTACAAAGATTTCAACCTGTGATTCTTTTTTTTTTTCTTTCTTTTAAAGTAAAAGCAGTAGTGTTCTGAGGATAAACTTCCATCTGATGAAGCGGACGAGCGACGAATGGGCGGGGAAAGAGGTACAGGTAAAACCATTCACACAAAATTATTTCCTTGGATTAAAAACATGTGCAAGTGTCTTACAGAATTTCAGAAGGGAGGGGGACAACATAATACATTATCGCCAGCCTCGTCCAAACCACTGAAATGCTTTAGTTTCTTACTGAAATGGAAGTTGGCACTGAAGGCACACTTGAGTGATAATGGATATGCCGGCCATGCATGCGGATCTTAAGCATGTCAACAAACGCTCATATCAGCACTCTGATAGGAGACTTTAACAGTGACGGTCCCACACGGCTGCTCGCACGTGTCGAAGATCTTAAACCAGAATCAGAGCATGGCTATGGTGAGATAACCTTATCACATATATATTTTTTAACTTTTATTTTTAAATAGAGCACACGAAGCAGCAGCTTAAAGAGGAACTACTGAAATCCTATGAATAGTTGTAGCTGTGTGCCGTTCTCCTTTGTATTATTATTAAAACACTTATCTATAAGTAAAGTCTTCATTTTTGTTGCTTTCTTTTTTTTTCTCTGGGTGATAAGCTGAACTAGATATCTTTGAGGGAAACATCTAAGTTAAAACATGGATATTATAAAAGCTGATTTACTGGAGAGAGAGAGAGAGAGAGAGAGAGAGAGAAAGGAGTTATATGACATTAAAAGTGCCCTCTGGTTTGGCTTTAAACCCCCAAAGTCTCTGTCACCGATCTATTGCTCACATGAGATGAGGCGAGACGTTTCACGGGTCCGATTGGTTTATACAACAAATTCTCAGTCCTATATCATCCTCGGTTCCTTTCTTCCCGATACGCTCCTCTCTGGTTGAGTGTTCCTGATAATATACATTTAAAAACAGCATAAGAAGTCTCTTTCCCCTCTTTACGTTGAAGGGAAGCTAACAATCCAGAAGCAATTCTGACACAGCAGATGTAATGCATTTTCACTTACTAAAGTAAATAAAAAATAAGATTAAAAAAAAATAAATTGCAGGAGCATGGCATGGAATTAAGATTTAAAATAAAATAAGTCCATTATACTGCTAATCTGACCCAGTTAGTGTAATACCCACAACATTTCCACCAGGGGGCAGGCTTTTATCTTTTTTTTTTTTATTATTATTTATTTATTTTTGGTGGCTCTGACGCTCTCCAGCACAAACCCAACATGTTCCGCTTGTGGCGATTGATGCGTCTACCCAGCAGCAGGATTTGGCCCTTGTGTCGGGTGATCAGGTGACTTGGAAGAGTCTTGGCACTTCTTAGCGAGTCCTAGAAGAGCGGATTGATATTGGGGGGTGCGCAGGGTGATAAAAGAAGGAGCTGTCCTTTTTTCAGCCGTCCAGTGATTGATCCAGGCTGTCCAGAGTGAGCTGACTGCGGTGGGGAGAATTGGGGCTCGGGGGGCTGCTGGGATTGGAGCTGTTGGAGGGGGTGGAATGTTTGGTCGAGTCAGAGTCGGGCTACAACAGGGGTAAAGAACAAAACAAGATTAGCAGGCCAGATTCTTGTTGTCTAGTTGGTTTGCAAATTCTTCCAAAGCACAAAATGCCCGGGTGTGTTTTTACAGCAGTGTTGCTGTTGTCAACTAAAACCATTATTAAAACATTCAGTAACTGAATACAGATCAAATAGAATAAAATAAAATAAAATGGTGACACTTTACAATAAGGTTCATTAGTTAATGAAGTAATAAACTGCACTTACACAACCTTTATTAATGTTAATTTCAACATTTACTAAGACATCATTAAAATCAAGAGTTGTATTTGCTAACATTAGTTAATACACTGTGAAGTAACGAACATTAAAAAAGATGAATAAATACAGTAACAAATGCATTGCATGTTAGTTAATACATTAATGTTTAACATATCAACCTTATTGTAAAGCCAAATATTCCTATTAAAATGTTTTTGAAAGAAGTCTCTTCTGCTCATTAGGGCTGCATTTATTTGATCAAAAATACAGAAATATCATTACAATTTAAAATAACTGTTTTCTACATTAATATATGGCAAAATGTCATCTATTCCTGTGATCAAAGCTGAATTTTCAGCATCATTACTCCAGTCTTCAGTGTCACATGATCCTTTAGAAATCATTCTGATATGATGATTTATCATCAATGTTGGAAACAGTTTTTTTCTTTTTTCATTAAAGAAACCTGGCGGAAAAGGTGATTATAAGAAGTTAAAAAAGCATTTATTTAAATTAGAAATCGTTTCTAACAAATACAAGTTTGGGGTCAGTCACTTTTTTTTTTTTTGAAAGAAATTAATGGTTTTATTCATCAAGGATGTGTTAACTTGATAAAAAGTGATGAAGACTTTTAGCATTTCTTTTTTTAGAAAATTTGCACTATTTTAAATAAATACTTTTAACTTTTTATTCATCAAAGAATTCGGGAAAAAAGTATCAGAGGTTATAAAAACATGACGCAGCACAACTGTTTCCAACATTGAGAATAAATCATCACATCAGAATGATTTCTGAAGGATCACGTGACACTGCAGACTGGAGTAATGATGCTGAAAATTCAGCTTTGATCACAGAAATAAATGATCATTTTAAAATAGAAAATTATTTTAAATTGTAATAATATTTCACAAAACTAAATATATTTCACAAAAACTATTGGTTAACAGCAAATAGTATGTATTACTCTGAGAACTGGGGCAGTTATTACAGACCACAAAATCAGGACACAAGAAAACTCGCTCAGCAGCCAAAAGCACCTCAAAGCTCCTCGAACCATCCATCAAGTGAAATAAACCCACATTTGAGTGGGAGTTCGTTAAAATAGATGACCGACGTTCTTACCTCCCTCTCATAGTCTTGATCTTGATCAGAAATACTGCGAGATGACCCTGCTCCTCCGAAATCTCCTCCTCCTTTAAACAAAGCACACGTTTCAAGCATTCAGAAGGGTGAGCCAACGAGTGCGTCGCCTTGTGTGCGTTTAAGGAGCGACACCCACCTGAGGCAGTGCGGGTGATGTGGGTCTTGCTCCTCTGTTGCCGTGAGATGCTGGACAGAGGCCGTGGCTTGTCTTTAGACAGGTCGTCCTGAGAAGAGGGCATCACACTCTGCAGCAGAGGCACAGGAAGTCAGACACAGAGTAGTATGGAATCACTCTTTTTGGCTTTTTAAACTAGAAAACCATAAACTTTTGGTTAATACACTGCACAGAAACAACTTCTTGTCTTTCTTCAAAGGAATATTTTGTGTTGATTACAAGTTAACCTCAATCGAAGGCATTTTTTGAGCATTATTTGGAATGCGCTGTCGCGATATATCAGTTTTGCCAATAACTGCAATAATATTATCATACATTTTTTTTGGCCATAACAATCGTGTAGTGAAAATCTGATGTAACAGCCCTAATTTGGAAACAATTTCACTTGGGTCCTGTTTACACCTGGTATTAAAGGGTTAGTTCACCCAAAAAATTTTAATTCTGTCAATAATTACTCACCCTCACGTCGTTCCACATCTGTAAGAACTTCGTTCATCTCCAGGAAGGTAGTAAAGACATCATTAAAGTACTCCATGTGACTCCAGTAGTTTAACCTCAATTTTATGACAAAAAAATCTATTTACACTGAAAGTAATGACAGAGCATCACGACCAATGCGTTCAGACTAACTTTGGATAATATTATATTGCAAATAAAGTAGTAAATTATGTTTCTTTGCGCAAACAAAGCACCAGGTCACTTCACTGAGGTTAAATCACTGGACCCACATGGAGTATTTTAATGATGTCTTTACTACCTTTCTGGACCTTGAAAGTAGTAGTTGCGTTGGATCTCTATGGAGGGACAGAAACCTCTCGGATTTCATTAAAAATATCTTCATTCGTGTTCTGAAGATGAATGAAGATCTTATGAATGTGGAATGACATGAGGGCGAGTTATTAATGAGAGCATTTTCATTTTTGGGCGAACTAACCCTTTAAGATGTGTTTTGGTTGATCGGATCACAACTGAACGACACTAAATACAGGTGTAAAATGTTTTGAACTTGTCCACTTTCGACCACTTCCAGAGGTAGTCAAAGACGCATTCGACTGGATTGCTTTCGTAGTGCATGTGTGTCCAAACAGCCACTAAAGACCGCCTACTCTCCACCTTCTGACCGAATGTGTAAAAATTATGGGAAAAGATTTAAACTTTTGATTTCGACAAAAAAAAAAAAAAAAAAAAAAAAAAAAAAAAAAAATCAAGCCTTTTCCTTCACACCCCACAGAAGTTGTAATTGTGTATCTTCCTGATAATATTCTGTTACTGAGAACATATTTCTGCCTCATCATTTGACCAAAATCCACTTTGGATCGCAGTCAGAAGTGATTACAAACACTCAGTGGTGACCTTTAAGTTAAAGTGTGTATTAATCTCATTAATTGTCACGTAGCTTGAAGCTACTGTAGCTATAATTCCCCATTTACGAATATATTTCATGATTTACTTCATCAAAAGAAATAACAGACGTCCATAAGAAAATGTTTCATTTCCAAAAAGACTTTTAATTATAGTATTATAATTTATACTGAGATCAGAGGGTTGAGAGTGGGCAAGCCATGTCAAAAGTATCAATGAGCTGTTTTATAGATATAATTTCAGTAATATTAGTAATTAGTTACACTACTAGTTTCTGCAAAAAGTAACATTACTGTAACTAGCAACTACTGTAAAACACCGTTTCTAACACACACTCACAGTGTTCGGCTGGGAGTCAGAGCAGAAACAAAAGCTGATGCTCTCCATATGTATTTCTGTTCATTTGTAAATTGACCTTATTTTGTTCATTAAATGGAAAGACAGAAGTGGTTGAAAGTGGACAAAAGAGACAGCAGATGTAAACAGGAATGCGTCTCCCTCATCCACTTGTGATCCGATTGACCAAAACGCATCTTAACACCAGGTGGAAGCGGCCTTAGACTGTCGTTGAGCGATTGTAGTCTCTTGCTAAGTATAATGTTTAAATTTAGTGGCAATTTTTTCAAAACAGGGCGAAAATACACTTAGTGTAACTGCTAGTTGACTACCATAACATTAGCACACACAAACACTGGTAGAATGATCGATTTTGCATGATAATGTGAAAATATGTAGTCAAATTATAAGTGTGAAGTATTAAGCTCCATTAATCTCCTGAAACGGCTCATTTGAAATATTTTCACCGCCCCAAAAACAATCAGCGTTCAAGCATGAACAAAGAGTTCAGCAGGACAGGAATGGTGTAACATAGGAGAAGAGGGAGGAAAGGAAATCGAGGGCCTGGGGGGTGTGGTGGGGGAGGGATGGGGACTGGGGAGGAAGAGGAAGTGGGGTAGGGAGGGGTGTTGCTAGCCTACCCTTCCCAGGGAGGATGTGGAAGGAGAGGAGGAGGAAGAGGAGAACTGAAGTAGGCTCTGCTGGGAGGAAGGCTCTTTCTGCAGATAGAGCCCGGCAGAGACAGGACTCATGTGATAGACGTGCTCAAAGTTGGTCGGAGGGGAGATCAGGGCATGGTGGCGAGAGGATGAGGGGGAGGGAGTCTCGCTCTGCTGCTGCCACGGCAACCAGAGGACAGAGCGAATCCACGACCAGAGCGAAAACAGAAGGAGAGACATGAACAGGAAAGAGAGAGAGAGAGAGAGAAAAGGGTGTGAGGGTGGAAGAGTGGGGCTGGTTGGCTTTGAAGAAGAAACATGCAGAGAGAAGGGAAAGACTTTGGCGCTGTGCAGTAAAATGAAAGAAAAGGATGTTAGGATGAGTAATAAAACCCGAGAAGTCAATCAGTTAATGGTGTGACCAAATAGCACTTCTGTAAATAATCACAAACCCAACCGTACAAACCTCCACCACAGAAGAGCATAGACTCATTTGTTAAAACAGCCTCATGCTACTCATTTAGCACACAACGATGAAGGGCTAAACTGATATAGTTGACCTGGTTCTATCATAAAGGACGGCATTTAAAAAAAGAACTTACAGTGAATCAACTGCGTAATCAGTCGTCTCTCAATCTCACCAAGGCTGCATTTATTTTATTTAAAAAAAAACAGTAATACTGTGAAATATTATTACAATTGACCCTTCGCCGGCAGTTTGACCGACAGGTGATCTAACCAATCATAAGCTCAAATCAGTCAGGGGAGTTAGTAGATTAATGTTGGTGAAAAATTGTGTGTACTCACGTCTTTCTGTGCTTGAAACAACATTCCTTCTGATGTTCATGTTTATTTGAGGCTATAAATGAACTAGTATGAAGAGATGATCGGTTCACGAACCGCTTGACGGAGCTACAGCGATCAGTCACACGTTAAAGAGACACTATACGCTATTTATTGTTTAAACTTCTTTAAAAAATTACAATATTTTAAGTATGAAACTTTCATTTCAAAAGTAACCTGCTCTGTTTTGTCTGTAGATGCATTGTTAGTGTAATATATAGTGTTTGTGTATTTTTCACTGAATGAGAACATGATGTGTGGCATGAGAGCGCATGGCTTGTAGGACATGGGGGGGGTCTTTGCGAAGGGTCAATTTAAAATAACTGTTCTCTACTGTAATATTTTAAAATGTAATTTATACCTCTGATCAAACGTTGACAATAAAAAATAGTCAACAAATATTTTTGTTGTCGAATAGTCTCTCTCATATGACCCATTTGAAAGACCTGCAATTATGCTGTTTGACCAGTGGGGCGCTGTAGCACCATACTGTAATGCAGCCTTCCAGGCAGCGTTTCCATGTCTTGCTGAGGTTTTCCGTTGGAATTGGGCACTTTAACAATGTTGCCCTGGGTTGTTTTTCATGTCCACGGGTTGAAGTGACCCCAAATAACATGATATTTAGCCTCTAGAATGCAAATTTTACCAGGGGAATCCCGCCAGAAACTCGGATTTTACCCCTCAGAACACGATTTTTTACTGGGGTAGCCCCCTGACATCCAATAGGGCTAGTTTTGAGCAACAATTGGGCAGGTTTTTTGAGAAAACCTCGCAACCCTGCCTCCCGGGATCCAATACAATAAAAGAAGATACGGTACTTTGGAGTGCATAGTGCAAACAAAGCCGAACCCATAAAATGTGGGAGTTTAACATTGCATGAAACAAACATAATAATGCTGTCATGCCCTCTGTTCTCACACCATATTCTCATATAGTGAAAGATACATAGCAGAGCAAAGAGGACACAGACAACACGCCTACAGATGAGACAGATCAGGTTACTTTTGATACAAAACAGTCTCTGCTTTTTCTGTCAATTTTACTACAGAATTCAAAGAATACATGTGACATGACAGATCGCTGTAGCACCTCAGGAGGTCAAGCAGCACGTGAACCTAACATCTTTTCCTCTTTTCTGCTATTACAGCATGATATAAACATGAATGAACACCAAAAAGTATGTTGAAAGATACAGTACAACTTACTGAAATGAAACCATCTCTAATGCAATCAGAGTTTTAACCACAAAAAGATGTCAATAAAACTGCTTGCAAACAAAATGTTACATTTACCTCAAGAAAGCCATTCAATGGCCATAAACTCAAAAGTTACTCGATATGCACAATATTACAGATTCATATTTTTACTCTTATTAAAAAGTTAAAAACACAGTACCAGTCATTGTCGTAATTGGACTATTGATGACTTCTGAGGTGGAAATAAAACCTGAAGGACAAGGTCTATTCAGCTTGCTCCAAATTAATTAAAAATACGCTTCAAAAGTGAAGTGATTTTTATTAATTAAAGTATAATATTACAATATTTTAACTAATTGCTAAAGTGGAATGATCAAACAAAGCATGTGGATTAATCAGTGTAATAATCGATGATTAGTCAATTCAATAATGTTACATTAACTGATTATCAAATTAATCGTTTCTTGCTGCCCTTGATCAAAGCTGAATTTTCAGCATCATTACTCCAGTCTTCAGTGTCACATGATCCTTCAGAAATCATTCTAATATGACTTCCAGCTCGAGAAACATTTCTTATTACTATTAACGTTAAAGATAGTTGTGCTGCTTAATATTTTTGTGGACACTACATATTTTCATCAAACTTTGACCAAAAGAAAAGCATCTGTTAGATGAATAAAAAATAGAACTTTTTCATAATATTTATTTATTTATAAATATCTTTACTGTCATTTTTTGATTAATTCAGTGTGCCTTTGCTAAAAAAAGGGTTTTTTTTGGTTGTTTTTTTTAAATCTTATTTACCCCAAACTTTTGAAAGGCAGTATATCATAATTTTCTTTTTGTGTGGAAATCAAGCAGCTAAATCTGTTTTCAACATTGATAACAACAAGAAATGATCTTAGAATGATTTCTGAAGGATCATGTGACACTGAAGACTGGAGTAATGATGCTGAAAATTCTGCTTTGATCAGCTATCTCACGGCATTACTGTTTTTTTTGGTCAAATAAAGGTAGCCTTGATAAGATTAACATACTACTTTCAAAAAAATAAAAGTTTTTAGAATACCTAAAATATCCATAGTAAAATAGTATTTACAAAGTAGTGCTTTAAATAGCCTTTAGTACTTCCAAACTTTTGACGGTACTGTATATACAGTACACAAATAATTTATATATATATATATTTTTTTTTTTTTAAATACTACCACAAACCGTTTCTTTAACTACACAATGTTACTCAACCAGTTAGTAAGTACCAGTTATCCATGTCTCAACATAAGTTTGATTCACTAAAAAATTAAACTCTGATAAGAATAATTTGCTCAGGAATTCTTTGGACTAAGCTGGAGACGTGGTACGTTTTGATTCACTAACAAGAATGACTCATTAGAATCATTTGTACAGTATCAGTAATCAGGCTGCAATGGCTGTGCTCTAAGTTTTGTGCTGTAGGTATTATGGCAATGCTGAACAGTAAAAAAAAAAAAAAAAAAAAAAATTATTAAAATGATGTTCTGTTCCATGGTATGAATAGAAATGAAAATGGTCTAAACAAAAAGTGGTTCTTGGATTCCTGCTCTAACAAGAACAGTGTTTCTTAATTTTTCTCCAGGGGACCTCATAGCACTGCACATTTTGAATCCTCTAGCTAGCACACCTGCTTTAAGTAACGGGCTCATTAGTGCCGGCTCCATGACCTGAAGTGGATGTGTCAGATTAGTGAAACACCTAAAAGAGTGGGGAGGAAACTTAGAAAGACACTGCCTCACTGGTATTGGCAAGATTGAGATTTCAAAACCTCTTCAGCTGATGGGTCGCCCCATGCAGATTTGACAATGGCATCTGTGTGTTTCCGAGCACCAGGTGTGTTTATACATTTAAACACTGAAATCTGGACATCAGCTACAGCTATTTTAATGTATTACCAGAGGCAGATCCATGAGGACCTGCATGCCGTCGCCTGGGCCCATGTGAGCAACGTGGTTGAAGTTGGTGGGGTTGGAGATCAGCTTGGATCTCATTTCAGGATCCCTCAGCATCTCCCTATTGAACAAAAAGGAAACAATGTAGAAACGCAGGAGTGCAGCAGCATGACAAATGAAAACCTGAAGCCACCGTACCTTCTCTGTTGTAGCCGCTCCTCCTCGGGTACTTTAAAAAGGAACTTCCTCTTGCTGCGTGTCCTCACCATCAGCTTCTTGCTGTTGTCTGAGGTCTCAGGGATGGCGAGGTCACAGCCATCTGTGGAAACACAGTGTCAAAGATGTTGAAAGCAACAGTTATGACTGCTACAGCAGTCCTGGGTTTCTGAGCTCTGAGCTGCTGTCTGAACGCACTGTGGAATCGTTGGCAACGGGCCTAGAGGAGGTGTGACAAATGAGGTCATTTTAGTTTACCAAACAAAAGCGTCTTTATCAAGACGGCAATCTGCCAGAGTGGGCAGGAAGTGAGTTGTAAATGGACCACAAAAGGTGAAGCCGAACATTTCATTACTTGGGCTTTTCTAATGGATCACTGTTTTTGAACAAATCTTATAAATGAACAAAATCAAATCTTTTTAATTGAAGGCAGGACATCTCATGTGCTTCACAAATGAGATTTCAAAGTATGACTATTGAAAGAGACAAGAGCATTCAAGATTAGGCTGTGACGAACCATTTCAGAAGCAGAATTTAACTAAGGCACAAAACTCGAATAATGCATAAAACATTTGTGAATAAAGCAGCATTTCCATCCAGTGAGTCAAAGAGAACAAAATCGTCACTTCCTGATAAACCGGTGCTAAATATCACTACGAAAAGTAGGAGAAGCCAATCTATATAATCAAATTCCTTGCATCTCAGAGCGCGCATACGAAACGCGATAAACTACGTCATGTTATCTTGTTTTCCGAGGCGGATGCCACCTGTTTGTTAAGTTCTGGGAGGGAATTATAGCGCTCAAGTATTCCAGAACAACCACAACAGCATTTCAGATGCTGTGCAACGAGATCGTTTCGTTGGTTGGTGCAGTTAAGTCACGTGATTTTTTTTTTGATGCGCATCGAGGAATTGACTCGCTAAATGTGTTTCCATCAAAGTTCGAGTCGCATTCGACTCAAACAAGCGTATACGTTTGTTACGTGCATTTTTACAATTTATGCGCACCTTGGCGTTTCCATCCAGCAGTTTTTGATGCAATATCCCAAAATGTGCATAAAAATAGGTGGATGGAAACACGGCTTTGTGGAATTCTTGATTCTGATTGGTCAACAACACCATCCAGTGGTATCCCCTGATAACACCCGGAAAAAACTGATAACACGGGCTCATCCGGGTAACTGAAATTGGCGTTTTATGCTTGACAGGAACGTTTTGCATTTGGTGAGCTAATAAAATATTAAAACTGAAATCAATATTTTGTGTACAGTTATTTAATTGTCATCCGTTATTATAGACTCGCCCTGTTTCATACAAATGCTGCTGCTGCCATTTGGCAACGATTGTTTTGTACTCTGTAATGGATTAAGATTCATCTTAAATCAATATATTTTATCCCGATATTTATTTATGTGGCGAAATGCCGTGTAATAAGCGGTATGACTGTACCATATCCCTTAAATGTCCATCAAGCAACTGCTTTTTTCGTGGAAGTTGTGCGCTTAAAAATCTAATAAAATATTTCAACTCAAGTCAATATTTTTTGTGTTTAATTATTCACTTGTGTGCCAAGTAGGCGTGTAATAAGCGGCATAATGTACATCCAGCAGGTTGTTATTACAGAATAAACCACTTCATATTGATGCTCGATCCCTCCACTTCCCGTCCTGGTCTTGATCACTCCGTCTATTCTGCAGTAACAACCGGCTGGACGTACATTATCCCTTACTGAACAAATATGCCCCATTACTAAGCTTCAAGTGGGAATTTGACTCGGAAAGGAACTGAACAAGACATCTAACTCAAGACATGCTTAAAAAAAACTTTTTAAAAAGTATCTTAATAGATTAGACATTAGTTATGAATAGATGGCTGTTCTTAAATCAGTTGAGTGAATAATTCAGTGACTCCTATAACATTCAATGATTCATAACATTCAAATTCAATTGTCACCTGCTATTGGCGTGACAATGTAATCGGCAGAAAGGGCCACTGAACGAATCAGTGAACAAACCATTCTAGTGAACAGACGTGACGTCTGAGGACGAGAATGCTGAGCTCTAAGCATGTGTGGGCTTGCTAGTATATACAGTACTGTGCAAAAGTTTTAGGCAGGTGTGAAAAAATGCTGTAAAGTAAGAATGCTTTCAAAAATAAACTTGGTAATAGATTATATTTATCAATTAACAAAATGCAAAGTGAGTGAACAGAAGAAAAATCTAAATCAAATCCATATTTGGTGTGACCACCCTTTACCTTCAAAACAGCATCAATTCTTCAAGGTACACTTGCACAAAGTCAGGGATTTTGTAGGCATATAGTTAGGTGTATGATTAAACAATTATACCAAACAGGTGCTAATGATCATCAATTCAATATGTAGGTTGAAACACAATCATTAACTGAAACAGAAACAGCTGTGTAGGAGGAATAAAACTGGGTGAGGAACAGCCAAACTCAGCTAACAAGGTGAGGTTGCTGAAGACAGTTTACTGTCAAAAGTCATACACCATGGCAAGACTGAGCACAGCAACAAGACACAAGGTAGTTATACTGCATCAGCAAGGTCTCTCCCAGGCAGAAATTTCAAGGCAGACAGGGGTTTCCAGATGTGCTGTCCAAGCTCTTTTGAAGAAGCACAAAGAAACAGGCAACGTTGAGGACCGTAGACGCAGTGGTCGGCCAAGGAAACTTACTGCAGCAGATGAAAGACACATCATGCTTACTTCCCTTCGCAATCGGAAGATGTCGAGCAGTGCCATTAGCTCACAATTGGCAGAAAACAGTGGGACCCTGGTACACCCATCTACTGTCCGGAGAAGTCTGGTCAGAAGTGGCCTTCATGGAAGACTTGCGGCCAAAAAGCCATACCTCTGACGTGGAAACAAGGCCAAGCGACTCAACTATGCACGAAAACACAGGAACTGGGGTGCAGAAAAATGGCAGCAGGTGCTCTGGACTGATGAGTCAAAATTTGAAATATTTGGCTGTAGCAGAAGGCAGTTTGTTCGCCGAAGGGCTGGAGAGCGGTACACGAATGAGTGTCTGCAGGCAACAGTGAAGCATGGTGGAGGTTCCTTGCAAGTTTGGGGCTGCATTTCTGCAAATGGAGTTGGGGATTTGGTCAGAATTAATGGTATCCTCAATGCTGAGAAGTACAGGCAGATACTTATCCATCATGCAATACCATCAGGGAGGCATCTGATTGGCCCCAAATTTATTCTGCAGCATGACAACGACCCCAAACATACAGCGAAAGTCATTAAGAACTATCTTCAGTGTAAAGAAGAACAAGGAGTCCTGGAAGTGATGGTATGGCCCCCACAGAGCCCTGATCTCAACATCATCGAGTCTGTCTGGGATTACATGAAGAGAGAGAAGCAACTGAGGCTGCCTAAATCCACAGAGGAACTGTGGTTAGTTCTCCAAGATGTTTGGGCCAACCTACCTGCCGAGTTCCTTCAAAAACTGTGTGCAAGTGTACCTAGAAGAATTGATGCTGTTTTGAAGGCAAAGGGTGGTCACACCAAATATTGATTTGATGTAGATTTTTCTTCTGTTCACTCACTTTGCATTTTGTTAATTGATAAATATAAACTATTAACATGTCTATTTTTGAAAGCATTCTTACTTTACAGCATTTTTTCACACCTGCCTAAAACTTTTGCACAGTACTGTATATGCGCGTGCGTCAGTGTTCGTGTAGGCGGGAGTGATTGACATCACTTTGTGGAGGACATTTCTTTACAGGTGGACTATTGTGATCAGAGACTCTTGGTACATTTAGCAAGGAAAGAAACTCGCCCTCAGCAGTGAAGCAGATGCAAGGTTCAGTGTGTGGGAGATGTGAGTTGACATGGTTAAGTGTGTGTGTGGGGTGGGATCAGACCTGAGGAGTTGTTGCTGAAGTAGATGAGGCGGGGCTGCTCAGAGCCCAATAGGTTTAGACTGCCCTCCACATTCAGGGGCCGAATCTGAATACAGACACATTTTAAAGTCAGATCAGCTTTTTTCACAAACACAATATGATACAATTGTAATACTAAATGCTGCAGTCACAAATTGTAAATTTAGGATCCTTCACTCACCCTTCTTAATGAGATGGTCTGGACCCATTCTGTGGTGTGAACATCAAACACATCTACTCCATAATCGCTGTACACTGTCAGGTAGTTCGAGTTTGAGCCTGAAAATAATGAACATGGGTTTGAGATGTCATGGCAAGGCAAGGCAAATCATCCATAGTGCCATTCTCAAAAGACTGCCTGACGTGCCGTGAAACTGGGTCAGAGGCCGGAGAGGTCTGTCGCTCACAATTGTGACTGAAACATCTGGTGCCTGATTCTCGAAATACTAAAATAAAATTATTCTTAAGTACCATTTTCTTCTTAAAGTCTAACTTAAGGAAAAACGAGTAAGAGTAAGTCATGTTGAAAAGATTTATGAATGACTTTATCTGTTTTACCTGTTCCTGAGAAAATAAGGGGGGAAAATCATTGTAAATAACTTAAAATAGGATAACTTTATACTTTAATGGATTGATTGAATTTTTATATATTAGCTAAAGCATTGCAACATTGTATAATAATAGGTACTGGGGGTGTAACAGTACATGTATTCATTCCGAACTATCACGATTCGGTGCATGAAGTTAGACGATGAATAAAGTCAGTCATAGGCGATCCACACTCCAATCCAGAAGGGGGCGCAAGGTAATTCAATGCTGTTTGCCAACCGTCATAACAGAAAAAACTGCAGAAGAACAGCAGATGATCTATGCATGGATAAGTTTACGTGTAATCTCTCAACCAGTGTTTAAAAAATATCTCACTTAGCATTACGTACCTCAGGTGAGTCATTTAGTGTCATTTATGTAAGTTCACTAGAAAAATTAAGCATTTCACTAAATATATGCACTATTAGCGTACATATTCATTATTTTTTACTTTGCCTGCCTTGATTTTTTAATGTTTAAATAAATTTGTCAGTAACTGACAGTAACTGTAAAAATGATTCTATTTCAAAAATGAAATGGAGTAGAAAAATAATTTTTCAAATTAGATTTAGAGATTAAAGCAAAACCTGCCTTATGTGCAATTTACATGTTTCTTTTTTATTTTTTATTTATTTGAGTGTTGATTATTATAATCTAATAATAAATAGCAACTGAATTTAATAGTGTGGGCCCTGTTGTTAATTGTAACCTTTAATATTAGAGTAATTGATTTATCCTTAAGAAAATGTAAGTTATAATTGAATTTATTTAAAGAGAGAGACAATTTGTTCAATAAACCACTGTTAAATAAAAAAGAAGCAATTTTATGTTTAGTTTTCTCCCCCTTGCTGTATTGAACCATGCATGTTTGTGTACTGCTACACCCCCACTGCGTACATATTGCCCATATCTGCTCGCTTGACATTCTTGTTTACTGCTGCACATTTTTTTGAAAAATGTGCAGCATGGTCACCTCTTACTTTCCAGCATATCATCAAGGTTCTCAAAAAGAACTTTCTTCTTTGTACCAATTCCCTCAATGAGAACTGCCAGCATTATAAGAACACTAATAATTGTTTATTTAAAAGGACTGATTTTAGTTTATAGCATTTTTTTAATTATTATTTTAACAAAATAGCATAGAATTTTAATATCACCCAATTATTGAGCCTTAAATTGAAAATCATTGGCTTAGTGGTATCGACAAAAATCATTGGACTGCTACCCATCATTTAACTCATAAGCTTTTTTTTTCTTTTTTTTTTTTTAAATTTCAGAACCAATTATTTATTTATTTAAAGAATTCCAATTAGGCAAACAAATTCTTTTTTTAAACTACTCATGAATGCGGCCCCCTGGTAGTTCATTTATTTCTCTTTTCAGTCTCCTGTTCTCTTTTTTGTCTCTCATCTGTTCTTTCCTCCAAGTCTACACATGTAAAACACTGGAATTTCAGGAGGGCTGAAAACATGAACACAAACACCGTTGCTTGGATACTTTCACCAATCATTTCTTACTTCCCACACAAGCACTCTAAAAACACACTTACTGCAGGCAAGTGGAGTGGAGGGCCACATCAGCTCCTGTGTTCGAGAGCGTCGTCCTGTTGCGTCTACGTACACTCCCAGCTGACTGAAGCACAACAGCAGTTCATTTGCCCCCACCTCCATAGCGTGCAGCGCGTCCAGTGGCTGCTGGGCCAGAAAGGCTAGCGAGGGGTCTGCCGGGCTGACCAGACTCACCGGTGATGACTCTCCCTGCATGGCCAGCAGAGCGAAGCCTGACGGGTAACCCACGCACAGCCGATCACGAATAATCCCCAGCCACTGGGCGATACCAGGCGCCTGCACCTCCCACAGCTTGCGGTGATGGGGCTTTGCTCGTGTGATTTCATAGCAGATGACCTGGCGCTTCACGCCTGCTAGGAGACACGCTGGGCCACCGGGGCGTAGGTTACCTATGGTCATCGTCTGGCAGCCTCTAGTTTCAGTCAGCTTGATATCGACACCACCCTCTGCGCCCTCTAGTGCCGCCCAGGGGTATAAATGAACGTGCCGATTACGGCCAGAAAGCAGGGCCACCATCTTCTCTTTGGGGATGAGCTCAATCTGGCAGACTCTTTTACAGTCAGCAGCACGAACAATGACTGAAAAAGGACAATGGGATATTAGTTAAAGTAAAATTCACGGCAAAAGAATTGAACTAAATTGGTGTACTCATACCATCTCTGGTGATCTCGACAACAAACAGTCCATCTTCTGTCCCCAAAACAATTCGTTCTCGATCTGTAGAGACAAGAGCAGGACAGATAAGAGTTGTGAAGGGTTTGTTCACACAAAATTTTTTATTCTGCTCTCATTTACTCATCCTCATGTTGCCTTAAACCCTTAAGACTTTTGTTCAAACACAAATTCAAAACACAAATGAAGATCTTTATAATGAAACCTGTGAGATTTCTGTCCCTCTATTGAATGTCCATTGCATTTTGCTCTATAACTCCCAGGTAAAACGGACTCTGGCTATGAATTTGTCATTTTTAATAGCTGAAAGTATTAAGGCTAAATGTTAATATTAATATTTTAATACTATTACAAGACAACTTGTTCAAATGCACAAATATAAATGGAAGACATATCTATATATTCATAGAGGAAATGGAAAATAAATATGACAATAACAAATCAAATATTCAATGATGAAACTCATTCATGCGTATTTATAGCACAACCTCTGCAATGACCTTTTATGATAAGTTTAAATTTATAAGCAAAGCTTTTCACTTTTTTTTCATATTTTTGTCTTTGCTAGTTTATTTTAGACTGTCCTTTTGGTAGGACAATTTTAAAGTACAGATATTCAATGTAGTCTCTCAATGAATAATATGCCGTAATTACACAAGAATTAGAAATTAGGACTGCCCCCAAATAAAGATTTTTATAGTTGACTGTTAGTCGTTCATGTAAACCACTAGTCGACTAATCGCACATTTATATTTAATTTAATTACTTAAATATACAATGAGGAGAATACTAAACCATAATGAGAATTTAATATGTATAGGTGTAATATAGCCTATTCCAAGCATTGCAAAAGTAATGATTATGAATGTGTAAGGGAAAAAATAGCAAGGAGACATTTTAATTATTTATTATTTAATTTTAATTATTAATTATTAATTTATATTAATTTATTAATTAATTTAATTATTAAATTATTTAAGCTCGAATAAATTCTGAGCTTAGCGCTTTAGAAACACCCATACTCCACTTGCTTCCAGTTCTTTTACATACACATCATTTAAATCTAAAATAATCATTTATAAAGTTCGAAAAAGTTGAAAGTTGTTTGCCGTGGGAGGTGCAGGTGAATTTAACCACTTGCTCAGCCGAACGGACGATCGCTGTCCAGCACTCTTCTACGTGAGTATTTGAGTGTGCGATCACATCTCCATGTCATGCAGTAAACGCACCACACTCCACACAAACACTTGGAAATCTGCCTAATAATTTTTGTAGGTTAACATTAGAGCGAGCGACCGTGTGAAGTGATAAGCCGCATTTGAGGACGATGAATGATAGGCGAATGTTTGAATTCCTTGCCTGACAAACTGTAATTATCACAAGGAACTGTCATTAATGATCTCTGGACTGTGACTTTGCCACAAGATTTTTTTTTCTGTGACTAACTGACTCATACATTTTTTTGGTCAACTAAGCCTCTTCTACTCGACTAACGATTAGTTATCACTTTTAGCCAAATAGGGAATATAATGGACAAAAAAAAGTCAAATGTATCATGTATACAAATTCAAATATGTGAAAATTATCATGTATTCAGAACTGCTCATTCCTTTCGTGAAAATGGGGGAAAGTGGTATAGTATAGTAGAGGTCAGTAGTGTAGAGTAGAGGTTAATTCCAGAGGTCAACATCCACTGTACTGACCTACGATGGCAGCAGAGAGTGTAGTTTTGATGGCAGGAAGGCTGCTGTCGTAGGCTTCATGCAGGACATGCACCACGCGGTTCTTCAGGCGATTCTTGGCCAGGATGTTCTGCAGGCCCTCTAGGATGCCCACCCACTTCCTCTTCTCTGCCTCACTCTCAGCTAACACCAGCAGAGGCACCGGCCGGATCGGGGAGTTCAGAGTGGATGATGAAACCTTCATGGTTCAGGGCGAATATTAATAATTATCATGGTGTATGATTACGTAAACATAGCAATGCAGCATTTAAAGGACAGGACACACTTCAGAGCGTACCCGGAATATGCAGGGAATGTCTTTACGACTGGCATGGATCACATCAGATGCCAAAACAGAGCTTACAGAGAACTCCTCGTCTCTGTGAGGACAAGAAACAAACAATGTCACACAAATGATAAATACTACTTAAAGTTTAGGGTCAGTAAGTTTTTTTTTTAAAGAAATGAATACTTTTATGTGACATTAAATTAATTTATAATGTTACAAAAGATTTTGATTTCAAATAAATGCTGTTGAGCTTTCTTCAAAGAATCCTAAAAAAAAAAAACTCTGACTCTGAAGACTGGAACAATAAAAAAACAAAACAAAAAAAAACAACATCCTTTAATTTAATTTCCCCAAAAAGCTACATTAACACATTCAAGTCACACAAACATTATCACAATGCAACTGAGATGGTAAACTGAGATTATAAACTAATAATCATTCGGCAGTCATGTGCTTACTCATGATGTTTATACCTATTAATAGAATATTATATTAATAGATTGTTTTCTAGGAGTAGGCATTTTAGAAACATTAATAAGTTAATGTTTTTGAAAGAAGTCTCATATGCATATCACCAAGGTTGCATTTATTTGACCAAAAATTCAATGAAAACTGAAAAAACAGTTTGAAAACAGTTGTGTGGTTTAATATTTTTGTGGAAACTGAGCCGAAACATTTTTCCAGGATTCTTTGTTGAATAGTAACAATGTAAAAGTCTGACTTTGGGAGAAAAAAAAAGGTTTGGGGTCAGTAGTTTTTTTTAATATTATTTAAAGAAATTAATACTTTTATTCATGTCTTTAAATGAATCAAAAAAATCCTGAGAGAATTTTTTTTCTCTTCAGGATAATCTGACTTTGAAGACTGAAACAATTGTTTCTGAATTCAGCTTTGCCATCACGGGAATATATTACATTTTAAAATATATTAAAACAGAAAATTGTTCTTTTAAATGGCAAAAATATTACACAATATGATTGATTTTACCTGTATTTTAATCAAATAAATGCAGCCTTGGTGAGTATATTCTTTCAAAAATCTCAACGACTTCAAATTGTTGTAACCGTAGTGTAGAAGATCACTACATTATTCACTGATTGTGTGCTAAATACATGCAATCTGAGAACGTGACTAATTCTGACCTCAAGTCGAGAACCTGACTGGCCATCACAACAGGCTGAGTGGATTTCCCTTCAGGCACCTCATAGAGGAAGAGTTTACAGTCACACACGACAGCATAAGCCCTCTGCCAGCCCTTCTTCACTCCTGTGGGCTTCGGGATCTGAAAAAGCAGCAACAAGGCAATGTAAGGTACTGGATGGCATTTAGTATGAAATAAGTTCAATGCAATTAAAAATAAGTAACCAAAAATTTTTATTTCATTGTCATTCTCACCCTGACAAAACCTTTGTAGGCTGTGCCAATGCCCCTTTGTACATCAATACCCAGAGGTCTCTTGGCTTGCTCTGGAGGAATGGGGCAAACCTGGGGCGCGTTGTCTTTACAAGACACATGGCAGATGAAAGAGCATACTAAAAGTGATACATAGAGAGAGAGAAATACCTTAAACACATGCCTTTCTTACACTGATAAGTGAAACTTGCATATAAATATTACATCTTGGATCAAAAGCTCAATATGACATGGTCTCTGATCTTTTTTTATCATTAACACTCAGCTCACCCTCGCAGGCGTAGCCTTGTCGAATCTGGCCCACCATCAGTGAGGTACAATGAGTGCACTGGGTCGGGCTGGAGAAGGTCTTGATGCTCAGCTGATGAGCTTTAGGCTGTTGACACAAACAACATTAACAGTCAAAGCAGTGAACGCATGATGAAGCCAATAAGAAAATACTGACAAACAGGGGTCTCCAAACTTCTTTTTAAAGGGGGCAAGTTTTGTTCCACTTTGGTGTGTTTAACGTTTCTCATAAGCAACAGAAATGTATACTTCACATTTTAATCTTTACGCGAGGGTCAGTGTATAGTGCACGGAGTGTAAATTTCGTCATCAGAATACTACGTGCACCACTGCGTTTTTCTAACAGCGCGTACTTTGTGCGAATTTAAATTTAAATTAGTTTATCCACAAAGTGGCAACCACTGATTCACAAGGTTGTCCAAGAAAACCGCATAAACAGAACAGACCGGTGTCATGACAAATCTAGTCCGCCCCAGGAATCGGGTCTCCTTTAGGACCCAGGCGGTAATGCCTGATCAAAAGCATAAAGCTAGGAGGCTAATTGGGTACCAGAATGCAATGCTAGTATATAATCTTAATAAAAACAAAACAAAACAAAAAAAGAACGAGAAATACTTGATTTCACAACCTATAGCTTCAGTTATATACGAATATATGAACCATGTAATTTAAAAGACATATAATGCATATAAAACTATAAATTATAACGTATAATTAATTATAATCAGGCAGACCCATTAAAAGACAGTTGAACCAATGGGTGGATGACTTTGATTGTGCGAAGAGGTTAGAAAGTACATTTGTACAACTCTAGCATGAAAAAATACAAAGATGTTTACATAGGCAAAAACTTGTGGCGAGAGATTGGTCAAAACTGAGCGCGTGCCTGTGTATACGTGCGAGTTAAATGAAGTATACTTTGCAAGGCTAGTGTGCGTGTAAAAAAAACGAAGTATACGGTCTCCTTTAACTGCTACACCCTGGCCTAAAATCTTGTGCTGGCAATGGGAAACTGAATGATTTGTAAATTGTGTAATCATGATGAATTTTAATAGACAAGCTGCAGGCCGTTTAAAACTCATCCCCGGGCCGGACTTTGGACACCCTTGGACTAAAGGAACAGGCTAATTATGAGTCATCCAAATCATATGATGGTTTTACCTTTGGCGCACTGAGAGTGGGCTGATACATTGGAGAAGGTGCAGCAGGGGTGGTCACTTGAGGCTTGACTGGTTCCTAAAGGATTAAAACAAGCCCATAAATAATAGTTCTAGAAGTTATTTACTATCCATAAAAAAAATAATAATAATAATAAAATAATGTATTATAATATACATATATATACACACACACAGTGAGGAAAATAAGTATTTAAGTATTTAAAATAAGTATACTTATTTTCCTATATATATATATATATATATACAGTACTGTGCAAAAGTTTTAGGCAGGTGTGAAAAAATGCTGTAAAGTAAGAATGCTTTCAAAAATAGACATGTTAATAGTTTATATTTATCAATTAACAAAATGCAAAGTGAGTGAACAGAAGAAAAATCTACATCAAATCACTATTTGGTGTGACCACCCTTTGCCTTCAAAACAGCATCAATTCTTCTAGGTACACTTGCACACAGTTTTTGAAGGAACTCGGCAGGTAGGTTGGCCCAAACATCTGGGAGAACTAACCACAGTTCCTCTGTGGATTTAGGCAGCCTCAGTTGCTTCTCTCTCTTCATGTAATCCCAGACAGACTCGATGATGTTGAGATCAGGGCTCTGTGGGGGCCATACCATCACTTCCAGGACTCCTTGTTCTTCTTTACACTGAAGATAGTTCTTAATGACTTTCGCTGTATGTTTGGGGTCGTTGTCATGCTGCAGAATAAATTTGGGGCCAATCAGATGCCTCCCTGATGGTATTGCATGATGGATAAGTATCTGCCTGTACTTCTCAGCATTGAGGATACCATTAATTCTGACCAAATCCCCAACTCCATTTGCAGAAATGCAGCCCCAAACTTGCAAGGAACCTCCACCATGCTTCACTGTTGCCTGCAGACACTCATTCGTGTACCGCTCTCCAGCCCTTCGGCGAACAAACTGCCTTCTGCTACAGCCAAATATTTCAAATTTTGACTCATCAGTCCAGAGCACCTGCTGCCATTTTTCTGCACCCCAGTTCCTGTGTTTTCGTGCATAGTTGAGTCGCTTGGCCTTGTTTCCACGTCGGAGGTATGGCTTTTTGGCCGCAAGTCTTCCATGAAGGCCACTTCTGACCAGACTTCTCCGGACAGTAGATGGGTGTACCAGGGTCCCACTGTTTTCTGCCAATTGTGAGCTAATGGCACTGCTCGACATCTTCCGATTGCGAAGGGAAGTAAGCATGATGTGTCTTTCATCTGCTGCAGTAAGTTTCCTTGGCCGACCACTGCGTCTACGGTCCTCAACGTTGCCTGTTTCTTTGTGCTTCTTCAAAAGAGCTTGGACAGCACATCTGGAAACCCCTGTCTGCCTTGAAATTTCTGCCTGGGAGAGACCTTGCTGATGCAGTATAACTACCTTGTGTCTTGTTGCTGTGCTCAGTCTTGCCATGGTGTATGACTTTTGACAGTAAACTGTCTTCAGCAACCTCACCTTGTTAGCTGAGTTTGGCTGTTCCTCACCCAGTTTTATTCCTCCTACACAGCTGTTTCTGTTTCAGTTAATGATTGTGTTTCAACCTACATATTGAATTGATGATCATTAGCACCTGTTTGGTATAATTGTTTAATCATACACCTAACTATATGCCTACAAAATCCCTGACTTTGTGCAAGTGTACCTTGAAGAATTGATGCTGTTTTGAAGGTAAAGGGTGGTCACACCAAATATGGATTTGATTTAGATTTTTCTTCTGTTCACTCACTTTGCATTTTGTTAATTGATAAATATAATCTATTACCAAGTTTATTTTTGAAAGCATTCTTACTTTACAGCATTTTTTCACACCTGCCTAAAACTTTTGCACAGTACTGTATATATATATATATATATGCATAATAAGTTATGTATACTTCTTCGCTTTTTATTTTGTTTCAAGGAGACCATACAGCATTTTTTTGTTTTTCAAACATCGTCCTATCCATTACTATTCAGGAAATGACTCAATCAATGACCAATGTATCAGACAGGAAGTCTGACCGCGGCAGAATGTAATAGGAAGTGTTAGGTGGACACTCACATCCTGTTCTGAAGCCACTGATGGGAAGGAAGAGGGAATGTCCGTCTTCTGGGGTGTGGCGTCCATATCACCGACGGAGCTTGTCTGAGGGAGAAGACCACATTTGTGTGAAATATCAAAATGCGCATGCGTCACTCACGGAGGGTCATTTTTATTCCATCTACATGGCATCTTTATGACCAGCAAATGAGGTCAAAAGCTTAAACATCCTTTCATTTCCTCAAAACGCTAAATTAACACATACAAGTCATACAAACTGGATTGCAATGTGACGGAGTTGACATTTGTGAAATATATATGTCATAACTAATAACCATTCAGCAGTCATGTGCTTACTCATAAAAAAATCATGAGAAAAATGTTTATACCTATTAATAGAATATTATATTAATAGATTGCTAGGAATAGACATTTTAGATACACAAGTTAATGTTTTTGGAAGAAGTCTCTTATGCTCACCAAGCCTCTAAGTAAAACTGAAAAAACAAACAAAAAATCAATACGAAATATTACAATTTACAGTTTAAAAACAGTTGTACTGTTTAATATTTCTGTGGAAACTGAATTTTTTTCCCAGGAAACTTAAAAAAGTTTAAAAGAGGCATTTTTCTAGAAATCTTTTGGAACAATGTGAAAATCGGATTTTTATGCATCCTGGCTAAACAAAACTATTACTTTCTTTAAAAAAAAGAATCTTACTGACCCCAAACTTTGAAACGTACGAATTATAAATGTATATAACGCATATGCATTCATGTCTTCCATCTTATGTTTAAGCAATCATCAATAAGGCCTAACAAATAAATCATATGCCACCTATAATTCAGCTCGAGATGCATTTGTAAACACTGAAGCACAAAAACATTACTTACCAAGCACTTTTAAACAAAAGATACTGATATGGTCTAATGGTGTGTTCACATCAAAACGCGAAGCGAATGTTCACATCGCGTTACTCACGCGAATAAAATTTTTACTCCGGTAAACATCACATCCGGGATGGTAAAATCCCCATTTTTAGCAGGGTAAAATTCGCATTCTAGGGGCTAAATACCACAATATTGGGGTAGCAGCCATGAAAAACAACCAGCAGCAAGAGTGGTGTCCACAAGTTTGCTTGAGTTCTCACAACAAAAATCATGTCATCGTGGTGTTGGCAGAAGTGCGCACAAACCCATTTTGCGTGGCGGTGTGCATGGCGAATGCGAAATCCAGCTTTAAAGTAGCCCAATTCCGCAGGAAAACCTCTTCAAGAACTGTGCCTGAATGACAGCTGCTTCCAGCGCTACTTGAGGATGACGGGACGTGTCAATAAGCTCTTCGGTTTTCCAACTTGTGCAGATTGAGGCAAATATTGCGTGTTCGCGGCAATCGCATCACCCGATTCATGTCATTTGCGTCGTCGTCCACCGCAAATTCACATCTTTCCATTGACTTTGTATGTAATCTACTCACGCAAACAATTAAATTTGCTTTTGGTGTGAACACGCCATACCTGTATCTATGCAACAACAGTGTGAATGTGAATGCACAACAGTGTCAATTAAGGGTGACACAGAATTATAGAACATACAAAGACTGGCACGTAATTAAAATCATTAAATGAATTGACATCACACTTTTCAGAGAATTACAGTCATGTTCAATTAGCTTCCAAGCACATACTCACCATCATGTCTTACATTGGTAAGTTATAAATAATTGTGAAACATCCCCCACAATCTTTCATCGTTTTATTTCATCCGATTATTTTACGGCTGGTTGGCTTAGTTATTCAATTTAAATTATGGCTGTTTATGGTCCTTGCAGGCTCTAAGAGTTAACCAACAGCTTAGTGGATTTGCAGACTTGACAACTGGAGAGTGACGTTACTCACATTAGCTGTTTAAGAGGTTAGAAGGCAGTGGGGAGGTGGTTAATACTAATTGCTGGATTCTAATTGTGAGTCTCTAACCTTTGGCACCTACAATTAGACTGAATTGGATCTAGGGTCTGATTGCAATATGGCAGAGGAACGTGGTCAGCAGACAAAATAGATGAAGATGCTGGTTAGGCGGAATGCAAGTTGTAGAGTCACTTATGTCTGGTCTTAATTAAAGCATTGTTAATGTAAGTATAGTAAGTGCTGTTTTATTTTGACAAAGCATAAGAGGAACTATAGTACGGACTTCTTGACCATCATGCAAACTTTTGAGATACTTTGTCTGCTGACAGATCACTCCTGCCGAGGTTAAAGGTCACAGAGGGAGGAGCTTTGTTTAGCGAACTTACTTCTTCCCAAAATGCAAGCAGAGAAGATGCGGATGAGGAGGAGACAGAGTCCTTTTTTTGAGGGGGACAAAAATAAGATGACAAGTGACACAGCTTTTGTCTTCATGAACTTACTTTCACTTTAGGCCTTTTTCCTACAATCGCTTGAGTCTCAAAAACATCGGTAGACCTGGTCCCTACTTTAAAATAACATCAGGGCTCTTTCTCACAGCCTCAGTATGGAAGCAGTTTTGCAAAACTGAAAGATAAGCATCAGTCTTGCAAAACTTTCAGCTCTACCTAGGCAATCAAAAGCATGATGGGTCATCTGGCCAAAGGTAGAAATGCTGCGGTTACCCTGGTTAACCCTGTAAACCAAGCAGTCCTGTGCTAATAAACACCCATTTTTAGGCATTATACGGAAGAACGATGAAAAGAAAATGACATCAAAAATTTATGAAGACACTCAGGAGAGAGGGGAACGTTATCAGCAAAAGATCTCGAGTCGGGATTTGGCGCAGTTGTGCTCTATGTCGAAGTGCTGCCCATGAAGCTATCAGCTCCGACTACAATCATATATGTTTTACAAAATAAAAAATACAAAAACATGAAGTGCTGGGGGTAACGCATTACAAGTGATGCGAGTTACGCAATCAGATTTCAAGTAAGACATTACTTTAAAATGTATAGCAAAATATCAGTTACTTTTTAAAATAATTAACGAAAGTTACTTGGTTTTCTTATTTATTGACCGACAGCTCTCCTGTCCCCATGTTGAGAGAAACTGGCAGTAAGGTTTAGAGGTGTTGTGTAAACATGATGGCAATCACAGTTCTAGAATAAATGTAAGCATACATTTACTCATCTTATTTGCACAAAAACAAGCGGTGCTCCAATTCATCAGCTACCGATCGCTATCGGCCGATAATCACTTCTAACGATGGGATCGGCGACCTCTCAACTTGCCGTTCTCAAAAAACGATTCCATGCAAACGATGCATGAAGATGAATGCCTGCCATGAGAGGTATGGCATGACATGCAGCAGCCCAGTCTCAATTTCTGTCCAGCGTAGGTAAATTTTCATCATGCTGAAGGCTGAATTCATGTTTCTTCATTAAATAAAGTAATTTAAAATCTTTCTGTGAGAAGACTTGTGCTCTGCACAAATGGCTTCATATCACGTCTGCACTATGAGTGAGCTGCACAGTTGACACAGGAATTGTCACTTGCACAATAGATGCAGCGTCGAATCATTACTGAAGTTCAAAATTCATATTTCTTTTTAAGTCTTGCCAGTGTTTAAACAGTTTGAATACCAAATTGTGCTTAAATACACACAAATGTATAAAATTACCATCTTGATAAGTATGCAGAGTCCATTTTGTCTGAAGTGGATTTAAACAGTGGAGAAAGAAAACTCCATAAACAGTAGCCTATATTGGATCGGTGCATTCAGTCTTAAAGTGACAGCAGCCTAATAAACCTGCTGCTAACTATTTTTTTCTTTGTCTTTTGTCATGTGATTAACAATGACATTCACTGCTCTTGAATTTTGTAACTTTAATTGTAAGGATTAATCTGTATTTAATTTATTCAGGGAAGACTATCAAGTATTATTTTAAATTTGATTCCTTATTCAATTTCTTTAATATTTCTTTCCTCAGTGCTACTGTTTATTTCATTTGTATTTTTATTCTATTTTATGTATTTGTGCTACTGCTTGTAAAAATTGTTTAATTCAACAATTGAAGTCAGACTTGTGCTGTAAGCTATTGCGCAACAAAATTGCTCCGTTGTTTTTTTTTTGTTGTTTTTTTTAAAAGCACTACATGATCAAACATTTAGGTAAGATAATTCAGTTTTTTTTTAAATGTCTTAAATTATCCCCTCAAATTAAAAAAATCCCCCCACAAGAGTCACCTAAGTAGGGGATTCCCCCATTTTCTAAAATGAAATTAAGGCCCTGAATTAATGTCTGTAAAAATCCTGATTGGAGCATCCCTATAAATAATTCTACATGATTTAATAGACAGGCTTTATATAGATCAGTGACCAACAGCACCCCAGAGCACCCTTAACAAAAACATTCCGTATTGCTCAGAAGGATAAAAACAGTGAAATACGATGCCTTTGTTGCTGACCTTCGATGATCAGAAGAATGTTAAACTTTCTTCTGCAATCCAGAATGACAGCACAGCTGAAATGTTTGTTTGAGTTGCGCCCTCTACTGAGCAGGTGTGAATTTGCATTTCCTTCAGCCTGAGGATTATTTGTTTCACTTTTGATGATTAATGCCCTTTACATTGGCCAATGTAATATAACGTTATATTATAATGCATTACAGCAAATAGCTTATTTCTATTGTCAGAATGCAAAAGGCGACAAGTCTGAAGGTATGTGTAAGTCTGCAGATTCCTCAGGCGACTGAGTGAATCAGGTATCTCAGAATCAGTATCCATGTGCTAGAAAGACATTCATAAACATGTATACTCTGGTGTTTCTATCTGCGTACTACGGACATCTTCTCATTGTTTGATAAACAATGTATTAGGGTCTTATATTGGTATGAAGCCAGAAGTCATTAGAATGATGAAATGAACAGAGGGAGCCTTGTTACGTCATGTAACGCAGTAGCAGATGGATAGATACTATCAGAAACACTCACTCTGAATGTTAAGTCATGGGCGAGAGGAGAGGTATTGAAGTACTCAAAGATGGAGTCCTGGAAGTCTGGAAGTTTCAGGCCTAGAGTTATAAAATCACAACAAAAAAAATCAGTTAAGAGTAATTGCCAGTTTCAAATAATAGTATAGAATCCATTAATTTAACAATCAGCAGGATTTATAAAAGTTTCCCTTCAGATGTTCCTTCAAAAGGTGACATAATATGCTCATGGTTAGTTCACTAAGGTGAAGTCATAACATCTGTATCGGCATTTTTACCTTTGTCTGTTCGTGAGCGGTTCTCCTCCATGTCTTTCTTCATGTTCTCGAGCTGTTCCTCCAACTCTCTGTTCTTGGCCTCTGTGTCCTTCAGTTTGCTGTAGGTGAGGGAGACAAAAAAGTAGATCAGGGGTCGGCAACCTATGCGTGTTAAGTTTAGGTTCTGAGTAGGATTCAGGGATGTAGAATATGAAACTTAATGGCAATTCAAGACAAAAAGGTTATTTAAACAAGTCTTTGAACACCAATCTAAATCAATGAAAAGGTTGTTTACTACAGCAGAATCAAAGACTGACCTCTCGAAAGAGATATTGGTAGCTTTAACTTTGCGCAGCTCATCCTGAACCAGTTGCTTGGCACGGATTTCAGCTTCCAAGGCCGACTGCAGCTCTAGACGGGCAGACATGTCCAACTTCTGACTGCGGCGAACCTTCCACAAAGGATCCTGCCAAGAAATGGAGATGCTAGTTTTGAAAAGGTACACAGAATCATGACATGGTCGTCCTTTAAACAACATTCACGATCCACTGGTTGCAGGGTTTTTAATTCGAAGCAGTTATTGCTTAACCCTTTAAGCGCTAAAGGTATTTTTAGAGTTGTTTTTTTCTGAGTGACATACACTGAAGACTCATAATTCCAAAACTATAGCAAGGAGACTCACAAGGTAGGTATAATTTGAAAAATTACGCCAGGAATATATTGTGATCTTTGCATTGGATTATGATGACTCCTTTTAATCATGAGAATCTGCTGGAAATAATAATGATGTGTCATTTTCCACAATCGCATATTTCTTGAAGTTTAAAGTGAAAACATGAAATAAATGCCACATCTGTATGGGTCTTGTGGGGTTTCATGTACAAAAACTCAGCTCAAATTTAGTCAAAGCACAAAACAATTATGCTTGTTGTATTTTATTCTGTACGACCTTACAAATGACATATGACACATATGAGCTGTATGATGTTTTTGACATTACAGTACATAGTCAAAAAAGTATTTAATAAATCATGATTTTTTTTATTTATAAGCAAATAACTTGGCACTACTTAGGAGTTACCTAAATTGGCTACATTCATTGTAAAGTTCAGACTCTAAAGCCCAAAAGCATACTTCAATTTCAGCGTACAGTGCGCAACGTATATTGTCATCAGAAGAGTATGCGCGTACTGTACACTGACTGCCATATTTTTCTAACCACGCATACTTGTACGTGCAGCTCGCACATGCACGTTTCATTTTTTTGTTGCAGTAATTAGTTTATCCACAAGGTGGCAACTGTACCCAGCGAGGTAAACTGCAGAAAAACTGCATAAACAGAACAGACCGGAACGCATGCAAGCTACAGTGGCAATGGAGGAATACATAGACAAGAGATTGTGCGAAGAGGTCAGAAAGTAGCCTCATTTGTAAACTCTAGAATGAAATTATACAAATATATTTACAGAGGTTGTAACTCGTGGAGAGTGACTGCTCAAAACTTTGTGTCGAACACCTGTGTACGCGTACGAGTCAAATGAAGTAGACTTTGCAAGGCTGTGCGTTTCCTGGGGCTTAACCTTCCAAATAACACCTATTTTTTTGTTGATCAAAACAGTAATTTTGAAAAATATGATTGTAAATTTTTTTAGCAAAGTGGCACCCGCTGGCAGTACACTCCACTTTAGAGGGACTACTCAGCACTTGTTAAGAGTTGATCAAAATGACTGGATGCTGAGTTTCTAAGCCTTAAAATACATATTTTGTGTTATTCTTGTCAGTGGTTGCTTAGTAATTTGATTATGAATTTTTCTTCAGACTTAAAGGGTTAAAGACAGATCATATTGTGTTTGTTTAGGAATTTCTATAGTTGTCTATAACAGCTAGGGACCATACAATCTTGTTTCTACAGTGTCAAAAGCAGTGCAATGAAGAGGTTATTCAATATCACAAAACACAATCAAAAAAACAATATGCTTTTCCGTTTGCATTACAAAAGCAGCATGCATGGAAAAAAATGCGTCCAACAGACTACACCAGATACCGTAAATCCTCTCTAGCACACGAATGAAATCCCTTAAGATGCATTTTCCATAAATCCGATTGGCTCATGAGGGCTTATTTTAGATCTCCAACGGTTTAATAGCTATTGATCTCAGCTGTCACCAAGGCGCCACTATTTACACGTGTGGCTACAAGACAACATTTGTCTCCATGACCTATGAGGTGACTAGACAGTAATTTACAAAAAATAGACAGTGAACGTCTGGAGGACAGCTGAATTTTGTGGAATGAAAGAAGAGGATTACATCCATTTCATTGATTAAACAGATGAAGTGACTGTGTGAGGGGCGTTCATGGGAGTGTTCCTGGCAGAACTCATCAGCTTTACATTAGAGCTGCGGATATTTTCCCTCAAAAGTGCTCACGATTAGGAGTAATAGTGCGGCACTTGCTCTTTTGTTCAAGCTTATCGAGTTAATGACTTCTCAGCGCCACTGATTTGATGTCATCCAATAGCGTGCAAGCGGAAGGTTAAGGGTATACACACTTGACCTCATGAGAACAATGGAGGCAAGCTTATCCGAAATGTTTTCCATGTTTTGTGAATTATGATCGGTAATGAGCGGAGCTGATGCAGCATTTCCATTCATCTGCCCTCTGAAATTGTAGCTGTAAAAAAAAAAATGGGCTATTCATAACCCTGGGAATTTTGCAAATTATTAATTCAACTAGACAGATGAATGACAGATTGATTGGCCAATAGCCAAGAGAACAATCTTGTGCTCCGCCTTCTTTCTGGAGCTGCTCCACACAGATTGGAGGTTTGATGGATAAACTCACCCGCTTGGTGACCCGAGGCGCCACCATTGACCTCTGGGTTGGCATGTTTACTCCAGGGCCTTGCTGATATAGTAATCGAAGTTTACACAAAAAAAATGTAATGCATTCTTAACAAATCTATATAAAAAGTTTTATAATATGCACGTATTTTTAACATAATATTCACAAATATTTAACTGTATAATTTTTTGTGCTGTCAAATCAATTAATCGCATCTAACATAAGTTTGTTTACATATATATATATACACACACACACATATATATAAATAAATGTGCACACACAACGATGTATATATTATTACATTTATATATATTATATAAGCACATATTCTGTAAACAAACTTATTTTAGATACGATTAATCAATTTGACAACACTATCATATATACATTCAAAAGTTTGTGGTCAGTGAGATCTTTTTAATGTTTTTGAAAGAAGTCTCTTATGCCCACTAAAGCTGCATTTATTTGATTTTAAAAAATATTGTGAAATATTACTACAATTTAAAATGTAATTTTCTATTTTAATATGGTTTAAAATATAATTTATTTATCTGGAGTAATCATGCTGAGAAAAATCAGCTTTGATCAGTCTTCAGTGTCACATGGTCCTTCAGAAATCATTCTAATATACTGATTTCCTGCTCAAGAATTTTTTTATCATTATAAATGTTACAGCAGTTATGCTGCTTCATGTTTTTTTTTTATGTGTGAAAACCATGATACTTTTTTCAGGATTTATTTGATATATAGAAAGTTCAAAAGAACAGCATTTATTTCAAAGGGAAATCTTTTGCAACATTATAAATGTTTTTACTGTCCCTTTTGATCAATTTAATGCATCCATGCTGAATAAAAGACTTAATTTCTTTCAAAAACATTTTACCAACCACAGATTTTGAATGTTACTGTATTTTAAAAATACAGTATAATATATAAAACTGAACAACCTATTAATTACATTCTTTAAGAGACATTTGAGGGAGCATGAAGCAATGTCAAGTCATATTTCAACAAGAAACGTCTGAATTTTGTTTACAGAAATTCTATTTAAAATCAGCAAAACCACAACATGGCATTTTAATTAATTCAATCTGATTCCTTTGAGCTCTATGGCCCAAACACAGAAAGTTTATGGCATACTTCACCAATTGCCAAACTCTATTTGCACCATATCCTGTAGCAACCCTGCAATTAAGCCAATTAGTTCAATTTGAGAATAAGCAACGATGACCGCATCTTTAGACGATGGCTTCAAACCACACCTTCCGCGCTGCAAATCAATACTTGTCATCAGCAGATACCAATATGGCAATAACAAACTGCACGTCCAAGAGGGAGAGGCACTCATGCCAATCTCCTACAGCAGGGTATCTGCAGGTTTCTGAGAGCTAGATTTAAGACTTTTTAAGACCTTTTTAATACCATCCAGAATGAAATTTAAGACCAATTTCATAGCAACAAATTTACGAACAGCAAACAATATCACCAATTACGATACTTAACATGATACTTAACATTGTTTATTGACATACTGAAAGAATGAAAGAACCCCCCTGCGAACATGCAATTTGTTAATGGTTCCGCCTATTTTGTTCTGCGTGACAAATAGACGTAAATTAATTTAACCAAATTAACCGTAAGTTATCCAAAATTAAATCTTCTTTACAGTGTCGGTTCCAATGCATTTTTAAGACCTTTGAAAGGCGGATTTAAGACATTTTAATGCTTATTAAGGCCTTATTTTTCCATCATGGAATTTAAGACCTTTTAAGACTTTTTAAGGACCCGCAGATACCCTGTACAGTCTGTCCTTAACCTCCTTAGAAAAGGATATTAAATCAAATGTGACCTCCATCACCTACAACATTAACATGTCACTTCCCTTCAATCAATTTCCATTAGATTTGCTATTTAAAGCAAATCTAATGTTACTGTGCTACGGCTCAAAGGAGTTAGAGAGAGCTTTCCACTCTCTGACAAAATTAGAAGTCTCACTCTATCATCACAGATGCCCTATATATCCCTATGAACTAAAAACTGGAGCATAATAACAGATCAGCTGTTTAACAAAGTTCAGAGATGAAAGCCTCATTATGTATTATCAGCATTGATTCCACAAATCAATCTTTGGTTTTATTCTCAGATCACAATGTGACCTCTTTTTGAATCAAAGTGTGAGATGTTTACCAGCGTTCTGGATCCCAGACTGGAGCTCCGCAGAGACTCCAACTCTTCTGTCATCTTGGAGGCCAGAGCCTGAAGGTAGCCACGTGCATCTTTCTCGTCGCTCACCCTACAAAACACACAAATTCAGTCATTTGATTGCGCCAAAACAAGACTTCCGTTTAGGGTCTCAATTGGCTCCTTCAAGGTAAAAAATGACCGAAGCCTTGAAATGTAACTTTGTTTATCAGGAAAACCAATGTAATATATTTTTGCTCAATAATATTTTTTTGATTATTATTTAAAAATTTGAGGGTATTTTAATGATACTATGCCATATTTATAAAATTTTTATTAGGTATTTTACCTCATTGAAAATATTAAAACAGCAGTATTGTTGTTATTAATATGTTAAAGGGTTAGTTCACCCAAAAAAGAAATTTCTGTCATGTTGTTCTATATCCGTAAGACCTTCGTTCATCTTCAGAATATTTTTGATGAAATCTGATGGTTCAGTTGGTCTCTATTGACAGCAAGATAATGAACACCTTCAATGCCCAGAAAGATACTAAAACATATTTAAAACAGTTCATGCGAGTACAGTGGTTCAACCTTAATATTATAAAGCGTCGAGAATACTTTTTGTGCGACTTTTCAACAATATCTAGTGACGGACGATTTCAAAACACTGCTTCATGAAGCTTTACGAATCTTTTGTTTAGAATCCGTGGTTTGTGTATGAAACTGCCAAAGTTATGTGAACTATTGAAATTGCGAAGCACTTATGATGCAACGAAGCCTCGCTTACTTTTTATTATTTTTATCTTACGGGTGTAGAACGACATAAGTATTCATTTTTGGGTGAACTAACCCTTTAAAGTAGAGAAGGCATTTAAAAACCTTTTTTTTTTTTTTTAAAGTAGATTAGTGTCATCTGGTGGGAGTTAAAAAAAAAAAAAAAAAAAACTTATGTAATGCCATGGTGTAACCACTACATTCCTATTTAGTTCTATATAAAGGGGCTTATAAATTCTCTAATGGTTTTTAGACAAATATTTATTTTTATTAAGTTTTGGATTTACACCTAGCCGTTCTCAAAGAGGGCTTTTTTTCACGTTTTTTTTTTTTTTTTAAATGTTGATTTCAAGTGTCAGTTTTTGTTCATTTTACTACAGTCAAACCTGAACACAGATGAGGACATTTTGTTACACATAAAATCAAAATTCAATCAAAATGTAACAATGAACAGGTATGATTTTATCACAGCTTAATAAATCTGGGTCTGATCTGATTTCAAACTCTTATTTGAATCTTTCGGTTAAATTTTCCCATATTGTTAGGTAGGGGGGTGGATGTCTATTTTACAACTCTTTACATTTCAGCGTCACCCCTTCAGTGCTGTGCACTTTTTTTCTGCACAAAAGTTTTCGTATTTCCCTTTCATTATGTCGGTCATTTTTGACTGCAAAGGGTCCATTTTTTTTACCCTTTAACATATCCGAATCATGTCCATGATTTTTTTGTGTGTTCACATTGCTGATGTGACAAGTCACCAAGTGTCATCCCACTCCAATGAAGCAAAAAAAAAAGTAAAATTTCAAAACTTCAAAGGGTTAAGATAATTTTTCGCTGACTCCAAATGGTTCTTGAACGCCGTGTAGATTATGGATTATCTCACCATTGGATAATTTCAGCAATCTGTGCTTCCCAGTGTGCAACACTCTCTTTCTTCGAAGCTAGATCCTGGAGCTCATCCTCCAGCTGCCTGTTCTGAGCCGTCAGCTTGTCCACAAAAGTGCAGAGCTGCAGGGGAGGAGATTTCAGGATCAGTGTCAAGTCCTGAATATTACACCTGATACTCGATGTGGTCGCTTGTCACATGAAATACGGTGCCTTACCCTGTCTGTTTCTGCAGTGAGTTTACGGTTTTCGTCACTCAGGAGGTTGCGTTCACGTTCATACTTCTCCTTCAGAGCACCCATGGCCTCGTCCATCTCAGTTTGCCTGCAGAATAGGAACACAGAATAGGACTAGAATTAGTGGTCGATATGAGGTTTTTTTTTTATGGCTGATGACAGGGCTGCATTGAAAAGAAAGTTGTCGTATTATTAAAGTTACATTTTACATTTCATTAAATATATTAATTAAAGTGAATGGGCTGGTGCTTAGTTCTGTCTGCAAAGTATTTCATAAATGTTAGGGAACTGCTTTTGAACATTGTTCATTTCAGTGGGCAATATATCAATACTCCACAAAAACTAATATAACAATCTACTATAATATAATATACAATAATAGCGTTCAAAAGTAATTGGTAACACTTCACAATAAGGTTTCATTAGTTAACTAATGTTTACGAACTAAGAATGAACAACACTTGTACAGCATTTATTAATCTTAATTTCAACATTTACTAATACATTATTAAAATCAAATATTGTATTTGTTGACATTAGTTAATGCAATGTGAACTAACATGAACGACAGTATATTATTAACTAACATTAACTATTTTTTTCATATACCGACCAAACTTTTATACGGTAGTGTATTAAAGATGACAATTTAATGCAAGGGTGCATTAAATTGATCAAAAGTGACAGTAAATAATGAAAAATTTCCACAAAAATTTCCACTGTTTCAATGATGTTTCATTAGGATGACTTCTGAAGGATCAAGTGACACTGAAGGTGCTAAAATTCAGCTTTTAAATAAAATACATTAAAACAGTCATTTTAGATTTTTTTTTTTTCACATACCGACCAAACTTTTATACGGTAGTGTATTAAAGATGACGATTTCCTTTATTTCTGTCATTGTTTAGAGTCCGTTTCTGAGTTTGCCTTACTAAGAAGCCTCAATTTTATTTGCCCAGTCCTGTTTTCTCTTCAATCGGCTGTTTATCGATTTGCATACAGTTAATTAACCAATCACTGTAGCCGTGTGCTAATGGCTCCTGTTTTATAAATGCCTGCACTACACTTTGGAGCAGCCTGATGTTTGTAATGCAAGTTAATTTCCACTTGTTTATTTTGTGTATCTTTTGCTTGTGTAAACTGAATAAGTTTAAACTTTATTGAAGAGTTTGCATCTCTGTTCTTGTCCAGAAACCACACGTTACTGCTGATCTGCTTTGTTCTACCTGCCTCAAAGGGTTAAGTTCAATCAAATGGAATTGTCCTACTGGACTGTGTGTTCTGACGGACACCTCAGCTGGTGTCTAATAAAAGGTGGAGCGCAAGTACAATGTGCATGGGTTTCTCTCGGATTTAGGCCAATGCTGTGCTGATTACCTCAAAGGTTAAATATCAGCCAGGCCAATAATTTTCTAACATTAGCTGGCATCGAGCTTGTTGATGCCAACCCGGACAGCTTACCGTTCTCTCTTGGCCTTTTCTAGTTTGTCTTTGAGCACCAGCAGCTCTTTGTGCAGGGACAGCTGCTGACCCTCGGAGTCATGAAGCTCCTTCCTCAGGTTCTTAAGCTCTGTAGTGTGGCTGGCATCACGTCTCACCAGCTCCTCCTCATAGAACAACACCTTCTTATCCAGCTCCGACTTCACCTTGGTGAGCTCCTGCTGAGTCTCGGAACCGAGGCTTGAGGAGCGGCCCGTTCCCTGCTTCACCTGAATAAGAATCAAACCGATCTAAATCAGACAAATCCTGAGACTTTAATTCAGTACATTTATAGCAGTAAAAATATGGAGAGCAGAGGAAGAGGAGTGAGCAAAGAAGGCAAAGGAGACAGAGTCTTGATGAAAAAAACATAAAACAAAGCAGGAACATCCTGCTAAAAATAACCCCACAGGATATCCTACAAAATGCAGGAAGAAAAAGAAAGACGGGAGGGAAAGTAAGACGATATTTGAGGTTAACAGGGTGGAAGGCAGCAGAAAGTTAGAAGAAACACCAGAGGAAGGTAATGGACAGATGAATGGAATAGGAAAGTAGTGAATCTCTGAAAATAACTGTCATTTTATCCAAAAATCACAAGAACTGAATAAGAAATCATTTTGCTTAAAATTAAGCATGCACAATATATTGGTTCCATATTGGAGTTATTTGGTGATATTAAAGATTTGTTTCAGTATCAGTCAATACATTTCCTCTTTTTAGATAATGTTGCAAAACCTTTAAATGAAGAACTTAAATCAAGATTTTACCATTGTTTATATGTCTATGTGGCGTTTCTAATCTGCTTTAAGACAAACCATGTGCAAATTCCTCAGTCAAAATCATTGCGGAGTATTTTTTCCTACATTTTTAGCTGCTTGATAGTGTAATCAAGGCAAAGGCTAATCATATTAATTACCGTTATGTGTCTGACGTTGTAAAGAGTGATACCATTGTGCAGCTACAGTAAAGTTGACAGTTCATCAGAGCTGTGAGTGAGTGGAGGTGGGGCTAATTAGCATATTCATCGTTCCACATATACTGAATGAAGCAAGGGTGTAGAGTTACATCCAAGCTATTTTAAGGCATTAAAAAAAAAAATTTTGTTTAAATATGTCATTTTAGTGATCAAAGATGAATTTTGAGGCATACAATTATTGACTATACATGGGGACTTAAAGTTATTAAAATAAATCACCATTTTTCTCTTCATTAACAGTATTTTGTTACCATGAGATTCACAAATAAAAGATTCACAAGCGGGCTGAAGTCAGTAGAGAGGCATTGTATGAATGAGTGATCTCTGACCTTGAGTGTCTCCAGCTCACTCTCCAGTTGTTTGGAGTAGACTTCACTGTGCTCTCTGAGCTTACGCTCCTTAGAGGCTTCGGCACACGCATCCTCCAGCTGAGACTCCAGCTATCACACACACAAGAAAAACAATCAATATGGGAGAAAAAAAAAAACACAAGGACTCGTACAGACACTCATGAACCCTTCAATCTTGACCTGATTTCAACCGCACACGCCCCGTGTGAAATTCAAGCGCTGAAATGTTTCGAGTCTTCCTGACATGAAGACTTCACAAAAAAAACAATTTCATTCGCCCCAAGAGATGCTTCCACCTAAAGTCTTGTGCATGGGAGACAAAGAAAAGAAACATAAAAGGAAAAAAAAAAAAGTCTAAAAAAGGGGGAGGAACTGAATCCAGCTGCAGTCAGCAGTGGGCCTGCACTGCGGTCAGTGTCGCCCATCTGGCTCGAGTTAGACACTGCGGTCCAGAGGAGGTCATGGGGTCCGTGAGGCTGGCCTGCAGGGACAGGAGGGGGCGGGAAGGGGTGTGAAGACATTCCTGTTGTCGTCTAGGGAGATCTGGAGCTGTTGAGCCTGCCTCTCTCTGGAGCGTGACTGATGAACTTCAAAAATGCGGCGCATTCCATGGCCTTGTTTTCATCTGTGCCCTCAGTCAGCCACGGGGGAGTTAACATGATGATGATGAGTAATAAACACCCAGCGGGAGCCGGACGGCACCGGTTTGGAATACCAGGATGACACAAGCAACATGGATACATCTTCCTGATTGAAAGCCCCTAACAATTCATCTCCATTTACTTTGAATACACACCCAAAACAGTCATAACATTACAAGAGAGGGTGCGTGACCCCCTTCAATCATGCTCCTCACCTCCTTGCGGGCCTTCTCGGTTTTGCGGATGTCCTGGCGCATGGCGTCGATCTTCTGCATCACCACCTCCATCTCCTCCTTGTCTCGCAGCTGTCGCGACAGACGCTGCTTCTGCGAGCGCAGCTCGGCCATGCGCTCATTCAGCTCAGAGAACTCCTGCATGGCCAGCTTCCTCTGCTGGTGAGCGTCCTTCAGCTCCTTGGTCTGAGACTTCAGGCGATCCAGAGACTCCACCAGTTGCTGGAAAGGAAGAGCAAGAGGAATGAAGATATTAAGAGGTTGAAGACATTAAAACGATGGCAGGGAAATAGATGCGCGGATACAACTGTGCAAGAGGAGCAGCGAAAAGGAGAGAAAAAGAAAGAGCAGCTGCGCCTGGAGAGAAAGGACTGAAAAAGAGGCTGAGTGAGAAATAGAAATCGTCAAGAGAATTGGGAGTTATGTGCTAAAAGAATGGGACACACGCTCGTAAAGGAAGTGAAATGAACACAGACAAACCTTACAGGAAGTATTTTGACTGAAAACAGACTCGATTGGATCTCATACACCAGCCACGCTGAGCTTCGGCGGGCACGAGCCAATTCGGGCTCAGGGTCAAGTGGGAAGGCCCGACAAATGCGATTAACTAAAAATGTGATTCGCAGTGAGAATTTTGGCATGCCCCAATGTGAGGGGGTGGTGACATTAATCTTGATGAATGAGCCCAGTGTTTTTGAACTTCCTGATTTAATAAGGCTGAAGAGGACGTGTTATCTTCAGCGGAGGATAGGAGAGACCGTTCTCTGGTCAATGTCATTTATTTAACAACACTCATTCTGAAGGTGTTCATGGGAACGGAGAAAAAACAGGTACGGTGGTACTTGGTTCCATGCATCAGATTTTGAGATGTGAGCTTGCAGGTGAGGGCTTTTAACGGACAAAAAAGTAAGAAAAGTAAAGTAAAAATAAGATCAATATGGATTTTAAAAAGTGATTTTTAATTTCATGTAGACTTTAAAGGGGACCTATTATGCCCCTTTTCACAAGATGTAATATAAGTCTCTGGTGTCCCCAGAATGTATCTGAAGTATCAGCTCAAAATACCCCAAAGAAAAAACTGCCCCTATTTGGTGAGCAAAAACACAATTTGTGTGTGTCCCTTTAAATGCAAATGAGCTGCTGCTTACAGCCCCCTTTCCAGAAGAGGCTGGAGCTTTAACAGCTCGTGCTTCACATACTCCACAACAACAAAACTGGAGAATCTCACGCAGCTAAAATGTCAATAGTGATGTCCAGCCTTACATGTTTGAACCTCAGATGCCTGAAGTCTATGGAGACTGTTGGTACATCCAATAACAGAACATTTGAAATGTTTTTGGCGCAGATATTGTACATCTCCAGCTGCTACAGCAAGTAAACAGAAATGGCGGACTTCTGTGACTTACTCAGGGCGGTATCGATACATACAAGGCAGATCGTGGGTGGCGCTTCTTTCGTAAGAGTAGGGGAACAACTGGAACCACACATTTGGAGAGACTGTTTATGATTTATGGGGATTATAAAGAAAAAAATTGTGTGGATTTTTACCATTATATGCTGCTTGTTTACACATACTGTTGACACACGTGTGTTCAAAAACCTTATAAAAGTGCAATTTGCATAATAGACATAGAAATTCAGTGTATCTCTTCACTTGCCAATAAAACTGCATTCAATCTCTTTCCAAATATTTCTTCCTCAAAAGCACAAAAACTTCAAGGAACTGAAATCGTAAAGGAGGCAGAAATGTTACATTTCTTTACATTCCCATCTTCCCATCCAGGAAGGAACCTGATTAAATGTTTAGGGGGCTGAATTTATGACCATAATTTCTATTCCATTTTGCATGGTAAATCAACTCTCTAGTCGATCATACCTTATGGATATCCTCTTTCTCCTGCTTGAGGGCTCGGACTTGCTTGTCCAGGGCCTTTAGTTTGGTGGAGGAACTTTCAAAGTCCTGTCGAAGAGTCACTGCCTCCTCAAGCTGGTGCTCCAGCCTATCAGAGTCTGAGGAGGGACAGGAGAGTTAGCTGGATGTGATTAATTAGCTGACACAAATGAACAGCCAAATAATCAAATTACGAAATTCTGATAAGTGGAAGCAGCAATGACTCATAATAGTAATAATATTCTTATCAAAGCACTTTTCTATGAATTTAGTTAATCTATAAATGTAAGCACGTTTGGAATACATTGACATGACTCATAAGTTAGCAGACTTTATCATATCATATATCCGCTGACAATGATTGAGAGACCCATTACCTGCCAGTTTCTTTTTAAGCCGATCGATTTCCTCATTGAGTTTTTTAATCTCTTTATCACGACCAAGTGTGCCGGCCCCACGCCCAGAGCCATGGAGGGACTGAACAGCCTGAGTGGATTCTAGGAAATCACATGTGGAACAAACAATCATACTCAGAATACAATTCACTGATGCATTTACAAAAATGAAACCAAACTACTAACACTACTAGATGTTATTACAGGGCTTAGAGTGAGTTCACCAAAATACAAATTATTTCATTATTTATTTGTCCTCATGATGTTCCAAACACATAAAACTTCCATCCATCTTCAAAACACAAATGAAGATGTTTTAATGAAATCTGATAGATTTGTCGCTCCATTGAAAGTTCATTCATCCAAAACATTGAATGTTCATTAGAACATTGTGAAAGAAATGTATAAAAATCGAGCAGAATAATCAGGGCTTGACATTAATTTTATATATGATATATACATTTTTCAATTGTAGTCTTTTAAAAAGGCATCCGAAATAAACTAAGTGCAATGCAGTGTAGTGAAAAATATTGATTTTTAAATAAATACATATCGATTGAAAATCGTTTTCCAATTCTCAATTTCCACAGAATAGACACCATACCAGCTGCTCTTTCTCGCTCATCTCTCCGACAGGGAGTGACACACAAACCCTCTTCTCCTCACTCACTCACTCATTTCAATTGCTCTGGATGAATATTGTTTGTGTTACACAGCTTGAATTTCAGCGTGGGACTGTACGTATAGAGCATAATTTTATAATTCTCAAACTGAGGAACATAAAACCACCTCTCAGTACTTAATTGAGTTTTTTCAATTGCACTTAAACATTCAAATAATCTTAAAATAATGTCAAAATGCCGGTCTTGATGAGTATTCACGTAAACGGTCAGTGGCATTTTAAGTGAACGTAAACAGTTGAGAAAGAAAATGCATGTGTAACAGTATAATGGAGTGTGTCAGCTTTTAAAGTGACAGCAGCCTAATAAACCTGCTGCCAAATTATGAGATAATATTAAAAATATCTATTTGGCAGATTTTCCCTATGGTATCGATGATAAAATTGTGGCCAGTGAAAATACTGAGTGGCTAGCAACTTTGGAAAACCACTAGCCACAGTGACTGGCGAGCAAAAAAGTCTCTCAGGTTTAGTGAGTAACTGATGACAGAACTTTCATTTTTGAAACCTTTTAAGTGCGTCCTCCTAAGATATCAGGTTATTCATTACCCTGCAGTTTACGGTTGAGCTCCTGTTTCTCCTGCTCTAGGCAGCGAATCCTCTTTTCAAAGGCCTCCACCTGCAGACCCCCATCTGGGAGATCCTCCCCGCCGCCTCCATCCATCAGTGCCACCCTCCTCACACTGCCACGGTCTGAGAAACAGCTCTCTGTGGTGTAGGTGAAGCCCACAAAGGGCAAGTGCTGCCCGGTGAAACCTGTGTGAGATACAGGGGGAGCAATGTCCTGCAGGGTGGAAAAGATAAACGTCAAAGGTCAAATATGAACAAGCGAGCACATTAGTATAACCAAGGCTTCAGGTTCTTGATGTATTATGTAACAAGATAACTTTTCCTTCAATAATAAAAGCATTTCAGAGTTAAACCAACCGGGTTTTTCAGAACATCATCGTCTACATCGAAGTTGGAGGTGTCTGAGGGAGAGCTGACGTCAGGGATGTATGGTGCCTCTGTATTGCGGATGTTCTCCCAGTCGATGCCGGAAAAGAAAGGGTGCTTCTTGAACTCCTCGATGCCTTGCTGACCCAACCGACGCTCTCTACTGCAGATCAGCCGCTGGATTAGGTCTTTAGCCTCCTCTGACACATCCGTGATGTGGGAGGGGAACTGGAAACGCTCCTAAATAGTGCACATTAGACCAGTTTACATTCAATATCAATTTTTCCAGATATTCCACTTTGGTTAAGGAACAAAACCATAGACCAAATATAGTTGCAAGCAGCAATTAAGGGGCCCAACATTTCTGTAGTTAGAGCCAAATTCATGTTTTGTTCAATTATATTGCCACCAAGTGGTGCAGTCCAAGTGTCCTCAAAGTGGCCCCAGACATAAGCGTGCCAAATTTGGTAAACATTTCTTTTAGTTTAGGAGTTATAGACATTTATATTTATGAGAACATAAATGATCCACACAAATTCATTTTTTGAGACATTTGGCCATTAGCATGTTGTCAACAACCTGTGTTTCTGATTTTTGACAAAAAAAAAACAAAAAAAAAAACCTCCTTCACAGCATCGTGCCAATGACCCATACAGAGTTTCGTTTCGATAAGAACATGCATTTGTGAAATACAGCATTTTACTACACAATAGCTGATATGGGAAAAGAGGATATCATTTGACTCGGCATACTGAACCAAAATCTAGTGATGCCTCGTTAATGATATTTGGGCAAACCATTGAGAAGGTCAAAAATATCCTTTTGTTGACCCTCTGGACCAGTAGGTGGCGCTGCGCCCAAACGCAGCATGATGCCTCAGGTCATGCTTGTGATGACGGACCAAGTTTGGTCTGAATACGATAAAGCGCTTCTTAGACTAAGGTCTATTTTCGTAAACGTTGTGTAAAATTCATATGAGTGATATATGGTTTGACAAATCGACTTGAATTTCTCTTTATTGGCCCTGTCTGAAGACGATCTGATTCCAATTTCCTGAAAACTGGAGCAACGGCCAATGAAGAGTTTCAAAATGGCGGGGAAATTAGACATTCTTAAGTTAACATAAACGAGAGTACAACTTTGGACAGTTGGTGGCGCTAGAGGGATCGAGTTAGAGACTCCAAATTTGTTATGGTGACAATTCACATTGTCTGCTATCTGTGTGCCAAATTTCATAACTTTCCCGCAAGTGCTTCTATGACCTGTCATAGACTTCCAGAGCAGGAAGGGAAGATTAATTAATAATTATAATTAAAAAATAATTATCGTTGGGAATGCCAACGATTACAATAGGTGCCTACACACCTTTGGTGCTTGGCTTCTAATGTAAAGAAAAATACTACTGAGTAGTGGTTTCAGGGTGACCAGATGTCCCGAAAAAATTAGCGCAGTCCTGATTTTAAGAGCCATGTTATGTGCCCCAACGGAGTTACAAACGGAATGCTATTTTGCATGATAATTACCTTGAGCTGTTTTTTTTCATTGGCTATAAATACAAATTTTTAAACTGATTCACTGTAGTTCATGCCAGTGGTGGGGAACATGTAAACTGGACAAAGACAAATGCATAATGATGAAGCATCTCACCTCGTGGTTCATGATCTTCCCGTAGGTCTCCACCAAGGATTCGGCATAGAAAGGTGTCTCTCCATAGAGCATCTCATACATGCAGACGCCTAGAGACCACCAGTCACATTCCGGCCCGTATTTCCCCATGCCATCCTCCATAGCCTGCAGGATCTCTGGAGAAATGTAGTCGGGTGTGCCCACAGCCACTGACGACTGGACCTGCACAAAGGATTCCAGGATGTAATCACAAACGAGGTTGGATAGGCCTTAGTTTGCAATTAAATGTGACTAAAGCATGGGAAAACCACAATGCATGTATACTACTGTTCAAATGTTTGATGACAGTGAGATTTTGTTTTTGAATGAAAGAAGCATTAAATTGATCAAAAGTGATCCAAAAAAAAAAAACAATTGTGGTTTCCACAAAAATATTAAACCACACAACTGTATCAATTCAACATTGATAAGAAATGTTTCTGGATCATATCAGCATATTAAAATGATTTCTGAAGGGTCATGTGACACTAAAGACTGGAGTAATGATGCTGAAAAATCGTCATTACAGGAATAAATTAAATTTTACAGTATATTAAAATAGAAAAGTTATTTAATTAATTTTTATTTTAATGTAATATTCCACAATATTGCCATTTTACTGTATTATTGATTAAATAAATCCAGCCTTGGTCAGCACTTTCAAATGATAGTGAACTCTAAATGAGTTTAGACACATTAACTTTGAAAATTGCACAATAACAGTACTATAAAGGACAATCTAGTAACATAATATTCACCATGCCTTGCTCAATCTTGCTCATAAAACATGTGACATATAAAAGCACTCAAAACACATCTTGACTTCTGGTTATTTTTGTAAAATGTTTAATTGCTGAGAAGGCAAAGGCTGTCTACTGAAGATAATTCAGAGAACTATATTGCCTTAAAGCAATATACATAACCTACACTTATATAACTTTCACAATCTCAGACTGCTTATTTGTCCAGCTAAAGAATTTGGGCAAAAATATTGATTATAATATACCAATAGGAGTAATAATAATTTGTACTATTACCATAATATAATGTAGTAATAATTTTATAATGATTATTTTTAATAGATTTTCACAAAACAACAACAACAACAACGTAATATTTAAATGGAAAATAAAATTAAAAAAACACTAATTCGTTAATGGTGCGGAGCAGAGCGAGCATTTTTAATTAATTCCTATGGAAGTTGAGCTGAAAAACGGTGTGGGCCATTATAAATGCTTGTGCGGTCGTGCATATTTTACGTTCGCTTTCAAATTAGAGCCAATATGGTGGTGGCATTTGCTTGAATGATGGGTTATTATTCTAAATGAAAAATACAGAAACTAGAAAAAAACTAATCCTTTGGAGGTTCCCTTTTAGCACTGGATTTAAATCTGAAATATTGCAAATAGTCCAAAAATCTTCCGCCATTGTCTTGTCAGTCAGCTCCTCACTCTCCCGATATGGGAAATACGACTTCTGCTGCTGATCTGTGCTGCAAATTTCACTCGATTAGTAATTAGTTTTTAATAGTGTCTGTTCGGCAACTGAACTAAATGATTTTTATTACTATAAAAAAGTCAAAACGGCCATGTGGGCAGTGCCGCAAGTGATGAGCACAGCTGAACACCGGTAACACCGCCAACGCCTATTGCAGCAAGCCTAGTGCACCCCTGCAATCTCTACTCAGTATCTAAATAAAAAAGTAACATCCACAAATATAGAGGGATCCACTCAGTTGGTGGAACACAGCACATGTGGAGCTGAAAAACTAAAGCCCCTTTCTGCCCTTCCACATGTTGCTGCCGCAAACGACACACACACACACACAAACACACACACACCAGTAGATAAAAGCCATTTTGGCCTTGGTCTTGTTATCAGTGCACTATGGTGACTCATCAGTCTGTGAGCCAGAGGGGTGGGCAGTGACGGGCCGCCTTTCTAATTAGCCCTCCCCTTCAAGGGCAGCAGGGCCAAAAGCAGCTCTATTAATGTCAGAAGCAGAGAGAGGAGAGGGTAGGGGCAGAGCTCTCACCCAACAGATGGAGACCACCCTGCAAGGATGACAAACGGGCTCTGGTTTTAGATCCACGCTGGAGTTCAAAGTTGGGACCTTCCTCATATACTCACTGTGCCATCTTGCATCATCTTCAGACAAGAGCCGAAGTCAGCGAGGCGGATGTGACCGTTCATGTCCAGTAGCACATTATCTGGTTTTATGTCCCTGTAAGAACAGAAAACACAACATTTAAGAATGAAATAATTCAAGAGGAGCTTTACAAAGCAGAGCTTCTCCACCCGTTTAGCTTCAGGACTTTAAATGTTTAGCACGCAAAAATATCATTAAAAATCAGTAATCATAATTAATTATTTTATAATTATAATTAATATAATTAAAAGAACTGCATGGGCCTACTAATATGTAAAAGTACTTACACGACATGGACTGACTGAAAATTCTACAATTTTGGTTTCTAAAACATCTCTTGAATTTCAGTGGTTTCATGCTCAAACAATGCGGTCAGCACAAGCCACATTAACTTGTATTTAATGAAGTCTGAGTTGTTCCATTTTTCTTTTAAACCAATAAGCACAGTTCTGGTTTTTGAGGATGAGAGGATATCAAGCAACCTGTCCAGGTCAGTATTTGCCTTATCTGGCAAGATTCTATTAATTGGCTTATAAATCTGCTCCAAAATAGTGGATATCACTTTACACTAAGGTCTCATTTGTAAACATGGGTTAACTACACAAACTAACAAAGAACAATACTTCTACAACTACAGCATATTAATTTAAATTTTAACATTTTCTAAGTCACTTAAAATAAATTAAAAGTTCTGTTGGACTGAACTAATATGAATGAATAATGAACAATTTTATTTTTATTAAATAACATTAACAAAAACTGTATGTTATACTATATTTTTTAAATAAATTCTAAAGTTTAGACAATGTCATTTTAAAAATGTATTTTATATGTATTTATTAATTTATTCCTGTGATCAAAGACATCATTACTCCCAATAAATATTTTATATATGTTGCATATTATTCGGATTGAGGATTCAGAAAAGATGTGAGACCCATTTTTGGGTCATAACCCACCAGTTGAGAGCCACCACTATAAAGATGGCCTCTGACAGAGGAGAAAAAAAACATGCCATTCTGTGGCATTCATCACACAGCTGACGCGGCCCTGCACTGTGAGGTGTTATTACTCCAGAGGGCAACCCACCCCGACAGCAGTTCTCCAGGGTGGCTGTTTCTCCATGCCCAGCCATGCCCTGCTCTTCATGTATACAGCCTGCCTTTGTTCACCCTCCCCTTTCACACACACTCAGTCCCTGTCTCTCCACGACTGGGCCACACACACTGTGCCCTCTGATTCACAGCCCTGGCACCATGGCGAGCACAGCGGGTACAGAGTAAACATGGTGTCAATACTCATCACACACACACACAAACCACACCATTCACAACCTCACTGGGTGTCAGTATAAGCAAGAAGGGTTGTACTGTGGACACATGTTTACGAGCACTATCTTGACTTTAGTCAGCTGCTTTGGCCTGACAGACTGGCTACTATTGGTGAAAATGATGGGACGAGTTTAAAAGCCTGCTGTGTGAAGAGAGTTAAAGGCATAGTTTACCCATTAATAAAATTAAAGTCATCATTAACTCAGCCTCATGTCATTGCACACCTGTATGACTTCCTTTTGTCAGTGAAACACAAAAAGATGTTTTGAAGAATGTTTATGCTGTTCTTTTCCATTCAATTAAAATAGAATGGGACTGGAGCTGCTGTCAAAAGTGACAAAAAAAAAAAAAAAAAACATAAAAGCCTCATAGAAGTAGTTTAATTGACTTGTGAAAGTTTTCTGAAGCAATATGATAGTTGTGTGTGATGGAGAAATCTATAGTATCTACTGAAATCTAGATTGTTACTGTGGTAGAAATTCCCCTACACACCTGACTTAAAGGAGTAGTTCACTTCAGAATTGATCAAATCACCCCCATATCATCCAAGATGCTTGTCTTTATTTTTTTTAAGTTTACATGATCCCAGATGAGTCTTAATAAGAGTCTTATCTAGAGAAACAATTTTCTATATATAAAAAAAACAAACACTTTGTATATTTTAACCACAAATGCTCGTCTTGCATTGCTCTGCGATGCGTCACGCATTACGTAATCACATTATTTAATGTGTGAAGGGCGGAAGTAGTGCAAAAATCTCATTTTCTCATCCAACTTCTAAATCGTCTGACATCGTTGTTTTACCTTTTTCTGTAAAGGGCGTTGACTTAGTCTTTGCATGTTCACTTTTTAAACAATAGATCCGTACTTTCGCCTACGTAAAGCATCGCCGAGCAGTGCAAGATGAGCATTTGTGGTTCAAAAGTATAAAACTTTTTTTTTGGATAATGAGAGATGCTTTGTCTAGATAAGACCCTTATTCCTCGTCTGGGATTGTGTAGAGCCCTTTGAAGCTGCAATGAAACTGACCTTTGGAACTTCAACCCGTTGAACCCCCAAAGAAGTCCACTATATGGAGAAATGTTATGTTTTCCTCAAAAACCTTCATTTCTTGTCCACTGAAGAAAGAAAAACATACATCCTCGATGACACTGGGGTGAATAAATTATCATAAAGATTCTTATTCTATTTTTTATTTCCTTTTGTAAGTCATTCATATGGGTTGTAAATCAAATGAGTTATTTTTTGGTGAACCATTACCCCTTTAACGTCGCTACTGTATCAGAAGAGAAGCCCTCGTAATCTTCCACAGAAGGAAGGAAGAGGGGGCTCAGCTGGACCGGATGTCAGCCCAGGACAAGCAGCCAGGAAGAGGCCCCTGAACCTGAACAGATCCGCAGCCCAGAACACCACGGCCATCTGTGGTCAGTTCATTAAATGTTTCATCTGGGAGTGGACATGTGGGTGAGGTGCCCATCACTCAAACAAGGCCAATAACCACTCCTTGCTTGTAAGTACATGTTCAAACATATGGGAAAAATACTACATTGGACAGATCTTGTTTGAAATGTTTTGTCTGGATGTAGTCTTGCATAATTTTTTTTTTTTAAAACCCCACTTGACTACAGGCATAAAGTCTGGCTAAAAACAGCCCACTTAGATAGGAAAAGGCAATCGGATATTTAAAATCACTGACCACAATTTGGTTTTTACTTTACTTGAACTTTTAGGTGCTGGTAGATAAATATAATTCTCAGAAAAGACCAACACAGATGCTCAGGATTGTATTCCCATTGTTCAATCAGCAGAACACAGTGCTAGCAACGGCTAGGTCATACAAAAATCACGACAAAAATACGACAAGAATAACAACAAAAAATTCAATTTCAATATGGATCAACACTGAAGTATCTGAAATGGTTTCAATAATCCTTTTCTGCAGTATCGATACGCTGATACCAGATGCACATTCTCAATTACTTTACTTTTTACTCATTCCCCAGGTTTCACACCAAAATCCCGCGCACTGATCTCATGAAGCCTCTCATGAGAACCAAACTAAAAACAACAAATTGTTTTTCGTGCCGTGTTACACTTAAAACGGTCAATTACATACAAAATTATGTCAAAATGCCCATCTTTCCGAGTATTCAAATAAATAGTTGAGAGAAAACGCATGTGTAAGATTACATAGTATTCGTCCATAAACTCTTAAAGTTACAGCAGCCTAATAAACCTGCTGTTGTCTGTCATGTAAAATCAAAGAACAAAAAGAAAATCCCTCTCTGCACTTGCAAATTTGATTTTACACATTAATCTGTATTTAATTTTTACAAGGAAGACTATCCAGTATTGTTTTATTTTACATTTAATTACTTGTTTCTCTTACCTGAATGCTGTTATATCCACCTGAAAAACTTAAACCTGTTTATTTAATTTGTCTCTTTATTCTAATCTATTTATTTGTGCTGACTGCTAACTTGTCCTTTATATTTCTAGTAAATTTAGTTCTGTTTCAAAAAACGTCACACTGCGCTGTGTGGTGAACGCTATTGCAGCAAAATTATCAAACAATAAAAAAAAAAAATCTGGCAGAACATATGGCAGTTTTCCCAGTAGTACTGAAAATGGTACCGTATCAAAGTTAGAAATTCCAGTATCGTGTAAACACTATTAGGTCATGGGTTTGATTCCCAGAGAACTCATGAACTGATGTAAACTGGTTGACTAAGAAAGTCTTACTGGTAAAGTGAATTATCTAGTAAATTAAGTATCTAGTCTGGCTCTAATTTCTCATTTGTTCTTAAATTGCCTCTTCACACACACAAACACACACACAGTCATGTCACCTGTGTACATAGCGTTGCTGATGGATGGAGTGGATAGCAAGCACCATTTCCGCCACGTAGAACTTGGACATTTCCTCCGGGAGTCGGTCCTCGAATTTACTAAGCAAAGTCAGTAGATCACCGCCCACATAATAATCCATCACCAAGTACTGCAGGAGGAGACATTATCATATCTTATCATACAACACCATTTAATTACACAAACACAGTATATCAACTGAAAGACATCAAAGAGTAGCATGATTCTGTTTATCACACAAATACAGAACGCATTGTGGCGTAACATGCAGTACTCTGGATTAGTGCGTTCGAGGATTGCAGAGGATCAGAGGTTGCGTTACAAATAATCATCATTAGTTACTCTGATAAACATGACATTTTAATTTTTTCCAATATTTCCTTGATAATCATTTAAAAAATCATGTAATTATTAAGGACGCACTATATGTATGTTTATGTATGTATGTATGCATGCATGCATGCATGCATGCATGCATGTATGTATGTATGTATGTATATATATATATATACACACACACATATATACACATACACACACACACACATATATATATACACACACACACACACACACACATATACATATATATACATATATATATATATATATATATATATATATATATATATACACACATATATACACAAACACATATATATATACACATATATATGTATGTGTGTGTCAGCCAGCATATCGGTATCGGCAGATATGTTCATTTTTAATGTAAGCATTATCAGCCAGATATGAAAATTTGGCTGATATAATAATATATATATATATTAAAGCGATAAATAATGGATTATTTCCTTCAGCTGAGACACTTTAGATATGCATTGTAAACCATGATGGTTTCGAATTGCTTGAAATATGATTGAAATCACTTCAAAGACACAAAACTACAGTTATGTGCAGCGCAAGTCTATCATAAGTTACATATAATTATAATGAGAACATTATAACTGTGTACTTGGGACATGGCTTTTGTGAAACTGTCAAAAATGGATTAAGATTCATCTGCCAACATATCGATTATCAGCTTTCAAATAAAAATAATTTCGGCCGAATATTAATCGGTTCTCTGTATCGGCCAAAATTTCATATCGGTGCATCCGATAATAATGCAATAATAATCCGTTAATAATTATTATATATTAACTACATTACATATGCCATTTCATTTACAAATATAGTTATTTAATAATTCTATAAATAAAAATAATTTCATAGCCTACATGTTTTATCTTTATAGCTTATCTTTTAAATATACAAGAATGGATGTTATTTATGCAGTGTTTTTTTTACCTAAAACTAACACTTCGTTAAAAATGATCTAAAACTGAAATAATCAAATTAAAACAAAATAGAAATATTTGTAAAAAATTATTAAATATGACAAAACATCACAACTTAAACTAAAATTAAAAACTATTTAATCAAATGCCAATTCAACACATTAAGAAATATTGTAATAGCATAAAATTAATACTAAAATTACCGTTTTAGGTTTTAAAATTTGACAGTTGATATTTTAAAATGTGGTAGATAACAGCTATAGTTCAGTTACGTGCAGTGAGAATAAGTGCATGTAGGGACGGAGATGCGCACCAGGTAGTTGTCATCCTGGAAAGCGTAATGCAGGGTGGTGATCCACTGGCAGTCTCCATTCACCAGGACGTTCCTCTCTTCTCGGAAACACGCCGTCTACATAAGTTGCAAAGAGACTTGTTAAATCAAAACATTCAAAAAAACTGATTTCTTTTGTTATATCCAACACTGTGCTTTAACAACCTTATAAAATCAAATTGACAGCAGCCTAGTTCCTTTCATAATGCACCCGAACTTGAAAGTAGATTTTGTTCGAAATTTCTACTACTACAAAATTGACTCAAGAGGCATTGGTTCCATTGGTGCCAAATGACAGAATTGCTCAATATAGATGGCTTGTATATTTCTTGGAGGAAAAAGTTTAAATTTAGTTGAATGGACAGTTAAATAAACAATCAGTCAACACGATTGATTATATTAAAAGGTTAGTTCACCCAAAAATGAAAAGCCATCCGAGGTGTTTGACTTTGTTCTTTCAGTCAAATATTAGCAGTGTTATAAAAACGCCTTATAATGGCAGTGAATAGTAACAGATTATGAAAGCCCTAAAAAGTGCATCCATCTATCTTTAAAGTAATCCATACAGCTCCAGGGAGTAGATAAAGGCCTTCTGAAGAAAAATATGAACTTCGACCCGACACGAGGTACTAAAGAATAGAAATGTATTTTTATTGCTATAATTATCATTATTAGAATTGTATTATTTTATTATTAACATTATTATTAACATCTAATCATATTGAAAACTTAAATTTTATTGTAGAAAAATAATACATTTGTGTTACCATTCGTTATTTTTTGGCATTCCAGTTAAACCCTCAGGCCTGTTTTGGTTTAATACTGAACATCTTTGAGTTTCTGTGCATCTAGTTCACAGTTGTTGTTTTTTTGATATATGTCACTCATTTTCAATTAATTGTGCAGCTCTAGTTTTTCGGGGGTACAAAACGATTATGTACTCATTCAATGAATTAAACTACATCCACCCTGCAGTGACGATGGACATGGCTTTCCCCATTTCAGATTTTAGTCTTAGATTCTGTTTCAATTGGGACTCTGGACATGTGAGGAGGACTAAAGAGAGCCCAGTAAAGCTCAAAGAGGATTACTGACAAGCCAAAGTGACAAAAGTTCTCCTGACATGCCTCTCGGAGGCCCGTGGGCACTGTCAGGACTGATTGGGCTGAAACTGGGGCAAGAAAGAGCTGGAGTAGAAAAGGAACATGACCTTGCACTTCAATAGACTTCACTAGAAACGTTCGATTGCAATAATCAATCCATTAGGAAGAAGCTTGATACTGACAAAAAGAAAGACCCTACGGAAAGACCAGTGGCTGGTTGCATGAACTGCTTAGACTAGTCTTAAAAGTTAGTCATCTAAATTTTTTAATCAAGATTTCTAACTTTTTTAAAGTTTAACATGGCTCTTGGACTCTAGACTAAAATTTGACTCGAGAGGCATTGGTTATTTAGCTGCCAACTGACAGAACTGCTCAATATGGATGGATTTTATTATTTTTTTTATTGTAAAAATTCAGTTTAATTTAGTTAAATCTACATTGATAGATAAACAATCAGTCAATAATAAAAAATAATAAAAAAACAACAATTTGTGGTTCAGTGAAGGACACAATAATAGATCTGATTATCAGTTTCCATCACAGCGTTTTGATGCGCATAAAGAGTTAATACGAATAATGGAAGATGGAAACGCATTTGCCAAATAAATTCTGATGCAGCAAATATTAAACCTATGAGACTAATGGACTGTTTATGATGATGGTGTTTTATTTACTAGGTTATTAGGTTACCAACACCATATGTGCCGATTTATGTTTTTGCTGGTGGGTGTTATGTCTTTCTCTCCGTGCGATGGTGCGCCTGATTTTAGAGGGAAATGCTGCCCATAACTGCTGATCTAGTATCGGATTTCTCTGTAATAATTGCATGTCGGCGAAACAAGTTTGACAAACGATCCAGTGCGAAAGTAGATGCTTTTTTCAATTTTTTTGTTTTTGGATAAAATGAATGGAGAACATCTTGTGTTTTTCCCCAATACCATCGACATCTGCTCAAACAACGTGATGGAAACACCTATTTTGGATTTATTTGGGGTTTTTTTTAACGTCTCTTAACGTTTGAATGGAAACCCAGCTATTGATCAACAACTCCCTTGTAGGTTTGAGTTTTGTGAATTATTTCGATGGACTCTTTAAAAAGAACCTGTTCATAAGAGTCATTTGTTTATGATTAAGATTCATACAAAACTCACATCTCTGCTGGCAACAACATTTTAAATTGTTGCTAGTTTTTATTTGACATATTTGCAACCGGTTTAGTTGAATACCTGAAAGTTCTAACAAATGAAGATGACACATGAGCTGAAATATCTTTACCTCGGCCCTCTTCAGCATCTCCCACTTGTTGAGGATCTTCATGGCGTAAACACGCTCGGTGTGTTTCATCTTCACCACAGCAACCTAGACAGATGAGATGGAGTCAGTCAACGCATACAAACAAATTAAAACTCAGCATGATTCAGAGGCTGTGGGGAATTTGACCATTTTTATTTTCCTCATTTATTCATCGTATGCACTCGTGGCCCACTTAGACTGAAAGCCCACGGGGAAAGAAACTCTCTGAATGAGATGCTTTTGATCTCTTGATGCCGCTGAAAATCAGAAAAAGGAAAAGCTGAGACTCGAGACAGCTGACTTTTTGCCTAAAAAGAGAGACAACACATAAGAGTTCTCTAATTTAGGCCACAAGTCTGCAGCGCACAAAAATGACAAAAGAGTGAGAGGTCTTCCCTTCGGGGGGGGTGACTCAATATTAGGAAAGTGACAGTTTGGAAAAGTGTCCTGTAGCAGATTATTCATGTGGGGTGGGGAGAGCAAACGCCCTGCCTGCAGGAAGACACACCAGGCAGAGAGGAGAAGTATGAATGCAGCGATAATGCAGTGAGGGACTGTCATATTGGTGACTGACATAAGAAAACTACTAACTTGTTACCAAGGATCTTAAGTTTTAAAACAAGTTTCATTATACATTATGAACTAAGGCTGTGTGATTAATCAATTGATTATGACTTTGGCTTCCAATGATTATGAAAAATATAACCGTTTTAAAACAATTGTTGTGCTGCTGCCACATTCCATCCCTCGCATCCTCCCTTTCGTTCCTCTCCAAGCCAAACAATATCCAAATCAGGCGAATGAGTGAGTTTTGTAAAATGCAGCGTACTGTTGCTAAAATATGGAACATGCGTGACGTTAAACAGTGTTATTAATATTGCATTAAGCAGCGAAAGAGATACTGTTCCCTAGCTGGCGTTCTCCGAACGAGCATAAGCAATGTAAACGCAACTAAAACGGTGAGATAGCAGACACACAAATATGGCAAAATGCCATTTCGTTCGTACACCAAGTCAGTTCCGCATCAAGTGAATGTAAACAGTTGAGACAGAAAACCATCTAAATGGGAAACAAAATCTATGGGAGATTAAAAAAAAAAACCTCTCAGATTGCATCAAAAAATATTTTAATTTGTGTTTCAAAGATGAACTAAGGTCTTGCGGGTTTGAAGCAACATGACGGTGAGTAATTAATGATGGAAATTTCATTTTTGGGTGAACTTATCTTTTAAGGTTAATTTCTTGTCAAATTAGATTTGTGATCGCATTTTCTAAATACAGTTGTGTTCAAAATTATTCAACCCCCCAATGGTGTAAATGGTTTTAGAGAATTTAGAGTACATTTGTAATTGAATTCAGAATGAAATCCTACAAGGACTTCTTAAAGAAGCATATGCAACTAAAATGACATCAATTGGTTTTGTAATACAGTAGTAAATGTTTCTTTTGTGAATTCTTCATTGACACAATTATTCAACCCCTTAAAGACTACCACTCTGAAGAACAGAGGTCCATTGAAGTGTTTTCAATCAGGTATTGAAAGCACCTGTGGATGTCAGGGAGCAGCAATAAAGCCTAATAAGCACCAATTAGGCAGCTTTAAAATGACTGTGATACTCAGCTCCTTCTAGACATTTACTGGTGTGGTTACAAACATGGTGAAGTCAAGAGAATGGTCCAGGAAGACAAGAGAAGAGGTGATTACTCTTCACAGGAAGGGCAATGGCTATAAGAAGATTGCAAAGATGTTAAACATACCAAGAGACACCATAGGAAGCATCATTCGCAAATTCAAGGCAAAGGGCACTGTTGAAACGCTACCTGGTCGTGGCAGAAAGAAGATGCTGACTTCGACTGCTGTGCGCTACCTGAAGCGTAGAGTGGAGAAAAGTCCCCGTGTGACTGCTGAGGAACTGAGAAAAGATTTGTCAGATGTAGGTACTGAAGTTTCTGCTCAGACAATACGGCGCACCCTGCGTAATGAAGGCCTCCATGCCAGAACTCCCAGGCGCACCCCCTTGCTGTCTCCAAAGAATAAGAAGAGTCGACTGCAGTATGCCAAAAGTCATGTGGACAAACCACAGAAGTTTTGGGATAGTGTTCTGTGGACTGATGAAACAAAATTAGAACTGTTTGGGCCCATGGATCAACGCTATGTTTGGAGGAGGAAGAACAAGGCCTATGAAGAAAAGAACACCTTGCCTACTGTGAAGCATGGCGGGGGGTCAATCATGCTTTGGGGCTGTTTAGCTTCTGCAGGTACTGGGAAGCTTCAGCGTGTGCAAGGTACCATGAATTCTCTTCAGTACCAGGAGATATTGGAGGACAATGTGATGCAGTCCGTCACAAACCTGAGGCTTGGGAGACGTTGGACCTTTCAACAGGACAATGATCCCAAGCATACCTCCAAGTCCACTAGAGCATGGTTGCAGATTAAAGGCTGGAACATTTTGAAATGGCCATCGCAGTCACCAGACTTAAATCCGATTGAGAACCTCTGGTGGGACTTAAAGAAAGCAGTTGCAGTGCGCAAGCCCAAGAATGTGACTGAACTGGAGGCTTTTGCCCATGATGAATGGGCGAAGATACCCGTAGCTCGCTGCAAGACACTTGTGTCAAGCTATGCTTCACGTTTAAAAGCTGTTATAACTGTAAAAGGATGTTGTACTAAGTATTAAGATTGAATGTCACTTGGGGGTTGAATAAAACTGATAATGATGTGAGCAGAGAAAAGACATTTGTGGTTATTTCATTATAAATGTTATGTTATATTTGTCTGACCTACACGTGCCTCTTTGATTTAATTGTAAGCAGGATGACTGAATGATCAAAATCAATGTCAAACCGGCCAAAACAATCAATTTCAGTGGGGGTTGAATAATTTTGAACACAACTGTAGGTGTCGAGACGTGTAGTCTACCAACAACATTAGAGCGACATAACTGGGAACGCCCATAAACGTCTATATAGCATAGAGAATGGCGACAGAGCAACAAAGTTGGGAGTTTAGGGTCAGGTCTTAAAAGGATAGTTCACCCAAAAATGGAAATTATCCAACGATTTACACACCCTCAAGCAATCCCAGGTGTATATGACGTGGTGAGGTGGAAACATCATTCTTTGGGGATGCTTTTCTGCAAAGTGGACAGGACGACTGCACCGTATTGAGGAGAGGATGGATGGGGCCATGTATTGCGAGATCTTGGCCAACAACCTCCTTCCCTCAGTAAGAGCATTGAAGATGGGTCGTGGCTGGGTCTTCCAGCATGACAACAACCCGAAACACACAGTCAGGGCAACTAAGGAGTCTCCAGACCTGAACCCAATGGAAAATCTTTGGAGGGAGCAGAAAGTCTGTATTGCCCAGCGACAGCCCCGAAACCTGAAGGATCTGGAGAAGGTCTGTATGGAGGAACTGGGCAAGAGAGCACCCTGCTGCAGTGTGTGCAAACATGGTCAAGAACTACAGGAAACGTATGATCTCTATAATTGTAAACAAAGGTTTCCGTACTAAACATTACATTCTGCTTTTCTGATGCATCAAATACTTATGTCATGCAATAAAATGCTAATTAATTACTTATAAATCATATAATGTGATTTTCTGGATGTTCTGGATTCCGTCACTCACAGTTGAAGAGTACCTATGATAAAAATGACAGACATCTGCATGCTTTGTAAGTGGGCAAACCTGCAAAATTGGCAGTGTTTCAAATACTTGTTCTCCCCACTGTAGTAAACAATGCCATGAATTTCTACACTACGCCATGACATACATTGCGTATTACGTCATGTCATTGTGTACTACATCATACATTTACTTTTCATATACACCTAGGATGGCTTGAAGGTGAGTAAATCATGGAATAATTTCCATTTTTGGATGAACTATTCCTTTAAAGGAACACTTCACCCAAAAATGTATTGCATTTTTTTTCCATCACCTGTATAATATTTATTACTTGGGAGACAAGAGAGAATTTTTGCTCATTTCCATACATTAAGCAATCAAAAAAAGCTCCCATAAAAAAGTACCAAAAATGACATCTCCTAGACACTTCTATATGACTCATGAACTAGTCATTTGAAGTCATACAATAGCTTTTTGAGAAGAATTAAAAATCAGCGTTACTGATGTCAAGTAATATTGTGAAACATTATTACACTTTAAAATAACTGTATCTATATCAATTTATAATTTATCACTTTCAGTAGCCATCCTTCAGAAATAATTCTAATGATTTGGAGTATAACTCATGTAAAAGTCATAACAGCTGTGCTACATAACATTTTATTAACTTTATAACATTATAAATGTCTTTACTATAATTTGATCAATTTATAAAGCATCCTTGCTAAATAAAATATTAATTTAAAAATTAAATCTTACTGACGCCAAACTTTCAAACTATAGTGTATATAATGTACAAGTCATTTGGTCATTTAGGAAGCCCGAGTGTTACTAAATAGAAAAGACCTAGATGAACGTTCCTTTAAACATGTCCTTTTGAAGAAATGTGAGGATAAGTACATAAATATCTCTGTGAGATCAAAGTGTTTGCCCCATGACTTATGTATGCGTGACCTTTGTAATTCTGATATCTTCTGTCCACTGGCTATTTGTGACCGTCCAGTCGGCTAATGTTAAGTGGAGTCATGAATTTCCCTGTACTTTGCCTGGCTGCTCGGGACACATCACATGATGTGCGTTTACCCTGAGTGGAGGAACAGTGTTCCCCTCACGTGGACTCACACCCGCATACCTGCCCACAGCACAATGTGCTGCTTCAGCAAAGAACACAGTACAAACTGTAACTTTGCACAGTAAGGGCAAATGAGGAGGCCTGCTGCGGTTTTCCGCTTTTCGACCCCCTTTGATGTTCTCTAGACTGTTTGTGCATGCATCAAAGTATTCGAAAAGTACACTTTGACGACAAACTCAAACAGAGTCTTAAATCACACACATGCTTCTTATCTCTAAGGCTCCTAAACGCAGAAGATAACCGACCTCATTACAAAAACAAACTGAACCCTGAGTGCTCAGAAACCCCCAATTCCTCCTCCCACTGTGTCTCATGTCCTCTTTCCCTCTCTCCTTTTTTAGACACGCTTCACAAAGGCAGTCGGCTTGACCTGATTGAAAATGGAAGGGGAGGTGCATGGAGGAGAAAGAGCGGATGACCAAAGTGGACGCCGCCATGCGATTGTCGAATAAACTTATGTACGTAAGCAATAAGGTCTAAGGTCAGAATAGACATGTAAAGATCTATACAGTGAGACATGTTCCCGAGGATATGGAAGGGGTTGTGTCTTTCTGAATATGCAACGTAAAATTGGGGGGGAACGCTTATAAAAATAAAAATAAAACGATTTTAAGGGTAAAATACTGTAAAAATGCTACTATTAAAAACCTGTTTATTGTTTAACAGTAAGTACCTTTACTATAGATGATGAATAAATCCAATAGATTTAACCTTTTAAAACCACTTAATGTTATTTTACAGTAAAATTAATTTGTTGAAATAACTAGGGATGCACCGATATAAACATTTTGGCCGATACCGATAATTCTTTATATTTGAAAGTCAATAACCAATATATTGGTTATATATATTTCAAGCAATTCAAAACCATTATGGTGTACAGTGTGTATCTGAAGCGTCTCAGCTGAAGGAAATAATCCATCATTTATCAGCTTTAATAATATATATATAGATAGATAGATAGATAGATAGTCAAATTTTCTTATTCGGCCAATAACAATACATTAAAAAATAAACATGTTGGCTGATATCGATATGGTGGCCGATATATCGTGCGTCCCTAGATCTAAGTGTTACTTCTTAGTTTTTATCAGTAATGTAGATTTGGGTTTTATGTTACATCTCATGTTGTTAAATTAATGTTTATTGTAAAATTTTACAGACATGCGTTACCATGATGGTGTTTAGTGTTTGTGTGAATGACACTGTGCCCCTTTTATGTATAAATATTTGCTTTCTCAGCTTGTGGAAAAGCCGCTTGTGATTACCTTTTTTTTTTCATCATGTGACTTTCTCATCACCACCTGTTTTTGGTTGTTGTCAGTACAATACAAAGGTAGGCATTAGTACGTCTATAGGTAGGTCTATTAACGTTATATGAGTTAACTCAAATGTTTAGGTTAAATGTTAAAAACACTTGACCACTGCAACATCACTGAAACAAGAATGTAAAAGCTGACCCAATAGGGCAAAAGAGTCCCAAAATCCTGTCACACCAGTCCCAGGTCACTGGACCATGCTTGTGACAACGGGAAAACACTCATCTACCCGGTTTCATATCTTTAAATCCAATAAAAGTTCAAAAAAAAAAATTTTTTTATCACAAGGCTCTTTGAGATAAATTACAGCCGCCTTTTTGTTCTATCCCAGATTTGATATTGGACAAGCCAACACCAAATAATAACACTATTCAAGATGCTTTGGGGATATCAGAAGCCCTGCAATAATAAAACACTGGATTTCTGCCATGGAAATGCCTAAACACTCCACTGTGGGTCTGTGAAGGCGCACTGACATAATTAAAGTTGTTTGCCAACTGCAAGTTGAAGACCGATTCAGAGAACAGAAGCCGCCGTCTTCACTAAATCAATATGAAGGACAGGATCTACGTGTACTTTGACCTAATCATTCATTACATGAGTGATTCACTCAATAAGGCAGATAAAGAGATCAGCGCTCATCCTCAACACGTAGAGCCCAGACCAGTCATTACAGGCCATTTTGTTTGCCCTGTAGTGACTCACAGTGACGTTATGTTAAAAAAAAAATATGCATCAATCAAGTTCTCCTTGATTCCCCTCCCTGTTCCAAGATCTCTTGTTCTAGTCAACAGAATAAGTATTCAGAGTAAGTCTCAGGTGAGGCAAAAAGGAGTGCCATTTAAGTATGTGTCAACCACTAGACTCTACTGCAAAAAGCTAGTTTTTCAAAAGAGTTAGTTCAGTCAAAAAATACAACGTAGTTACAAACTCACCTTTATTTGGAGCTTGACCAAGTCTATCTTGAGAAAAAAAAAAATCGTAAAAGCTACAATAAAAGTAGCTTATGACTATTCAAAGTTTCCTGAAGTCAAACATTCCACAAATTCAATCTTGTCTTGCAGATTATTTATCGGTATTGGTTAATATTTCATATTTACATTCAGACAACTTTAGATTCCTATTTTTACAAGATTCACTTGTAGCACTAAAATGATTTGTCTTTCAGGGTTTATTAATTTCATGTTTTATTTAGGCAAAATTGAACAGACTATATGCAATAACCTACAAAATTTTTGTCTAAAATCTTAACATTGATACCTCCCTAGAAAAGTGAGATTTAAAAGCTCTGGCAGAGTTAAAGATTTTCAGTATACAATGACGACTTAAATAACAATGAAACCGAAGTAGTGACATATCTTAAGCCGGGCACACAAGGTCGTACGAGCTCAGACGCAATTTTCTCGAGAGAGAGAAATTCTGTGGAAATCGATGATGCTTGACGGCTTGCATCATGTAAGAGGAATTACGAGCAGAGCACGATGCGAACACCTCCATATAAATTTTCAAACAAGGTTTTAAAAAATTTGGGGAGTCGGCCCAATTTTGACCAGTGTATAGGACTGTCACCTGTTGCCAAATTATGCACAACCACATCAATACAAGATCTATGAATTTTATAAACACTGACAAACAAATGCACTCTCTAGTTTTGTTGTCAAAAATAGACATTTTGATACACATCAATAATGAAATGGTTTCGATTCTCCTTTTCTGAAGTACAGTACACAAATACCTGCTGTGCATTCTCACTCCATCTTACCTTCATAGGTGAATTGACACACCTGCCTCCTCTCTCTCTCTCATCTCATTTGCTCTAGTTGAGTAGTGTTTGTATTGCACATATTTTTAGCCAAGTTGACTTCTTTTTCGTGGATTATTGTTCTTAAATGGTCACAATTTCAAAATGTCCATCTTGCCCAGTATTTAGGTGAATACAGTCAGTTTTGGAACGTAGTTGAGAGAAAGCGCATGTTGTGTAACAGTATATTGGATCTGTGCATAAGCACTTAAAGTGACAGCAGCCTAATAAACCTGCTGCTGTCTGTCATTAGGCAGGTTTCCATTACCCTTTAAATAGCGCAAACTGAAATGGCAAAATGGAAACATGTCAAATTCGCAAAAAAAACGCTCATATCAATCGCAAAAATGTTTACGCTCGCATGAGGTGGTTTTTCAGGCAATTCGAAAAGGAATATTTCGCAAAACTGCAATGGAAACCGTTTTTCGCACTTACAGGTCACCTGCTGTGTGTAAAAGTCGATCATTCTTTAAGAGGTGCGGTACGTTTGGACAGAAGAGAGTTTTTCATTAAACTCATAAAAAAGACTGAAGTATTACAGGACAACTGGATTCTAAACAACAGAAATGCCACAGTTTGAATTTATCAAGACCTCCAAGCAGATGTGAGGGAGAAACACTTCATACGTGGCCACTCCAAAGTATAAGGGGTTTTAATGGCCATAAGTCCTAGGATAACATGCATACGTCTCCTTTAATTAAAAATAATGGTTAGTGCAGAGGCTGGGATATACATAAACCTACCAACATCTGTTGCCATGATTTTAGTAATGACTTCGAGGGAAAATAAAAAAGGTTTTGGTTGCATAACATTGGTTAATGGAAACGCAGTCATTTATTGTATTTTATGGATATTTAGAAAATATCACAAAAGATTTGTGCAAATCTGTAATGGAACAAAGAACAAAAGACAATATCACTCACTGATCTTGACTAGATCATTTTTGTAACTTTAAATTGTAAGCATTAATTACGATATATTAAATATGAAACCGTTTCATATCAAAAGTAACCTGCTCTGTCTCGACATGTTGTCAGTGTCCCCTTTGCTCCGGGATATGATGTGTGGCATGAAAGCGCATGGCTTGTCGGACAAAGCAACAATAACTAAAGGGGGCGGGTCTTTGCAAAGGGTCAATTCAAATAAAGCCTCCCTGTTCTGTGTGAACGCGTTTACTACAATTAAGCAAATTATCAAAAAATATGAATTATAAATATACATATACACACACATATATACATATACATATATATATATAGAGATAGATAGAAGTTATCCCCATGGTATAGAAAACGGTTTTGTATATCGATATTTTGTATCGAAGTTGGAAACTCCGGTATCATGAAAAACTACTCCAGTTGAAAGGAATGGTTGTGTGGTTCTCTGCTTTTCACCAAATCATTTGCACACTCATCTTTCTTTTTTCTATACATGACTATATAGCAGCAACATTAAAAGCTCATGATTGCCACCAGCTAGTCGTGCAGTAGAGTCATGCCGTGTACCAGCTGCTTCGATGCAATTATCATGTTAACGGACTCTAATGTGTGCAATGGCCCACAACCTCCTGAGCGTCTGAACTAGCACAGAGTAAAAATTTAGGGCAGGGACTTGATTCTATCCATAGACTGAATGCAGGCAGGTCTGAATGCGACCTGAGGTCAATTGTAAGGGGTGGGGTTTGATTAGAGAAGTCTGTCATTTTTTCAAAGATTTTTAAAGAGAAATATGCATGGATACATTGTTTACAATAAGATCAATAATTATTTTATGACTTCAGGAAACTTGGAACAGAGCGCAAGAGTCATACGGACTCTTTTGATAGCTTTATGGTGCAAAAGCAAGAAAGAAAATCAAGCTTTCAATGACATTGTTGAATTTATGGTAAAGTCAATTTGCATTTTTGACTGAACTATTCCTTTAAGCAGTCCCAAATTCCAGGCCTTCGGCTGGGACCGCGGCATCAATCATAAACAGGAAATGCAAGAGATTTATCTGGAAGTACATCCTGTAACGTTAGAGTCACAGGAAACGGCTGGGAGAGGGAACAAAACAGCAGCACCATGTTCACACATGAGCCTGAACCGACACAAGCTAACAATAGTCTGGCTTGATAACAGAAAGACTGCAAAACCCCCAAAGATCTGAGTCATCTTTAGATCCACGTAACACACACACAAAAATCCCAGGGACCGAGAAGGAAGGGTTATTGAGGTCTCGGCGGCTGAAGAGGCGACAATGAGCCGCACAAAATACACGCGAAGTGAAACACTATTTTTACCAAAGTCACTCCTTAGAGACAGTTCTGGTTTCCTGAGCCTTTCCTGGAAGCTTCGCCGTCCTGCCCTGCTTCCTGTGCCACCACTGGCATTCCTGACAGGAATCATCAGCAAGGAGGAGAACTCGGTTGTAAAAAGCACTAGATGGACAGATCTCTCCCCCAAAATAAACTCTTATTCAGCTTCATAATCAGGCAATGACACGTCCTATTTTCTTTTATTTAAGCAGCGTTAGCTTCCGTTAATCTGAAAAAAAAAGCAGAAATACTGAATTGGATGCTTTTTTCCCAAGGAAATGAGTCAACGATGCAACATTCATTTACAAGGGAGGTGTAATGACAGCAGAAAGTTGTGACTGCAACAATGTTTCTCCCCTAATTCAGAAACATCTGAATCAGTCACCACATGACTGTTCATTATTAGGGTTGCGCTCACACTTGTAGTTCGGTTTGCTTGGTTCGTTTGGTCCGGACCAAAAAACAAAAAGCACAATCCTGGTCGGCTTGGCGTTCACACAGGCATTTTTAACAGCGAACTTTAAGTTACCGAACCAAAGGCATAGGGATATGGTCACAACCGGATTGGCCGGCTTATGACGTATATTTTGAGAGTGGGATCGCTTACCGAACATTCAAAACAATGCCGTATGCTGGATTAAACACGATCATTTTATGCGATCACGATCATTTTTATTTTTACCAGCTGAGAACTCATGAAGAGCTCAAAACTGCTCGTCGGACCAAATATTGATGAGGCATTTTACCCCCTCGTTGCTCCACGTTTGCCCTCGACTCATTTTGGATACACCAATCTTTCCGCGTCGTCAAATCAGCTGACTTGTAGCGTCGCATCTTGTGACATCACATCCTGTTTTTGACTCGTTTACATGTCTTTGGTCCGTGTTGTGTTCAAATCAATCGAACCACAGCAGAGTTCGTATGGAAGCGGGTTGAGACCCATCTTTTTAGCGGTCTCTGTCCGCTTGTTTGGTGCGCACCAGCGTTCGGATGGCAGTGTTCACATATGTTCAAACGAACCGCATTAACTGAGAAATCAAACCAGGATTCGTTTTAATCGAGCCAAACATGACAAGTGTGAACACACCCCACTAAGTGTACATTTTCAGATGTTGCAAACGTACTGTGATTCAGTTCCAAAAGTACAAGTGGGATGGGGTCGGTTCTATTGGCCAAAAAAGAAAATGATACGTTTCACTTGGTGGTCACACTGCCCTTTTTAACATTGAACCTAAAGAGACAAAAAATGGCTTTTACGACATTTGTTTTTTTTCATCATTTTTCATTTTTCATCATTTAGCAGACGCTTTTATCCAAAGCGACTTACAAGGGGAGCAATTAGGGGTTAGGTGTCTTGCTCAAGGGCACTTTAGTCATGGTATCAAAGGTGGAGAGAGTGCTGTTCATTCACAATCCCCACTTTCAATTCCTGCCGGCGTGGGAATCGAACTTGCAACCTTCAGATTACGAGCCCAACTCCCTCACCACTAGGCCACGAGTACCCCAACTGTTTTGCGTTCAAACTTGCAACACAATGCTGTGTGTTGGGCTAAATGTGCTCACTAAATGTTTTCCACCGAGAACTTCAATCTAGGAAAATGTAGGCGACTATCAGTGATGGAAAACAGATTGGTAAAGAGTGTTTTAGTGCAGGAACAAGTAGTACATTCCCCTGTAAAACAAACGATCCGCCTGAAATGCTTAGATTTGTGCCGGCCCAAGAATAGCAGTCATACGCCAGGCCGAGATCCCAGGGAATTGGCAGGGGAGAGAAGGAAAACTCAGATGAGAGGAAGGGGTTAGGTTTGCGGCTGCTGATAAGATGCTTGAGGGGGATATGAATACTTGACTGATAGTTTGGGGTTTTCGTTGGACACACAAAATGGGTCATGAAAACAAAGCTTAGAAATACCGAAAACACCACACAATAATATGGCAAAGCCTGCAATGATTCAGAGGTGATTTCCCTGCATTTTTTAAACATGCCAAAAAAGGCAACAAGGGTTCACTGAATTCCTTACCTCTCCAAAGGCTCCCCGGCCGATCACTTTGAGCATCTCGAAGTCGTCTCTGTGAAGGCGCATCTCCTTCACTGTGGTTGTGAATGGCTTCACTGCAAAGAGAGACAGATTGTTTGCTATGATCTCTAGTTTAAAATGGTCATCAATGGACACAGCCATGCTAAGAGCCTTTGATATGGATGCACCAATATTAAAATGCTGCTAAATACAGAGAAGCTAATTATTCTACCATGGCTGCTACTAAAAACAAGAACACACACACACACTTGAAACAATCGTAAATACTAAAATAAAACTGAATTTGAAGGTAGTAAAGCTTTATAATATATAGTATGATAAATGTATACTCATTTTGCATAAATATTTAACTGTGTTTTGAAAGATTATCTTAGCAAAAGAACTGGGCATGAACAATTAAAAATAAATATATTAAGACATTTTTAAAATAAAATAAAACTATTAAATTAAATCAATACATGAACATACATTAAATATAAATTTACATAAATACTGAAAGTAATACATAAAACGTCTATATATAAAGAAAACTGATATATATTGCCATAATAATCTCAAAAGCAGCAATATGTGAGTATCTATATATGTATGCAAGTGTACACATCACAATTTTTCTGTGATTATTAGCGATTAAAATCACTTAGGTTTTTATATGTTTTTAATAGATTTCATTTTTACATTTTAATCTCCAAATTAAAGTAGAAACAACATAAAAACAGTACATTTTAAATACTTTTGGCATCTTTATGAATGAAGGCCAGTATCACTGACACTAACGCAACTGCTGATGTCTTGATGAGATCGATTTGATGAAATAAATGATGGAGTTAGATCTCAATGTCGCCACATAATCTGCACACAAGCGAAGCTCCAGTGACTTCCATCAAACGCAGCAGTAAAGCGATTAAAGAAACAATGTAACCTAAATAGTGTGGGATTCATTTCATGTTGTCCAACTGTCATCCCTCCAGCTTTACGAGGCACTGCTGGGGGCCTGGCGAGCACCCAAGACACCGCTAAACCAGCCTGAACGGCTCACCATATGAGGACATTCGCCGAGTCTCATGTAGTTACAAAAGGCATTTATCACTCATAAGGGCTCTAAACTCTAAACACACGCCAGGCCTGCGCCTCAGCCGCTCAGACGGAACCGCATGCTCGGAGCTGCATGGAAAGAACATCATCTGCTTTTAATGAGAAGATCCCTCAAAGTGGCCCAGCATCTATTGACAGCTTTATAGCCCAGCATGCACGAGGCCAGCTCACTGGTTTGTCCCTCCCAAGACAGCAACAACAGGAAAAAGTCAGATATTATCACTTTTTTAGGAAGCTACTATCAGCACCATTGACAACAGAAGTTTATAATGTTGACTCATGAACTGGTGGTGATCCACTGTATGCGTCAACCCATCGACCAGGCAAAGTGGTTGTTCCTGTAACCTGTTCTCAGCCTCAGACGGGACGCTCTGGGGCATACATGGAATATGTGATGCAAGTTGTCATATTCTGAGAATTACGATGCATTACGATTCAGAATAAAACGTGGACTGTGTACTCATGAGGTGATTCACAAGCTATTCTTCACTGCTTATCATTAATCTTAGAACGATTTGAATCTTCAAGCACTGTCAAACATTAGATCCACAAATCTGGATGAGCTTCTAACTATGCTTCTGAACAGTGGTCAACTGATATTGAAATGATGTATTTTTACTTAATATTTAATAAATTATTCAAATGAAAATGAATTTAAAGTCTGTAAAATAAACACTTTAAATGGCAACTTCTTGATTGTGCAATTACACAATATTACAGTATTTTTCACAAATCAAGAAATTGTATTAAAAAAATATGAAAAAAAAACCCTAAGTAAACACCGTCACCAACAGGACACTCAATCTGGTAACTTTGTGTACAATGGGAACCACACTTTTTCAAATAAATAGGTAACACTAAGGTAAGGTAAATAGGTAATACTAAAAGGTAACAGTAAATTTAACTTACAACACAGTGAAAACGACACAAATCTGACAGTGGCTTTAACTGGATAGAGCGCAGCATAGCTTGGCTTTACAGTTTGTCTCCAGTGAAGCTGAACTCTTCAGGAGTCTGAATTCAATGGATCGACGTTCATGCAGACTATGATACTCCAGATGATCTCATAGCTGGATTTAAAGTCTGCAAGGATTGTGAAATGAAATGTTTTAGATATTCAAAGGTTTATTTAAATGATGTAAATATGTATTTGCTAAATGTTGATGGTAAATGAGGTTTGCATTTCTATTACTAATAATATAAAGGCAACCACTACAATACGTTCGTTTACCGTTTATTTTGTTTAACAGTTTAGACAGAATTGTTAAACAGACGGTAATCTAAAGACGTTGAATGGGAGGGCTGTGGGGCGTTCTGAGCACTGTCAAAATAAAAGTCTAGCATGCTGTCTGTGCCGCTTCTGACACAATGGCCAGAAAAATGTATACATCACCTGACCACTACATCTGATCATTTATATTAAGTGAGAGGAAAATCAAATAAATAAAAAAGATATATATATACACATAAACATACAGAGATATATATATATATATATATATATAGAGAGAGAGAGAGAGAGAGAGAGAGAGAGATAGAGATATATATAGATATGTATATATATATATAAAGAGAGAGATAGAGATATATATATATATATATATATATATATATATATATATATATATATATATATATATATATGTATGTATGTATGTATGTATATAATATATATATATATATATATATAATATACAGTATACAAAACGGCTTTTCATATTCAATATTGCTGCTTTGTTTTTCATATAATCTGATAATCCTCGCAACCCCAAAATATAATGAGGCATTTCTCTATGTCTCCAGGTCCATGTATTTTCAATTACAATAAACTCATCACTAACATACTAAATGATTATGGCAACATCAGAACACCAGCTGCAGGACTGAAAATATGAAAACAAGCAGATAGAAAAGATCCTGCGGCCAACAGAAACATGGAAGCAAAAGTGAAAATAACTCTTCACTTTGAGGAAAAAACACTGTGTTAAACTGGAAGCAGAGGCTGGTTGTCTAAAGAAGCACGAACACACAACCATTCAAAAGCTTGGAGTAAAATCGTGAAAATAGAAAACCTATTTTAATAATATTTCACTATATATATATATATATATATATATATTTACTCTTTTTAGCCTGTGTGAGCACAAGAAACTTTTCAAAAACATTCACAAACCTTACAGGTTATTTCCAAAATTCTTAACAGTAGTGTATCTATATATATAAATGACATCTCGAAGAGTTCGTCTAAATGGTTCTGTCTGCCGTGCTGCATCACTTCCTGCATCCAGAAGAGTTGTGCGGTTTGCACACACGCTCCATTAGACGTGACACTGGAGCCCTGTGTGCAAAGACTAAACTGTGCTGGATGAAGCACTGAACCATCATCGTCCAAGTAAACCCATCTCAACGCTACAGACTCTGTAACATCACTCACTGTAACTGCATTCTTATTAATATCTTCATACACATCATCTCATGAGGTCTTCATGGAGGACACACTTGACCTGACATATAAAAGCTCCAGCTTCGAGTTTAAAATAGACTGCTTTATCCCATGTGTGTCAGTGCGGAGTATCTCCAATCAATATGACACAATTAAATATTTAACAATGATGATGGGTCACAGCAAAACTGAAATCCTTATCCCTAATTTATGTCAAGTTGCTTTACCTTTGTTGGCAACACTTTACAATAAGCAGGGCTCGACATTAACACTTGACCGATACAAGTGGATTTTTGGAAGGGGCAAGTGAAGGAGAATTACAACAAGTAGCCTGATTAAAAAGTCAAAAAAAAAATAAAGGAATCAGCAAAAAGCACTCCACGCTGTCTTTATTGATCAAATTTTAGAAAATGAACGATGAAGCACACATTTATTAAAAGGTTAGTTCACCAAAAAATGCAATTTTTGTCATTAATTACTCACCCTGATGTCGTTCCACACCCATAAGAGCTTTAAAATATCTCAAATTAAGATATTTTTGATGAAATTCAAGGTTTTTTTTAATACCCCTTAGAAAGCAAAGAAATTAGTCATTCAAGGTCCAGAAAGGTACTAAAGACATTGTTAAAAGAGTCACTTTGACCGCAGTGGTTCAACCTAAATGTTATGAAGTGAAGAGAATACTTTGTGCGCAATAAAACAAAAATAACTACTTTATTCAACAGTCTCCTCTCTTTGTCATTCTTCTACGTGGATTATATTCAGCGTTTCCAGGTTCTACAGAAGAACGCCAACTCATTATTGACCGACTCCTGCATCAGCATCACAATGTGTTGTGCTGCTCACGTGATCAGTTTCAGCCAATACCGAGTCAGCGTTCTGATGTATAACACGGAAGCCTTCAATATCTATACAATTTAAACAGTGTAGGAGAATGACAGGGAAGAAATGAAATTGTTGAATAAAATGTTTGTTTTTGCACACAAATTATTCTCGTCACTTTATATCTTTGAGGTTGAACTACTGTAGTCATGTTGACTATTTTAACAATGTCTTTACTATACCTTCTGGACCTTGAATGTGGTAACAACGTTGCAGTTGAACGTTGAAAAAAAAAAACGAATTTCATCAAAAATATCTTAATGTTAGCACTCGATTGACAAATGGATAAAGAAAAGCGTTTGGCAAACCGAGAGAGAAAACCAATCGGCAAATCCTTTTTTTAAAAAGCGTTTTAAAAAGCCATTTAAAAAGCCATTTAAAAGGCGATTTAAAAAGCGATTTAAAATGATTTACAAATGTATTTTTTTATTGTTCTATTAATCTACGTTTAAAAACGGGAATTAAATAAACAACTTTAAATACGTCTATTTATTTGCCTATTTAAAAGTGATTTATTTATTTACATTTTTATGTGTGAATTATTAAATGAATTAATTGATTCATCGTTTTATTTTTATGTGTCACTCTTGGTCCTCCATATGGAACAACATGAGGGTTTGTAATTTCATTTTTGGGTGAACTAACTATATAATACATTAAAATAAGAAAAGATGCATGTGTTAATATTATTGAATAGACCTGAGTTACCATAAACTAACAATGAATGGTTGCATTTATTAACTAACACTAACAAAGATTTGAAAATACTTTAACAATTGATTTGCTCATTGTTACTTAACTGATTAAAGTTATCTAATTGAGCCGTACTGTAACCATTACCATTTTGTTTAATGCCACTCCAATTTGTAAAGGTGGTTTTTGTATCATATCAACACACTTTTCCCTTAACACAAATAATAGGGATATTTTCCATAATGATAATAATAAAATGATGTTTGCAGCACCAAGGACATTGACATTCGTTTACAGTTGAGTTGATTTATTGCGTCAGAGTATGTTGGCGTACCACAAAAACAGAAAGCCACTCGCTTCCAAATAAACAGCGATTTGAATGACTGTGGCTCTCTGGATGGAAATTTTCCCAACAGCACGCTTCTGTAAGCATATGAGTGTATGATTCCAAAACAACTAGAACAGATGACTAACAGGACAATATTAGTTTTACATTCACAACTAACAGAGTCATTCAAAGTGATTTTTCACAACTGAGGAGACTATTGTTCAGAATGAGGCATAAGGAACAGGACGCTTCCCTTCGGGTCTGGATAACACAACCCACACTGTTCTGCCATACCCACCAGGTCACAACACAGAGCTAGAGGGGCCACACTACGATCAGTTAGTGCAGTCATGAAAAAATGTTATTATGTAACTCCAAATATGTGTAGTAGCATAAGAGAGAAGGAAGAATCAAGAGCTTGTTGCCTGAAATAAACTGTGTTCTTAGATGTAATGAAAGAGACACTTGTACATCTGTATGAAAACAAATTGCCATTTGTAGACGTTCTGAAGAGGTCTTTATTTCCTCTTCCTTCGACCGGATATACTGCTTATCCTCTTAGAATTAAACATTTCTGATAAACTACAATTCAATAATGGCTGCCGTTTTCACAAAGTAGATTTAGAGAAAATAATCCCATTATGACTATCTTCTTTCAGATGGACACAATCAAAGTTATATTTGAAAATATCCTGGCTCTTCCAAGCTTTATAAAAAGGTAGTGAATGGTGCTCACAATTTTGAAGCCAAAAAAGGACATCCGTCCATGATAAAAGTAATCCTTACGACTCCAGGGGATTAATAAATGCCTTCTAAAGTGAAGCAATGTGTTTTTGTAAGAAAAATTTCCATATTTAAAACTTTACGAACTATAATAACAACTAGCATCCGGCAGACGGCCATACACGAGTCGAGTTACGACAGAAGAGTGACCTCTGACAAATACGGAAGAAGACAGAGCAAAACAAAACGCAAGTCACGAATAAGAGGACTAAAACATGAATTACTAAAGAGAAATGTCAGAGGAGCTTGACTTTGTTGCCCAGCCCTATTTGTTTGAACTGCAAGAGGTTAAAGGCAAGTTATAAAAGTTAGAGTTTTAAATATGGATTTTTTCTTACAAAAAACAATCATTTACTTACCATTATTCACCACCTGGAGTCGTTAGGATTACTTTTATGATGGATGTATGCGCTTTTTGGGCTTCGAAATTGTGAGCGCCATTCAGTCCCATTATAAAGTTTGGAACAGCCAGGATATTTTTAAATATATCTCTGATTGTGTTTGTCTAAAAGAAGATGATAATATACACCTTGGATGGCTTGAGGGTGAGTAAATCATGGGATATTTTTTATTTTGGGGTGAACTATCCCTTTAAGAATATAAGTAGGCCAAAATTATTATTTTATCATTTAATGTATAAAGCTGAGGTGTGAAATTTGCTTTAAAATAAGTGTAAAACTCCTCACCACAGTGTTAAATAGTATGTTGCCAGGGTAATTTAACAAAGTAAAGTTTAATAATAAATGTTAACTACCACTCAGGTAAGTTGAGTCCAGTAAGATTTTTTTTTTTTTCAAGAAATTAATATTTCTATTCAGGAACGATCCATTAAATTGATCAAAAGGGACAGTAATAACATTTGTTTTCCATTTCAAATAAATGCTGCTCTTTTTAACTTTCTATTACCCGTCTCCGCAAAAGTATTAAGCGATGTTTTGAAAAGAAAGACCAAAATAAGCATATCAGAATGATATTTGACGGATTATGTGACACTGAAGACGCAATATGCTAGTGGTACCTGGTTTCCCGTTTTTCAAAACCCACCAAGAAAATCAAGTATATTCATGTTCCACGGCAGAAAGAAAGGCATGTGTTTGGAACAACATGAGGATGAATCTCATTTCATTTCTTTAAGAAAACCCTTAGTAATTAAGGGTTGTCATAGAAACAAAATAGTAACTGCTTTGTGTAGTGAAAATGGTCCATTTACCTGGTTTTCAACAACCACACACTCCTCATTGAGCCAGAAACGTGAAAATGACAGACTCTGAGACCCCGATCGGCTCTGGAGCTCATAGTGCTGCTCTAGACACCGATTCTCCCTAGTAACACATCTTTTATTTATTAATTGGCTCTGTGCGCATCTTAACAAGTGTGCCAATAGATTAACATACATTTATTAAAGGATAAACCAAAGATTCTTACAATGAATGGAAAGTTTAGCTAACATCTGTTGGTGAAAATATTAATAGACCATTACTATATCTATCTGAATGCTAGGGTCAGTCATTTCTGGATAACATTGACTAGCGATTTAAAGCACTGCACCAGTCAGTGAACATACATAATACATTGCATGGAAATCCTAAGCCTCTGCGCCACTGCACTGCTCGGCATACAGCTTCCTGCTGAAGACGAATCTTTATCCAGTGTGTAACTAGCATATTCACACACACAGACACGAGCCATGGAGCAGAAAATGGAGACGGCAGCCCCTCCAGCTACGTTCACAACTCCAGATGATCATTGCTAACTCATCTTTCATTCAAACATAAACTAGGTCGAATACTTAAAATGCAAGAGCAAGTCTGTGCCGTAGCTTTGAAGACGCATCTTAGGAATGAGCACCGAATGATCAGGGGACACATTAAAAATCCAAACTAGACTTTAATGGAACACAAGCGCAGCCTGGAAGCGAAAACAACCACTAGCACAACAGTGATTTTTCAAGTGGGTCCTTGAAAACTTTATTAACCCTGATCAACTGGACTGAATGAGATACATTTACAGTAATCCTCTGCTCAAGCCACTTGGCCAAGGACAAGGCTGAACTTCAAAGACCTTTCCTGGATCCTGGTCTGGCAACAGCATGATAGCAATCACAGTATCAGTGTAAATTTGCCCAATTAGCCCATTGCCACATTATGACCCCTCTATGAATCTCTCTCTCATATATATATATATATATATATATATATATATATATATATATATATATATATATATATATATACACACATACATATATACACACATACATATATACACACACACATTATATATATATATATATATATATATATATATATATATATATATATAAATAAATATACATACATACATATATACACACACACACACTGCTAATAGACGCCTACTTTCAAACGTTCCCGTGTATCTGTGCAAGCACTCTGTAGCCAATCACAGACATCTGTTGGCAATGGCCAATCAGAGGGGTTCAAGAATCTGCTCAACAGCGCTCAAAATCCTCGGGGGAAATGCTGCTATAGTCATTTTTAAAATTTCAGCACCAACCTGATATCGAAGTTGGTACTTTTGACAACCCTATATGGGACAACTGAAATAAACTTTTTGTATGTAATAATTGCGACAATTTAAAGATTTAAGGTTAAAAAGCATGAATCTCATTGTATCAGAATGCCAGTCATCAGTCTAGTCCGAAGGAAGATAACCCACAGCTTTCGAGTGATTCCTTACAAAAGTGTACAATAAATATGCTAAACATGGAAATTTTGAACTCGTCACACAAATTTGAGCTTTTCCATTTAATGGCGTCGCGGGTTGACAAACCCACTTGAAGGTGCATATCGCCACCTACTGCACGACACCGGCATGACAGCTGACGAAAATTAAAAGAACTGGGCCGATATAGATCAGTTAAAGAAATGCTTAATTGGACATGCCAAATAAAAATATGTAATCAAGAATTCATCGGACAAAAGAGCACTGAAAAAAAAAAAGTGAGATTAATGGTTGATATTAAAATGCTATATTTTACAAACAAAAAAATAAACCAGTTAAAACTAAAGAAATCATTTAAAATGTCACAAGTGAATTCAGCCTCAAGCGAGTCGCTATTAAACGTTTATGTAGGTTTTTTTTTTCCTGAAAGTATGCTCAAATATCCTCGAAGGCTGCATTTATTTAATTCAAAATGCAGGAATACAGTGTATAATATTACTACAAATTTAAAATAACAGCTTTATATTGTAAAATATTTTTAAATATAATTTATTCCTGTGATCAAAGCTGAATTTTCAGCATCATTACTCCAATCAGAAATCATTCTACTTTGCTCGTTTACTTCAAGAAACATAGTCATCATTATCAATGTTGAAAACAGTTGAGTTGCTTCATATTTCTGGCAAAAGTGATACATTTTTTCAAGCTTCTTTGATGAATCGCAAGTGCAAAAAAACTGTTGTCAATATCATGAAGAGAGCCATATTGATGTGCTCAATCAGTGAGCAGACCTGACTGCCACTAAATGGCTTATTAAACATTGATGAGGAAGTCATCCAGAGGCAGCCGCAGAGGGACTGATGGCTGCTGGACAGTTTGGCTGGTCGCGGGAGGTAAAAGCATCAGAGCCCTGCCCGGGATAATCCATTATCCTGCACCAGCTGCCACACACTCCCAGCCCCCAACAAAACAACCATTTACTGGCAGCTTCCTGCTGAGTCTCACTAACACACAGATCTGTGCCGGACCCGTGGCTGGATAATCACGCCAACTCACCTAGTTCTGAGGTGATGGTTCTTATCTGGACATAAGGAGACAAGATGGATAGCAAACAATGGGTTTACAACCAGTTAACCCTTCAAGACTTCATTTCGGGAACTTGAATCCTTGCATAACATTGAGAAAAACTGTAGGTTTGTATTTGGAAGTGAGGCAAAGGTTACGTATGTAGAAGCCTTTCACAAAGACTGCATGTCTATAAACACAAGGGGTGTGACGAGATCTCGTGGCACATGATCTCGCCATATTAAAATGTGACGAGATTTCTTGTTGAGGTGCAAAGCTGTTTCGCAATATTGCCGTAAGGGAGTGTGAGGGTGAAATTAGCATAGATTATGCCACCGCTGTATTTACATTACACATTCCACTGTCGCTTGCTTTTTTATAGAAATACCAATTCAGTTGTATCATGGTCGCTTCAGTTGTAAACTATTGTAAGCGTCTGCTCTGCTTGTCCAGCGAGAGCTGCAGAGTCGCACACAGAGCAGTAATCACAGTTAACTGATCACATGACGAGATGACTGACAAGACCATGGCAGAGGATTCGATGCTCAACAGAGCCTAAGCATCTGATAAATGTCTTATCTTGTAGAATGCGTGACTAGCTCCGTCACTCCTATACAGAGTATGTGTGATTGCGAAAGCAAAAGTAAAACGTGAGCTCCCTGATGCACGCAAATTAGGCTACATATTAGGCTACACCCTGGGCAGGGTGAGGTGGATCTGGAGTTGGAGTTGTCCCCCTCTTTTTCCACCTTGCATTTAAAATCGATTACGGTACATGTCCACAGATGCAGAGCAGACCGAGAGTTTGCAGTTGAAAAAGTCGGTGAAAACGCTCACTTTCAGTGGACATCCATTATGAATCTGACTCCTGCTGCACATCTGAATTTAGCCACCGCATTCAGTTTTTAATTGAAGTGTCTGTTCTGTAACCTAAATAAATTACTTATTACTATTAAAAAAAAACAACGGTGGGGGCGGTGCTGCGGTGGGCGAGTGATGTTGCGGCTGAACACCGGTAACACTGACTACCACAACAAACCTAGTCTGAGACTCGTGTGAAATCATACAGGATAGAAGTCAGCCAAGTTGAGTTTGTGGCAAAACCTTTTACAGTGCTTGTATATTGTTGTCTATCTATGCATATAATTCATGCACCTGCAGACTATTTTTCCCATCATTGAGGATTTCTTAATACTGTTTAAAAAAAAAAAAAAAAATGTCTTAGTGAACCCAATCTCGTATCTCGTCTCATGAGCTAAGAGTCTCGTCACATCCCTAATTAACATCTTCCTGTCATAACCCTCATCTGTCATTTGCATCCAGCAAAACCAAGTGAAATCTTACTCTTATGGTAACAGGTTGATGATTTTTTTTATGCTTATAATCTATTCAAGTAAATATATACATATAACCTATATATTATAAAGTTTTATATATAATAATTAATAATTATATATATATATATATATATATATATATATATATATATATATATATATATATATATATAAATTTAATTAATACTTTTCATATTTCTAATTTATTAAATTTGATTTATAATAAATATAAATTATACATGTATATCAGGTTTATAGCAGCCATTAGCCACTGTGATTTAATGTACTTAAGATTAAGACGACTATTCATAAAGCATCAAGCAAGGTGCGACTAAATCATGTGCTGGTGCGACCAACTGAGAAAGTCTGGAGCCCTAGCTCAAGTGCAGACTTTTGCAGAACCAATCAAATAACTTCCTCTCATGACCCAGTCCTCAACTTCTCCTTCTGTGTGTTAAAATAAGCCAATATGACACTGAGAAAGCTCAATATAACCACATGATTACCATCATCCTTCCTTCAGAGTAGCTTCCAGATGCATATAGAGTCATAAACCTAAAATATTAACTTGAACCAGATGTATTGGCGTCACATCAGGGTGTATTGAATATACATTAAGGACAGTGCTGCAGATGTGTGAACCACAGCAATAAAATTAAGCCTTTTTGTCATACAGTGAATGTTGCACAAGTAAAAAAGAAAAAAGATTGTCATTTAACGAAGGCAGCGACAACTAATCAAAAATTAATGCTTTTCATTATCAATTAATGGGGTCTTACCAGCTCACTGTATTCTTTAAATTTTATCATTTATTATATATAACAATACAATTACATAAATATATATACAAATGTGCAGATTTTTTTGTATCCATTATATGAATTATATAGTCTTCAGTATGCACATTAAAAGAGAAGGCTAGATGACAGTCGATTAATTGATTAAAATAAATTAATAATCAAGTGAATAATCTATTATCCAGATCTTTGTGAGTTGCAGCTACAGCTGTCAGGATTATGACATTTTACATGGCGATTAACTGTCATTCAAATCAAATAATTGGGCCAGAAGAGATGAATCTCCGCTCAGACCGTCTGAGATCATCAAGCACAACCGGACTGGGGAGAAAAACCCAATGCATTTTAAAATTCACCTTTCGGGTGACAAAATGTAATTAAAATTCCAAATGCACAATAAATTCTCTCAAAATCCTCACAATCAAACGATTATGTAATCCCACCATGCTAAGTTGCAGCCCTACTTTTTAAAGGCTTTCAGTGGCAGAGATGCAACTAGAATCTTGACACTGTGAGAGAGTGCTAAAATGTCAAGTAAACTCATTTTAATACAAAAGGTACAGACTTATGAAACTGACAAACATCACAAACTACAGTCAGGATGACAATACAGCCCACTGAGGGCAAATAACTAGCCTCAACCTTCATTACCCAACAGCAGAAAACCACAATAGCTTCTGCAACTAAGATCATCTGATGCAAACTCATTTATTTTATCACTACTAAAAGTTAAAAAAAAACACTGACATCAAGATTACAACATTTATTGTTATAACTGATCCAGCAATAGCTGCCAAAAACCTTATATGGACTTTAAACTAGAATTCAGCTGGTGTTACACAATAATGAAGATGTAAAAGACAGAAATAAAGCCAAGGGGAAAAAATGTGGCCTCCCACCACAATTGGACCGATGGTAACAGTCACCACCATTGGTATGAATGGGTCAGTGGCTTTCCAAACAGACAATGCAGTGTGTCTGAGGGACGGAGCCCCTGTGTCATTCATTGCTCGTGTTTTCAGCTGTTGGGGCAGACATTTACGCAAATCACATCCATCAAGCAAGAGGTGAGTCGCCTTAAAGTCTTGCCTAGACAAAATGGTGCACGCATGCAATTTTCAAATTGACAAAATCAATCAAATACTCTCTTTAGCGCATAAACGCAAAAACTGATCCCACAGTTTATTCTGAAAAGTGAGCACACAGTTCATAGGATGAGGTGAAACCTGAGGAGGAGGACACGATGACCGAATCGAATGATTTTGAGGTCAGGTTTGACTGGAGTGGCTTTTATTCTCCTGAAACGCAAAGGATGTTTAGAGAAGGGCTGACAGGAGCAGAGTATCTGCAACATGTCAGAAATATCAGGACGAGCATTCATCTCGAGTTAAAAAATATCCCTCGGGGGGTTGGCACTTTGACTAATGAGGATCCTGTCCATGCCGTATTATTGTGAAATTTGGAGAGGGAGTGCGAGAACGCTCTATGGGGCAATGGAAAAAAAAAAACAGTAGAATGTTTCTCAGGGCGACTGAAAAGGTTTGGAGGAGAAGAAAAAAAAACACTGGAGTTGTTTGGGCATGACAGTTCGAAATCTGGCCCTCCTTTCACCTTCACCCTCGATCAGATCATAGAAAGAAAAAGCACTGGTTTCTTGAAGTTTCTAGAACAAAACAACGTACATTTGCAATAAGCCAACAGTGAGCTACACACTATTGGAAAAACAACTTTGTTTTTCTGCAATATACAATATGAAAACACAAAGGAAGTTACATAATTAGTAATTCTAGAATGACTGGGGGGATTTTGTTGGGGAGGGCATCTGCATTCAAAAAAAAAAAAACTTTTTTCTGTAGATTTTGTAGGAAAGTCGGAAATCCTGCATGGTTTGAGTAAAGATTTGGGTGATCACATTGAGTTTACGCATTAAGAACCGACTCATACCGTAATCCCTAGTTTTATATAAGCTCTATGTTGACGGTCAATGTTAACCCCTTAAAACTGGAGGCATTTTTAATGATTTCCCATATAAGTGGCATGCTAATTATTTTTTTTGCCAACTATTACTTTAATCATGTTTGAAGTTTCTCGCGTTACAAAACTACTGAGAAGACCACACAAAAAAAGTGACACATAAGACTATAAGAAAGTATATATGACAGGTCATAAAATTTGGGATTGTTCACAATGTCAATCACAACTGGGAGAAATTTTGTGTTGATCTAAAAGCAATGAAAAGTTATGGCATTTGGAATCATGGTCGCAGTTTATTCAAAAGACCAAAAACCTCTCCAAACAAGTGATCTGAGGGTTTTAATCATCATAAGAACTACTTACATGCGTACGCAACACAAAAAATAAAAATATTGGTAACCCTTTATTTTACAGTCCTTTTCCCCATGTACATACTATGTACTTACTATAGTTTTTTATTATTATTATTATTATTGCAATAACTGGGTAATGACTAGGTACTAACCCTGAACCTACCCTTAAACCTAACCTTAACCCATGTAGTTACTTCACATTACTCTTAGGTAAGTACACCAAGTATATGTAGGTGAACGTACTGCAAAATAGTGCAACCAAAATATTTATAATTACATGGAGTAAGAAACAAGTAATAAGATCCTAGTTAATGAATGATGATCTTCCAGTGCGGTTTCAGTCGTGCGCTTCTATTCCATGGCGTACAGTAAAGCAAAACCTGTCAATCTGAGCGGTCAGTCCAATCCAAGCGTGCTCCTGGTGCACCCGATTGTCCCTACTCACCATACCTGAGTTTGAGTTTGCATTGGTTGAACTTTCAAACAACATTGTGAAACACATGATCGAGACGCGATCGGATCCTGGAAGTCCTGTGGCTTTGTCCAAGCAGCACGTCATGTCTCTCGATTAGGATTTTCTATGCATCATGTTGTGTTGTGTGTGGGCTCGTTTGAATCGAGACAACCTGTTATAAATAAAGAGGTGCGATTTACTGAAGCTTACAGCTTTCACAAAGATACAAAGCAAAACGTGGTGCAAATGCCTATTTTCTATACCGTTTACATGGCACGTCGGCAGCAACTTTTTACGGTTCGATGTCATCGAATTGCGATCGGTTCGTGAAATCGACCAAATTTTGCAACTACTGGTCGTAGAATGTGATCTGTTCTGAGGCCAGTCAATGTTTGCACTTGAGTTTTCATTGGCCACATTCACGCCGTTTTTGACTAATTCAATAAATGATGTTTTAGTGTGATTATTACCACATATATAAACACAAAAACAAAATATAATACAACTGTACTGAAAAAAATAAAAATAACATTTTATTGTAAAATTACAATACTAAAATATCTTCCTTTTCAAAGAGTATCAAATTTTTATTTGAAAGTGTTGCCAGGAAATAACGGATTGACTCACATTGAATGAAACAAGCCATTCTGACACTCGGAAGCACTGTATCTTGAACTACGTGTGCAAATGACGCGTGCATATATTACATCTATATGATTTGTCAATTGTACTAAGCCATATGGCGATATTGATTTTATTTCGATATACCGTCCAGGCCTAGCATATATCTAACACTAACGTATGTCACAACGAAGTGCAGTGGCCTCGTGCCTATAGGCTAGGCTTTACAAGAGAGCTGAAAGGCTAATCTGTGTCATGCTCGCGGCCGATGGCCTGAAAGCGGAGGAGGGGAAGGAAGGGGGAGGGGAGATCGCCCACACATGCCTTGTGTTGGGGGAGGATATTAACAGGAATGACTGGAATTCTCTTTAGTCCAGCCACCGCTTTGGGTCAGGTGACTTCAACTCCTGAGGGACACCGACTTTTCAACAACGTACAATCCTCCAAAATATTCATCTCACAAACTGTATAGTGGTTCATTGCGGTCCATACATCTGTAAAGGTCGAAAGAGAACAGCGTTTGTTTTCAAAGGCATTCCTGACACAAGCCCTGTCCTGACTCGGCACCTAAAGCACACCGAGTACATGTCAGAGTGGTATGCAACGATTCCGGGTGGCCTGTGCTGTGAAAAGAGAGATGCCTCACACAGTATAGACCATTTGACCTGTTCAAAGGCAGCAAAAGGACTCGTTCTGGACATACCAGACATTTCCAATGTAATGGGAGTTGCAGCTTGCTCATTTCCTCCTGTTTAGAGTGAAGCATAACCCAGGGCTGGACTTGTCTGTTCAGCCCAATTAAAGAGGTTGCGCCTTCTCAGAATTTAAGGGGGTGAAATTGATTTAGATGTTTTTTGTGTCAGAGAAAGAGTTGGAATGTGTTGTACCTTTTGCTTTTGAGTGCATTTTGTCCTTTTAAATGAAAACCAGACAGCTGATTCAGCTTTGCTCGGCCAATTTAATCCATAGGAGACTTCTTTTAAAACCTACTATTGAACAATACTGCATCAAAGATGATAAAATATGGAATAGGATGAAGTCTCTGGTGTCCCTAGAATATGCCTGAAGTTTCAGTTCAAAATACTACACAGATCCTTTATTATAGCTTGTCAAATTTGCCCCTATTTGGGTGTGAGCAAAAACACACCCTTTTTGTGTGTGTCTCTTTAAATGCAAATGAGTGGCTGCTCCTTACTTTAACAGCTCACTCTTCTGGTTGCTCAACAACAACAAAGCTGGAGAATCTCACGCAGCCAAAATGAGGATTGTCAGTAATGCGTTCAGCCACATTGGTCAAACCGGAGACACACTGATGGAGAGACTCCGGAAGAAGTTACAACTTTTAGATGTTTTTGAATGGCTGGTGGATAAATTTATGTAATTTCTGTGAAGCGGATTCAACTCCTCAACCAGCATGTGCCGTCATGTTAATTTTGTGCGTAAATCCAGCGTTGAATTGACCCTCGTTTGTGAAGCATTCCGGTGTAAAATGACGTCATCACAACAACTCTTCCTCTTCTCTAAAGCAGCCCAACATGACCTTGCCCCCTTTGTTGCATGATCCCGGTGTCAGGGTTTATGTACATTTTAGGGTTTGAGATGTCACTAACCTGGGAAGAAGCTCATTGTAGTCCCTACCAGCCGTTTGTTGTAGTCCTTAAAAAGCGATGCAAGTAAAAGAAAATGTCTCGTCGTAACTTTGCGAATGTTGCTTATGCTCAAACTGCAACATTACACATAAACTAAAGTTAAAAAAAAAAAAAGGTTAATCATAATCAACCAAAACTTTAAACAGTGCACAGTTCACCATCAGGGAACATCTGTGCGAGTAAACAATAAAATGAACCATCTAAAACCGTGAATAGTTTACTAGTCTGAATAATTAGCATACAACTGCTGATCTTGCGGTGTTGAGTAGCGGTTTAATGTACAAAGTTATGAGGGTCTAAATTAGAAAACACTATAGACCATACCAAAAGGGTTGATAATGATATTCGACATATCATAAAAGCAAAAACAAATTGCATGTCAAGGCCTTTAAAACTGTGTGCGTGTCAGGACGGCAACCAGGAATGTCGTGAAAATGCGGCGGCGAGAAAATCTCAGCAGGTGCGAGACTTAAAGAGTTGCAAAGCTGCAGAGTGCCTGTAAACAGAGAGCATGGCCAAAACCCAAGCTTACACAGCACGAACTGAGCTTACATGGCAGGGCCCACAACTTTTCACCTTCTCTCTGGCTGGCAGTTTGAAACAGCCTCTCCAGCCACTGCAGGTTCTTTTTAGGTTATTTGCTGCTTGTTGTGAAAGTAGGCTAGTCAAAGGCATCTCCCACCAGTGGGAATAAGAGGCAGCAGCTGCTGTGAACATGGACAAGTGCACCGTCTGCTGTATGCTGCAACAAACAAGATGATTCCTCCATCAAGAGGCTCGATTTGCCCAGGTGACATCTCAAAGAGCACTCTTTTTGAAATGCATGAGGGTAGAATCTTGTTTAAAGTCCCTGCAGGCACACATGACAAGAGGCAGCTGGTAAGTCAGGTACAGTTTACCAGCCCCACTCCATCCTTTTAATGGGGTGAAATACAATAGAGAGGCATAACCTGCTTTGCAGCTTCATTAGGACAGGAGGGTGAACTCTACAACTCTGAGTTTCTCTGTACAACTCTGTTTGTGTACAAGAGGTTCTGAGTGCTCCTCAACAGCTAGAACGTGGCTGGCACCGGTCAAGAGTCAAAGGAAGCATTCATACTGAAATTTTTTAATAATTTTGGTAGTTATGCCAATAACAAGGCCTGAATATCGGTGCGGGATTGCGGGTTTAATGCACATCATTTTTCACTTTCCCACAGGTTTCGCTAGGGATGGGCGATATTGGCCAAATATCATTTTTCCATGTCATGCAATAATAAATATTTATCATGATTTTCATTTATTATTAATGGGGAAGTAAATGTTTTCCACAAATTTGTTAGACCTTGAGAATTAATGTAATGTATTCTTCACTACCCTTTCATTTAGGGGCTATTATGAAATGCATTTCATTTTTCCATAAATTATTTTGGGCGGGGATTCTGGGTTTCATGACTTAATACAAACTTTTAACAATTTAATCAAACTTTTAAAAATGTAATAAAATGACAAATCAATTAATTTACAACAAAACATTGCATTTTTATTTTTTGTCAGATATAACAACATTAAAAACAAAATTTAAAACACGGATGAAAAATATCTTAGTTGTATGTTATTCCTTTGGAACAATTATCATTACTTTGAGAAGTACATTTTAGTATAGAGTAGTGATATATTTCTGTTAAAAGAAAGATAAATTTAAGTTATATATTTAAGTTAAACAAATTTTATTTTGATAAGTTGTCGTGAAGATCTTTCAGTTTTAGTTTCATCTGACAGTAGTTTTTCTTAAATGAAATGGTCACTTAAGTTCATATAATTTGTTTGGAGTCTAGCCAATTTAAACATTCAGCACATGTACTTTATGTTCGCCAGAGATCGCACACATAAAGCTGCCTCTCAAACAGCTCGAGTGACAAATTGAGGTTTCATGGCTTTACTGAACTTAATCAAATACATTCAAAATTACATCCAAATGTCCATCTAAGACCATTTCTGTAGTAACTCTTACTCGAATACTACTGTTGCACACTTAAAAAAAGCACTTTGTTTAATTTACATCTTTACTCTTATTGTATTTGTGCCACTGCTTGTAATGTTTATTTGTTCTCGTTTTATTCTGACTCTTCAATTCAAATTCAGTTCAGAGTTTAAAAATCAAACTTCCATGTGCCTGTGTCTGTAAGCTATTTAAAAAAAAATTACTCTATTGTAAAAACACAAATACATTGAGTGAACAAACATTTAGGTCACATTTTTAAGATTAAATTTATGTGAGTATCAGAAGAAGGAAATCCTAATGTAAAAGGAAACAAGTATCCACAATAAAACACACAATTTTAGCAAATATTAATTTAGATATATTAAAAAAAGTTCTCTAATAATGCCTGATAAACAACAGGGTACACATATTTTAAGAACTCAAAATATCCATTTTTCATAAATGAATATGTAGCATTTAAATAATTTATATTGGTTTTTAATGTTTATATAAACAATATTGAATTTCACTATATGCTAGTTATCAGACAGAATTGTAATGCTAGTGCATCTCTGCTTTGGATAAAAGTACATGCCAAACAGTGTAAAAGTAAAACATTTGTTGTTCATTTAGTGGGGAAGTTTAATTAAAAAAATTGTGCCATTCCAAATTTTGACACAAATAAGCCTGAAATCATATATGCCTTTCATTTGTAAAAGTTTGGCAAATACAATATATCAAATTGCATGCCATCAATATTGTGGGAGATGGAGCAGTGCAAGTCTGCAACAATGACAGTTCACACCAAAACCTGCCAAGGAGGTTAAATACTATAGCCGATGTGTTCGTTCTGTTTAATCTTCTCCTTTAATTAGTCTCCAGTCTGCTGTCGAAGAGGAAGTCAGGCATAAACACCTGCATACCGCTCTCTCTGTCACCACTGACCTTGGCGAGCTGCGTTTGAGAAATCAAGCAAAGGAGAAAGACACTGCAATGATTAATAAGTGCTCTGCTTGTTGCTTTGGCAAGAGAGCGCTGTTATAAACTCAGTTATTAGAGGCATGCGATAAATTCATGAACTAGCCAAGCTTGACTTCCTGTCAGGCTCTTACACACAACAAAATGGATTCATGAGCACTAATTCAGGATCATTAGAAATTCTTGTGCAACACTGAAGAGGAATTTCTCCAGTCAGCGCTCGTCCTCGCTTGGAAAATTGCCCCAGTGAGACAAGATGGACTGTGAACTAACAGATCCGGTCAATAGCAGAACGCGAGGCGCGGTCAATATGTCTGTCAGTGATAATGAGGTTCAGATCCCGTAGGGATCTCAGACACAAAAATGTTTGTGAATGCCGAAATTTCTAATCATGTGACTTATTCTGAAAACCAAAGAATCATATGTTTTAAATGTTTTATGAAAAGAGTAACGTGGCTTCACATACAAGATAAAAAAAAAACAAAGACAGGACTTGATTTTATTCATCGGGAACTAATTGGATTGCTGTAGTTTGCCAATTGCAGCAGATCGTAGTTGAGCCGTGATGCATACACACAATCACAGGACACTTCACGATACAATACGACAATATCACGATACAGCAATTCGACGATAATCACTATACTGCTAGACAATTCTATAAATGATACATCACGATATCTGTTCAACTATGAAAAAAATGAATTCAAACTTTGGAGTAAAGGTTCTTTAGGCTAGTTAACTAATATTCATATTTCCCTCATTCATGTTCAGCGCCACCTCAAGGATTCATGAAGTATCGACGCTGGGAACAGGGAAATCTATTTAAAGTGCCTTATTTTATAAATTAAACTATCGATATTTGGCGCCAGCATATCGATTCTCTTATATCTCTCGATATATTGCCCTATCGATATTTTGTACCACCCCTAGTATGGACCAGGCCGTTCAGCACGGATATGATTTGCGAATCAATAGCCAAGTTTAACCATCGTAGAGTGAAATCTTATCACCGGCATGTTTTGTCTGGGAAATATACACATTCAAGCCATTTTAATCCATTCAAGCACAAGGAGGAGGTGAAAGAACTCGATTTGATACTCGTGCACTGTTACCAGCACACACAGCCGCAGACACAGGAGCGTTTTCAGATTGAAACCGAATTGATTCCTCCTTCACGTCTCCTTGCGCTTGAACGGATAATGCGCAAAATAAAAAAATACCAATGATTTTTCCAGGTTGAGTCTATTGCTGAAGATGCTGAGAAGAGTCAGCTGTCAGTATACAATATGAGAGTGGCCTGTAGATGCGAAATAAAAACGATCACGACTCCACGTGGAGTTTGTTTTGACAAGACTGCGCAATGCATAGAGCGGGACACTTCAGATGTGTATTTAAAACACACAATGAAATTGTGTGCAGTGTTTCCCACACTGACCCCCTGCCATCAGCTCCAGCGTCTCACAACCTCTCACACCCCAAGAGCGTGAGGTCTGACTTTCCCGCCGCAGAATCGCCTCTCTCGGCGTCTGTTCTGTGCAGTCAGTGAGTGGCAAAGAAGTACGCAGCCGACTCATCAATAAATGAGTTTCCAAGCACCTGTTACTGACTGTTTGGGCTTATAAACAAACACAGCTTGTCTGTAAATATGCACATAGGTAGTTCATCAGACAGCGTGCTGAATCAGACAAATAATAGCGAAAACCACAGCATAGGGGGCCATTCACGGCACACCTAAAACACATGGAAAAGGCATCCGCGCCGCCATCTACTTGCATTAGTTTAAATTCAGCTGGTTATTTTTATGCGTTAGTTAGCCATTAAGCAACAAAAATTGATGTTCATGCAGCCGATAGACACAAACAAATCAGGAACACTTTTGTATCGTCAATGTAATGAAAGTGAAAAAGTGAAAGTCGTGACGTGTTGTCAAGTATGGTGACCCATACTCGAAATTGGTGCTCTGCATTTAACCCATCCCAAGTGCACACACACAGCAGTGAGTAGTGAACACACACATACACACACAGTGAACACACACCCGGAGCAGTGGGCAGCTATTGCCACAGCGCCCGGGGAGCAATTGGGGGTTAGGTGCCTTGCTCAAGGGCACTTTAGTCGTGGTATTGAAGGTGGAGAGAGTGTTGTTTATTCACAATTCCCACCTTCAATTCCTGCCGGCGTGGGAATCGAACCCGCAACCTTCTGATTACAAGCCCAACTCCCTCACCATTAGGCCACGACTACCCCCTAATCCATATTTTGTAGGTTTGAAAAGATAGTGATCAACGTCAAGTGTTCTAAAAATAGCTTTTTAAAAAATTTAAATCGCTTTTACTCACAAATATTCATCAAATCACACATCAGTTGTGGTAAACGGAAGTATTTAATGCGCAGCTTGTCTGCTGTACGGCTCTGTGATCAGTAGTAAATGCTTCTCCATCTGACAGCCAGAGGGCGCTTTAGCGCAGAAACTCAAAATGCGCCTTGCCGCAGAAGACGATAACGCGCGTCATATCGCTGTAGCGGAATAACCAGAAGATTGAAACGCTTTGATTGATTACGAATGACTAATAAACACACGACTGCTTTATTCTGTGTAAGAAATCACGTCATCTCACAGAAGGATGCTCAACTGTCGTTATGAAGTGAGTTTGGAGTAAAAACAAGTTATTAAATGTCTTTCGTTGGAAATTATGTTAATAAATGCTTATGTCTGGAAAGATGTTTGACGGGCGTTGCCTTTTCAAATGTACATTATAAGCCACTCAAACTCAGTGCTTTCCGATGGATTAGCATTTAGAGCCGTAATTCACTGACAAGCAGCGCATTAAAAAAAAAAAAAAGTAGTCGCAGCCTTTGCAATTTCACAATCGCGTTTAAGCTATTATCAAGTTCTATGTTTCTTTTCGTATTGTGCGACAAATAGTGCAGTCCTATTACGCAGGACGTTTGAGCTTCAGCAAGAGGTTTATTCTCCCTGGTTTAGGTTCACGGACCAATGTTTGAATAAAAGCCTAAATTCAATCTGTTCATCATATAAAGCAAAATTTGGACTAAACCGCTCAATACTTATGGATTAGTTTTATGACCTCTTTATGAACTTTTGGAAGCATCAAAGTGGGAGTTGTGTATATCTCTATGGAGGAACAGAAAGCTCTCAGATTTCATTTAAAATATCTTTATGTGTGTTCCAAAGATGAACGATGGTCTTACGCATTTGGAATGGCATGAGGGCAAGTAACTGAAGACAATTTTCATTTTTGGGTGAACTAAACCTTTAAGTATGACACTTAAATGTTAAAATCATTACAAATGCCTTCAGTTTGAAAAGGTTAACAGTGACCATCAACAAAGTGCTTACATATCACTTCAATAAAGCTTGAACGATAGGGATCGGCAGATCATGACGACAAGAAATCGGTTGTCGCATCAGCTGCAAAAATCCTGATTCCTAATTTCAGCCAATAACAAAGTTTTAAAGGAGCAGACGCAATTACTCCATGCCGTCTGGCTGTACGAACGTGAGGCAGGAGTCAAAAACATGTGCATATCTTACTATAGGGCATATATTTCAACAAAAGCTGTTTATCGGTCACTTCCAGAAAGCCACGTGTGAACAGAAGATACATTTCATTTACCAGAAAAGGTAAAGCTTCACTTGAGGAACACTTCATCAAATGGAAAAGCAAGTGTTGAGAGCAAGCCAATACTGCACTTTAGAGCAGCATTAGTGCATTGCTTGTGTTTAACCGGCGGCAGCATAACATCTTCCACGTAAATCATTAACCTCCACAATCAAGGGCGCCATAAGAAAGAGTGTGGCCTACCAGTGCTGTAGTAAGACAAGGGGAGTTTATGACTCCTGGAAATTGGGTCATACTATGGCTCACTCACCGTGATGGGATGTGAGGTGGCACCTGCTAGTGACGGGTTGCACGAGGACAGTGGCGGTCTTTACAGGAGCAGACACACTGGGGTGTAATCTCATTACTGACGTCAACCCAACACTCAGGACAGAGAGTCCACTCACTGTGAAGGCCAACCGCAAGCAACAGGACCAGGAAGAGTCCAAAAAGGGCCCCCCCCCCCACTGCAGTCCTGTTTACACTTCAAACTGAACACCACCCTCATGCAAATGGTGATGGCAATCGCAACAATAAATGCAAGAACATCAACAGGAATCAATGTCCCCAGACTTTATACAGGGACACATTTGCATTGCCCTTGAAAACAAAGTCCAACTTGTTTGTCAGACATTTATCAGCAATATCTGTTTAACCTGCTGTATTATATTTAGTACAAGTATTACTAAAGTCACTAAATTACCAACATGAGCAAAACTCAAGTTCTGATTGATAGTCCACAGTTTTAACCATGTAAAAGGCCTTTTAGTATGTAAAAAATGATCAAAAGAACACTGGTATTACTATTTCAGGATGAACATATTGGGCTGAAGCTTAGGTGAAAGTATCCATGAATTTTTTTTTTTTAATTATTATCACTATGTTTGAATGAGAATCAATGATGGCCCATCAGGCTTTTGATGACGGTTTATTTGTACATCTCTCAACCACAATTTCAAAGCATTGTATTAAATGTTTCGTTTGTTTAGAGCATATTAACAAGGCCAGGAATCTCAAGAGCAAATGTCACGGCAGCAATTTTGACAATAGCCTGAAGTCAGCTGGGTGATTAAGGCAAATGTAATAACAGATAAACAGGTCTTAAAGGGACACGCACCAAATTCTACACCCAAATGCATCAACTTACCCCATTCCAAAAAGTCCGTCACATGTTTTTCCCGTTTTAAGGGCGAGTTGCTGCACTCGTTGTATAAACATATGAGAATATCCAGCAGGGTCTCCACACTCAGTGACTTTTCGTTTTTCTGATGGCCATCCAGCAGCAACTGCTCCAACTTCTTCAGGCGCACCTTCGCAGACATTTTCTTCCAATTTAGCGACCACTCCCACAGCCAGAAAATATAAAATAGCACTAGTCGAAATTAATACAACGGGGATTAACTTATAAATATATACAAATGGGATTTCTCTGGCTGATATGTGTGGAGATCTGAAGTCCCAGACTCCAAATGCTAGCCAGCCATCCAGCTAGCCAGCTAGCAAAATGTGCCCAACATTGCGCTCAGATAAACGAAGACCTAACGCGCCTAACCCCGTTGTTGTCCGCTGCTTCCCAGCGTTTCCACCCCCTCCTCACTCCCGAGGCCCTGTCGGCTCCATTCGCCTTAATCCGGACAAATCTGTACTTTCCACTTTGCGGGATGTGTCGGGGCTTTTTCTCCCGTCGAATCTCAGGATGACTGGACGCTCATTCCGCTCAGATGGAAATCTTCAATAATAAACGCCCTACACACATCCCTACATAAATACGCCCTCCAAAAACTGGGAGTGGGTGATTTTACTAAGTAGGCGAATTTTTGCGTCTAAGCTGGCGCTAGCCGGTCTGCTTCTCCCTGAAGCCGAATATGGCTGCATTCGTGTTCAGCCTTGTCTAGCGCTCCCGAATGAAGAATCCAGACCGGGAGAGCGGAGCCCCGCCCACTGCACCGGAAACGCCGGGGATATATGACGCCATTGTTTGATTGACACCGGGAGGCAGCTAGCACTGACCTCACCAGGAGCTCTCGTGCATCTGAAGTGCTCAGAATCACAAATTCCAGCAATTACGCATGTAATTTGTATTATAATTTTATATATGTACTATAAGTAATATGTAAAAATTATATGTAACAGTTTTTGAACGCTATATGTTTCTATGTCTCTTCTGCTCACCATGGGGGCATTTATTAGATGACAAAAATACAGTAATATTTTTTACAATATAAATAACTGTTTTCCATGTGAATATATTTTAAAATATAATTTATTCCTGTGATCAAAGCTGAATTTTCAGCATCATTACTGCAGTCTTCAGTGTCACATGATCCTTCAGAAATCATTTTATAGTAGAAAGCTTTTGTAACATTATCGCTACCGTTCAAAAGTTTGGGGTCAGTGAGAGTTGTTGTTGTTGTTTTGGAAAGAAATTTTAGAAATGAATACTTTTATTCAGCATGGATGCATTAAGTTGATCAAAAGTGACAGTACAGTTTTCAATATATTCACATAGAAAACAGTTATTTTAAATTGTATTATAGTTATAAAATTTTATATTATTTTAAACGTTTCACAATATTACTGTGTTGAATAAATGAAGCCTTGGTGAGCAGACGAGACTTCTTTTAGAAACGTTAAAAAATCTTACCATTCAAAAACTTTTGACCGGTAATGTAATTTATTAATATTAATGCTTAATATAATATTATTAACAATATTATACAGGCTGATAGTTTAACATTCAGACACATATTGAAATATGTATAATAAATATCTGGATTTATAAATGTATTCACAAACAGATCTTTCTGAGAGATATAGTTTCTAGATGGTTGCCTCCTGTCTAATCTTGTGGCAAATAAGCTCAAGTATGTTTTTCACACACTGTCCATGTTTCCAATGTACAGGTTCCAGTGCAGGATACCATGCCATTTTAATAATATTAATAATATTTTGCTATATGTTTTGCATTTTGGGTTTCAACGTTCAATTGCAAAGATATACACATCTGTCAACAATAAACCCAACAAACACATAACGTTCCCCTAATGGTAGTTTTCGGTTTTTATTTATTTATTTATTTATTTTGGAACCGAAAAATAACGTTCTGTGAACGTTCTTTTCAGGTTTTATTTATTACAAGCATAAAATAACGTTCCCAGAACGTAGCAGGGTGGTTATTTTTTAATAACCTAGAAATAACTTAAACAGAATGTTCCTTCAGTTATTTTAGGTTATTATTTTGCAACCATAAAATAACATTCTGGAAACCAAAAAATAATGTTCTTGGAATGTTAAGAAAACTATCGTAGCTAACCGAAAACAAACCATAAAAAATTACTTTCTGGGAACCAAACATTTTTAGCTGAGAAGTTAATTTCCATAAGTTTTTATTCTCATTTACTGGAGGAACGTTTGACATTAATGCTAATCTGAACTGTGAAACCCGAAAACAACTTTTGCTGATTATTTTTTAAATACCTGCCTAATTCATTGATGCACTCGCACTGATTTATTTGTAAAGCATGTATTCAATTCTAACTCCACACAAATAGAATCACTCAAACATCAGTTTTTAAGGTGTCATCTGTGGTCAAAAGATTCAAAAATGTCCATCTGCAGTGTAACGCCTTGACCTCTCCATAGTCTCTCATAGCAATTACATTTACTCAACACAGATTAGAATTGCCTGGTCGTTCACTAAGCCATTAGTCAGTGACCTTTTCACCATCCCACTGCAGTCTGCTCTTCCAAGAACATTATTTATGATCAATATTACACTATTATAGGCCTAGTTATTTATTCATTAGTTGATCGGTGTACTCAAATTGCTAGCCATTCAAACTGATACTCATCAAATCATCATACCGTCAATTCTTTGAAAACACTGACCTCTGGTGGTGAGGATGAGTGGCCATTTTATCCTTCCCTGCAGTCTTAACATCTCCTAATTGAGCTTTTTTTTTTCTCCCAGATGAATAGCAGACAGCTCTGGGAGACAGAATTGTGTTAGTGGCTGTTCAATATTTTATAAGCAGAGGGCTTCAGATCTCTGTGGGAGCTTGTAAGTGTCAGGACGGATTATTTTTAGTGTCTCAACTGTAATTTCGGCCTTTTGCCTACATTTTGGTGCCCTGGGGTGTTTTTGGGGGACACACAAGCTCGGGGGGGAAAAGATATCCTGCAGAGCTTATTTGAACACTTAGCTTTTCTCTTCTTTCTGGTTCGCCGTTCTCCCAATCCGTTCTGACTTGATAGAAGGTGGGGGAAAAGCTGCACTCATTCACTGATTCTTAAAATGGCACGCTTTACCCTGCTTTCTCTCCTCCAATCACCCTGAAGCCTGACAGCTTCTGTTGCCATGCGATAAGAGTTCAAAGAGGGAAGCACCTGTAATATATAAAAGGCAGCAGAAGTAAGTTACTGCTGGGACTGTATGTAAAAAGCCTGTTCACAATACAGTAAACTCTATCATATTACATTGGTCATGTAAGACATGCTAATTTTCTTTTATCTTTGAGCAGCAGAGGGAGCACCAGGCGTTAATAACCATCAGTGTACAATGTCCTGCACATGCATGCATGAGTGTGAGGATACACTGTCAAAAAATTACTGTAAATTTTACAGTATAATACTGGCAGCAGGGTTGCCAGCCAGTTACTGTAAATTTTACAGTAGTGTTACTGTTATTTAATTTACAGAATTTCCCTGTATTCTCTGATTACAGTAAATAACTGTATTTTTTTTAAATTATGAAGGGTCAATTTACAGCAATATTCTGTAAATTTGAGTCAAACCAACACGTGACCCCAGAATGCATTGCAGTTTACAGCAATATGCTGTATTATTAAAAAACAGTCAGCGGCTGTAAAATAATGCTGTAATTTTTTCAGTAATTCATTACAGTGTAATGTAGTCATTCTGTGTGCATTTGTAGCATAACCCTTTTCACATCACTGGGGTTCTCGGAAGCGGAAGTCGTCATAGTTGGGTAAACTTCTATAGCCGTGAATGGGAGATGACAGCAAATATATAATTCTTTATTTGCACTTGCTCTAATAGTGAAAGAAAGTGCATTTCCACAACTTTCTAAAAGAGGGAAAACTATAGAGAGATTACATAGATTACAGCAGTCAAAAGAGAGAAAGATTTCAAATTTACCACTTCACTCACTCCGCCTTTCTATAGACCCTTTTCACAACGGTCATTAACGGTAAGTTTTTTATATATTCATTTTTTTTCAAGTATAGTGTTATAAATGTACATGGTATTATATTACGTTTGCATCAAATAATAATAATAAAGTTAACAATAGTTAACAGTAAAAATCCGAATCAGAATACTTTATTGAGCCCTGAAGGGAAACTCTTTGTTACAGCAGCAGCTCGTCTTTACATTAATGCACACAGGAATTACTAGCAAAGAAAAAAGAAATACTATACACTATAATAATACAGGTCAGAAAGAAAAATTAAGTACCAGGTGGTTGCAAGTACAAAATAAAGTATGAATGAATAAAATATAAGATCAAATAAAATAAGTGTGAAGTACAAGTGGGTTGCCGGTTGAGAACGATAGTACGGTATAATAATACTGAGCAATAACATAAATATCTTGGTATTGCATGTACTGTCAAGTTGAGTGTAGTTGTATGAAACGTTGATATAGAGATATATAGATCTATAACTAGAATTTTGCACCGGGGTAATAACAGTATAAAACATGACATACTTTTCTCTTCTGACTGTTATGAATTATCTCTATCAAATAGAGAGCGTTATCAATCGTTATTTTTCCACTTTTTGAAAGTTATGAAAACTCTTTTGCTATTTGTGTAAAATATATTTAATGAAGTCTCTCATTCACCACTGTAAAAGTTAGAGAAACCCGGAAATGTGGAAAAGGTCCATTAGAAACCACAGACTGTAAAAAAAAAAGATGGGCAAAGCACCTTCACTCTCTTCTATTGTAGTAAGTGAAGCTGCCAGTGTGCCAATATGGCGCTGACTGAGCCTAATGACCTTGCGCATAATGACCTTGGAGCCAGAGTCTGCGCAGTAGTCAGTCCCTCCAGAAAAATGCAGATTTTTTTAATTGTTGTGGTCAAAATCCTTGATTATGCGGCATATTTTCTTAAAAATGTAATGGAATATGCGGGATATTTTTGCAATTTTATGCGATGAAATTGCGGGAACTAAAAGGAAAAAAAGGTGATTCACCCAACACCCTGTTCTCACTAGACTACTACCTTCATGTAAAGAGTCATTTTTTCTTACTTCAAGCATACCAAATCACAGAATATTTAAGTTCTCATTCTGATTTATTTCAGACCTTCATTAACACATGGCTCAAACTTACTAAACATTGAGTCAAACAAGTTCCGTAGCTTTACAAAAGGAATATTCAACAACTTCTGTAAAAATGAGTAATATATATACAGGGCTGGGTAGGTTACTTTTAAAATGTATTTCACTACAGATTACAAAATACATGCTTTACAAAGTAATTTGTAACATATTCCGTTACATTACTCAAGTTTAGTAACTTAATCTAAATACTTTAGAATACTTTGGAATACTAATAAGTGTGGAACAAACACAAAAAAGGCATGCCCTTTTCCCTCAGAATTGCGTGATATAAAGTTGCAATTGTGAGTTATAAAGTCAGAATTATGAGATAAACTCACAATATTGAGAAAAGTAAGAATTATGAGAAATAAACTCACAATATTGAGAAAAGTCAAAATTATGATAAACTCACAATATTGAGAAAAGGCAAATATGAGATATAAATTGACAATATTGAGAAAAGACAGAATTATGAGATATAAACTCACAACCTAAATTCACAATTGCAAGAAAAAAGTTTTGCAAGTATTGCAAGTTTAAATCTCCTAATTCTGACTTTATAACTTGCAATTGTGAGAAAAAGAAGTCAGAATTGCGAAATGCAAACAAATTGCGAGAAAAAGTTGCAGTAACCAGGGCGTTATAAAATGACTCACAAACAACGATCACAAGACTTGAAAACAGTCGTGGATCATCCAGGACATGACAGGACAGTTAAGTTAAGAGTTAGGCAATTTTTTTTTATAAATTCAGTCATTTTGTCTTGTTCAGGACAGTACTAAATAAAAATAACAACTTTTTTATGATCCCTCTTAAAAGTATTAAAATGTTGATGAAACTTAACTCAGACGGTCAGAGTCAGAGAATCACCAATTGCTGTTTTGATGACATTAAAATTCAAAGTAATCACTTTGGTGATCTAAAATACTTTTCAGATGTAACTGTAATCTGATTACCACCCATTTAAAATGTAACTGTAATGAAATACAGTTACCCAAATTTTGTATTTTAAATACGTAACTAAGTTACTTGTATTTCATTACTCCCCAACCCTGTATATATATATATATATATATATATATATATATATATATGTATATATAGCTAAACAAAACAGACATCCTCTGTTAAATGAAGTGCTTCCAATGTACAAAGTGCAATCTTTTACTGCAACGTAAATTATTTTACACACTACTAATATACAGCGTCGACTTCTGTCTGTGGTTCAACACGCAGTTGCACGAAGTGCAAAATAATTTGCCCCCACTATCATGTAATACACTGGGAAACTGCTTCGCGCGGTCTTTTGCGCTTATTTTTGTTGGCAGATGAGAATGATTTGGTGCTTCATCAAGGTTTCACCGCGGGGTTTGCAGATGATGTTCACGTCACGTAATTACGTCACTTCATAAGGTTCCCATGGCAATAGGGGGAAAATAACGGCTCTTTACTTGAGTGAAGTAAACGCAAAATGTTTTCTGCTAAGATATATGTGACTTTTTTGCAAAGACAATACAGGGATTGTTTGCTGAAATCGGCAATCTATGCGGCGAAATTGCGGCGTGTTTGAAAAAATGCGACCCCCGCATAAATATGTGGACTTTGGCTGATTATGCAGGAAATCAAGTGATCGCATAATCGCGTTTTTTTGGAGGGATGGAGTAGTGAGCGCGAAGTGGGGTCGCGATATCAAGGTAGATTACATGGAGACCGCGGGATCTATGACCTATACAGGGAGTGCAGAATTATTAAGCAAGTTGTATTTTTGAGGATTAATTTTATTATTGAACAACAACCATGTTCTCAATGAACACAAAAAACTCATTAATATCAAAGCTGAATATTTTTGGAAGTTTTAGTTTTTTAGTTTTAGCTATTTTAGGGGGATAACTGTGTGTGCAGGTGACTATTACTGTGCATAATTATTAGGCACCTTAACAAAAAAACAAATTTATACCCATTATACCCCATATTTATTTTGCAGTGAAACCAATATAACATCTCAACATTCACAAATATACATTTCTGACATTCAAAAACCAACAAAAAACAAGTCAGTGACCAATATAGCCACCTTTATTTGCAAGGACACTCAAAAGCCTGCCATCCATGGATTCTGTCAGTGTTTTGATCTGTTCACCATCAACATTGCGTGCAGCAGCAACCACAGCCTCCCAGACACTGTTCAGAGAGGTGTACTGTTTTCCCTCCTTGTAAATCACACATTTGATGATGGACCACAGGTTCTCAATGGGGTTCAGATCAGGTGAACAAGGAGGCCATATCATTAGATTTTCTTCTTTTATACCCTTTCTTGCCAGCCACGCTGTGGAGTACTTGGACGCGTGTGATGGAGCATTGTCCTGCATGAAAATCATGTTTTTCTTGAAGGATGTAGACTTCTTCCTGTACCACTGCTTGAAGAAGGTGTCTTCCAGAAACTGGCAGTAGGACTGGGAGTTGAGCTTGACTCCATCCTCAACCCGAAAAGGCCCCACAAGCTCATCTTTGATGATACCAGCCCAAACCAGTACTCCACCTCCACCTTGCTGGCGTCTGAGTCGGACTGGAGCTCTCTGCCCTTTACCAATCCAGCCACGGGCCCATCAAGACTCACTCTCATTTCATCAGTCCATAAAACCTTAGAAAAATCAGTCTTGAGATATTTCTTGGCCCAGTCTTGACGTTTCAGCTTGTGTGTCTTGTTCAGTGGTGGTCGACTTTCTGCCTTTCTTACCTTGGCCATGTCTCTGAGTATTGCACACCTTGTGCTTTTGGGCACTCCAGTGATGTTGCAGCTCTGAAATATGGCCAAACTGGTGGCAAGTGGCATCTTGGCAGCTGCACGCTTGACTTTTCTCAGTTCACGGGCAGTTATTTTGCGCCTTGGTTTTTCCACACGCTTCTTGCGACCCTGTTGACTATTTTGAATGAAGCGCTTGATTGTTCGATGATCACGCTTCAGAAGCTTGGCTATTTTAAGACTTCTGCATCCCTCTGCAATATATCTCACTATTTTTGACTTTTCTGAGCCTGTCAAGTCCTTCTTTTGACCCATTTTGCCAAAGGAAAGGAAGTTGCCTAATAATTATGCACACCTGATATAGGGTGTCGATGTCATTAGACCACACCCCTTCTCATTACAGAGATGCACATCACCTAATATGCTTAATTGGTAGTAGGCTTTCCAGCCTATACAGCTTGGAGTAAGACAACATGCATAACGAGGATGATGTGGTCAAAATACTCATTTGCCTAATAATTCTGCACTCCCTGTATTGTTCTCTCCATGAAATGTAATGGACGAAACCTGAACAACAAAATTATACGTCAAATATTTTTTTTCCCCCAAAGATGGTTTCTGTCATTGTAGGCAGTTTTTATCACGCTTTTGTAAGTTCAAGTATTCTTCTTTTTTTTCTTTTAAATAAGTTTGATGCTCTAAAGTGTTTCGAAGTCATGATCGACAGCTTCTCCGAGCAAAGTAGTCACCAAGGTGGCGCAGACTTTTTTTCTGGATTTGTTTTAGGAGGAGTTTGGAGCTTTAACTTTAATATCTACATTTTCACAACTGTTTATTTCACACCAACATAATGAGCTGTTCTTTAGTAAACTGTAAAGGGTACTGCGGGAGTGTGGGCGGGGCCTTGATAGCGCGCGGCTCCACTTCACGCTCACTACTCGGGAACCAAATCCAAGATGTCTGCGCCATACTGGGGCATTGGCAGCTTCACTTTTCTACCATAGAAGAGAGGTGCTTCATCCATATTTTTTTACAGCCTATATTCCACAGGCCTATCATATATTTCATGAGTGTTTACAAGGAAATAAATGATCTTAGTGTTGATAGCATCATTTTAAACTATCAGTTAAACTATGACATCCAATTATTTGTGTGCCTCTTTCAATGTCCTTTTTTCTATCTTTCCACATATTTGCTTTTGAACTTGCACCATACAATGAATGCTAATGGCTTCACTTTTGTAAAATGTCTGGATAATGGATTTATATATATATATATATATATATATATATATATATATATATATATATATATATAATATATATATATATATATATATACACTATTAAGTTTTTCTGAGAGATAGTAGATAGTTGCCACCTGTCCAAACTTTTTCAACCACAGATGCTTTTTAAACAGTTCTTAAATATTTACATTATTGGTTTCATTATCCAGTACACCTTATTCTGTTCCAAAAAAGGTTAATATTTTGTTTCCTAAAGAAATTCACACTGTCACAATTTATCACTTATTTAGATCAAAAGGATTTTAACACCATACGGAACTTAGTAAAGCACTTTCAAAGTTTGATTGGTAGCATATAATATTATGGAGTACTGTATGAGGGGTATATGGTGAATACGATTATATATAGAGTGAGTTATAGAGTGAGTAGACATGCCACTCCAGCACCAAATATGATTTATATTAATTCTTCAATCAAATTTAACATTACGATCTGATGTTAGAGATTCCTCTTCAGCCAGAGGACATCATGATGTTGAAAGAAATTGCAGTTAATTACTTATTTTCCTCAGAGGTGCTTTCAATCTGAGACTTCCACAAAAGCTGAAGGAGAGTAGGCAGATGCTTGAAGTGCTAATTGGTTGAATGAATAGAGAATGTCAGAAAGCAGGCCTGAAGTGAATTTATATACGAGATGGCAAAATCACTGAAAGGTCAGTCTATTACACTCCTCCACACACGCAGAGTTCAGAGCTCTTCATTCAGAGAGACACAGCAGTCGGATAAAAGAGTGAAGAGGAGAGGAGCTCTACATTTCAATTACTCAAGAAAAGTCTGCAAGCCGGTTGCTCTGTCCCAAACCTAAACCTCTTGAACTCTTGAAATTACATTTCATTTTGTGTTTGGTGTGAGACTAGAGAAACTAGTCTAGTCTTTTTAATGAGAAAAAAATGTCAGCAATACAGTGGCCCCTAAAAGTATTCGAATAATTAAAAGGGGTGGTTGATTATGATTTTACTTTTTTAACTTTAGTTAGTGTGTAATGTTGCTGTTTGCAAAGTTACGATGCTCAAAAAGTTCAATCCAAAGGGAGATATTTTCTTTTACAGAATACTCTGTTTAAGGACTTCAACAAATGGCTGGTAGGGACTACAAAGAGGTTAGTGACATCATAAACCCCACCCCCAAGAACATGGAACAAAGGGGGTGGGGCCATGTAGAGAAGAGGAAGAGTTGTTGAAGTAAAGTGTTGTTGATGCCGTCATTTTACACCAGACTGCTTCACAAACGAGGGTCAATTCAACGCTGGATTTACAAAAAAGATTAACATGACGGCACATGCTAGTCGATGAGTTGAATCAACTTCACAGAAGCTACATACATTTATCCACCAACCAATCAGAAACATCCAGTTTCAGTCTAAAACTTCTTCCTGAGTCTCTCCATCAGTGTGACTCCGGTTTGAACAACGTGGCTGAACACGTTACTGACAATCCTCATTTTGGCTGAGTGAGATTCTCCAGCTTTGTTGTTGTTGAGCAACAGAAGCACAAACTGTTAACGCTCCGCCCCCTTTTGGAAAGGGGCAGGGAGCAGCAGCTCATTTGCATTTAAAGGGAACAAAATGTCGTGTTTTTGCCCACAGCCAAATAGAGGCAAATTTGACAAACTATAATAAATTATCTATTTTGAGCTGAAACTTCACAGACACATTCTGAAGACACCAGAGACTGATATTACCTCTTGTGAAAATGGACATATTAGGTCTCCTTTAAAATGGTGGAAATGTCTTTGCACTTTGTAACAAAATATCAAACGAGTGGCATTTATTATAGAGAGAAAAGCACATTTTCTAAGAAAAATAAATAAATGAAATTATTTTTAGGTTAAAATTTGCTATGTTGTTATTTTGAGAAATAACTGAATTAAAAATCATATTGACACCAGTCATTTAGACTGGCTCAGAAAAGTGAAATTAGTTCTGATAAAATGTTGTTTTCAGCTGACAATCTGTTGATATATTTTTATAACACAACAATATTTAGACATTTTTAAGTGTGACTTGAGTGTACAAATACTTTTTGCCGATCATAACTAAAAATCTTTTGTCTTTGGTGCAGGAATACATGATTGTTGTGCTGAACCGACATTGACTCTTTCTGTTTAAAAATTAACATGCACAGAGGTATATGTGTCAAAATGGATACCTTTCCTTGTCAAGTTACAGAGCCACTGGAAAAATCTGCCTGCCAAGAGGCTTAGGTCTGGGTTTTGCTGGATCCTGGGCTGTGAGATGATCACTCAGCCTCTATATGAACAGCAGCATCTCCTTTCACTCGTTACTCGCTCTGACATCATCATCATCACCATCAGGGCTGAGCCAATAGGAATGCGAGGTGCTGTGACCTCTGACATTTAACTTCTCTCCCTGTTTTCCATCACGCTGTGTAATCTGACACAAATGCCAGCACATAAGATACCAGCCTAATAGTTAAGTGAGTGTGTGAACTCCAGAAGTCTTGACTTTTTACATCACATATCACTTGCAATCTGGTTTAAATAGCTCAGAAAATGAATCACGCACATTTAATTTTCACACAGATAACTGTTGCGTCTTAGTGATATGTTTTTTTTATTATTATTATTTAAAAATGTATAAATTATATCATGGTCTGGTTAGCTTGAAGTTATGATAAACATTGTGGCAACAGTTATGTATTTGAATGTAGTTCAATTCATTGAAAAGGTGAACTGGGTTCATGTAAGCCAATTCAGAGGCTGCATCCTTCGAAGGTTCAAACGAAAGCTGTCCCGATTCGAAGGCTCCTTCAGATGGGGCCTTAAAATGTGTCCTTCTTTTCCTGGACGATGAAGGATACAACAGATGGATCCTTCACGGCCTAACCTACTTCAGAATTCATTATACGCTTGTGACAACAGGTTACACTTTTAAATGTACACACTCAAAAATGCTGGGTTAAAAACAACCCAAGTTGGGTTAAATATGGACAAACTCAGCGTTTGGGTTGTTTTCACCCAGCAGTTGGGGGTAGTTTTATTTAACTCATCTATTGTTTAAAAATGACTATATTGCTCGCTTAAAATGAACAATAAAATAAAAAATCAGACATAATAACTAGAGGCAACAATAATAATCAATTTAATAAAAGTTTATTATTTAATTATTATTTATTAAACTAAACAAACATTAAGTCTTGAGTTAAATAAAACTGCCCAGCAGGTTGGGTCAAACATTTAGCCCAACCGCTGGGTTAAAACAACCCAATTGATGGGTTTGTCCATTTTTAACCCAATTTGGGTTATATTTAACCCAGCATATTTTTAGAGTGTAAGTATTGGGTTTCAACTTATTCAAATATCTAATGATACAACTGTAAAAATTCTATTTTAGAATTAGAAAAATACAGAGTTATTTTAACTAAACATTCGTTTTTGTTCTGTATATTGTTCACTTTTATGCAAAGCAACATACAGGGGAGCGATGTTAGTCACCTAAACAAGTGTCGCGTCAGTCTTTTTGCTTGATGCCTTGCATAAAATTAAAAAAAAATATATATATATAAGCTAGTATTATAGTAAAAATGAATCAACCTACTATACTGGGCTAAATAAACAACCCAATTTGCTGGGTAAAATGAACCCAACATGTGTTCTGTCCTATATTTACCCAGCCCTTTTTTTAACCCAGTGTTTTTTAGAGGGCAGGTTGTGAACCCTGTTTTGTTTTGAAACAGTTGAATATAACTTTTAAGAAAGTCCAGTACAAACGTTACTGCCGCTCGTCAATGACAGCTGTCACAGTTGCTAGGCGACAAGAACAGTCCTCCCTAGGCTAGACCGTCCCATTTAACAATGCTCGGCCCGACCTTCACTGCCTTTGAAGTCCGCATTTCTTTGAAGGATGCAGCCTCTGAATTGGGACACAGCAATACAGTCACATGACTTTAGAAGTTAATGCAACACAAAGAGTTTAAAGTGCCTTATGCCATGAGAAAGTATGGCTTGGATTTAGGTTATATGGTGTTGAATGTGATTAAAGTCAGTTAACTCAATTCTCATTCTTTTTTTAAGCCCTGATGCATATTCGATTTCTAAGGTGTCACATGATAAGGCATGGCAGGAAACAATTATGCAGACAGTAATCAGTCAACCTATTAATTACTCACTACTCCTAATGTGTGTTCACTATAGGATGGGTTAAATGCAGAGGACAAATTCACTTTCATACTTGTTTAACATGCAGAGGTGGAAAAAGTGGTGAAAATGTACACTTAAGTGAAAGTATAGATACTGTGTAAAAAAGAAAAGAAGAAAAAACTTACAGGTTTCCAGATTCATTGACATGATTTTGATAGTAAACTAAAGGATTTTTTTTATTCATGCAGATTTGATGCACTAAATTTGTAAAGCAACCTGTTTAATCACAATATTCTCAAATTTGTGATTATATCCAATGTTACCTGAAATTGCTAAGCGTTAGTATCGTGCAGTAATGCATTACAATATTGCGTTACTCCCTAAAAAAAAACTAAGTGCACTTTTTATGGATAGTAATGTGACACAGCAGCAAAGACATTGGTTAATAAAGTGACATTAAATACATAAAGTATATTTGTGCAATTTAACCAACCGGATCTTACGCCAATTCGTATGTTTTTTACGAGGTGGCTAAATTGTATGAATTCGTACGAATGACATACCCCTAACCCCGCCCCTAAATCTACCTGTGACCAGGGCTAGCCACCTCGTAAAATATGTACGAAGTGGTCTTGAGATAGTGTTGAATTTAACATATTTAATTATTGAAGGTTTGAAAATAATGCAAACTACAAAATGCATACAAAAACGTCATGCGTAGTGATTCTTTACAAAGTGACATTGCCATCTACTGGCCTGGCAGCATAATACAACGTTTTTAGTCTTTTCACAGATCTATGTGAACAGGATCGTTTTGACGACGTTGATGTCTGTACGTGAAAAATACAAAGAAAAAAAAGTTTCCATTTTTAGTACATCGATGTCATGTAAACATATCCTGAAAGGGTAAAACATGAAGATGACAAATAGCTACTTGAAAAAAGTAATCTGATTACTTTTTGTAATGCGTTACAACACTGTTATAAACTGACTTTGTCATGTTTTCCCATCTTGTGATGCAATTGATTTAGGATGGTGTTCTAATATAAAAATAGTGAGGAGAAATATAATTAAGAATAAAAATAAAAATGTTCAATACAATTATAGCTAATAAACTAATAAAATACAATAATAAAGTATGTAAAATATTATCTACAAAAATGTACCATAACCCTTAAAAATAAATTGGTTTATTTATTATGGTTGAGCAAAAATAATGATCTCGCGTGTATATTTATAGAATAATTATTCATGGCGTTTATACCTTATTAAAAATATTAACAATTCACTTTTTTTTTTATTAAAAATACATAGTCGATAAATCATTCTTGAATTTTGGAGGAGGATATTTGTGAAAAGGTGACAATTTACTTTTAAAAGGACTGTCTGAGATTCAATATTTCATAATCCGTTATTATATTAAATTATAATTCCTTATAATTACATATTTTAACTGAGATTGCTGTGAAACCATATCCCACATCTGAAGCAAATGTTTAATAATGATGTGCACAATACTATCTGCATCTTAAAACCATCATCAAGAGACAGATGTCTCTCTTGCGCGCGCACACACACACACACACACGCAATAGTCGTGCTCTTGTGACTCGGGTGAGTGCGCGTGAAATTACAGTCGCTATCTCAGTCGCGCGCTCTGAGGTAACAGTTGCAGCGCTTCAGTCCGAGACAATCTGACTTGAGTGAGTCTAGCACACACATCCACTGGAAAGAGCAACAGTCACGAGCTTCACACGGAGAGTCAACACTTCTGAAGGCTACAGGTATGAACACTTTACACATCAGCCGTTCTAACGCCGTTCACAATGCGCGCTCGAGCTTGAACTCAGAAACTGAGGAACACTCAAAGGATTCACCAGCATTCAGTGGTCCGGGATCACTGCGAGACATTTTCGTGTTTTGAGAAAGATACATTGCCTTTTGTCTACTGACTTCAATTAGCCTACTGAACGCAAGTCTGGGGTTAGACGCCTATGCAAGCTTTTAAAGAACGAAACGAAAACTTACGATTACTCAGTTCTTGATGCTTGTAACTCATGTTAATCAATATCATGTTTTAATGAAAAATAATTGTTAAATGTAGGCTACTATTCTTATTTCTATTGCCATTATTCATTCAGATTTAGCATCTTATTAGTATCACCATGCAACTGCTATTATATACATTCTGATTTTGAAGGTTTTCCCAGTGATGGAATAAAACAAAAAAATTAACCTAACTTCATTTTTTCCTTATTTTGTGAAGAACTTGTTTATAATCTAAGAATCTTTTTCACTTTAAAGAACATTTTGTGCTTAAGGTTCCATGATGGAACTAAAGATTTCAATAAAGAACCTTTATTTATTTTTAGAATGTAATTATTTCATCATTCACGCATCGTCATGCCGTTCTAAATTCGAACGCCAGGAATTCTTTCTTCCATTTATGGTGTTACGTAAATGACTTCCGTCATGTGACCTGGCACTGATTACTTCATACACGAGTTACTTGTTACTGATTACTGGATCCCTGTAATCGGTACCATAATCTTTTTAAATGACACTTTTTGTGGGCTAGTCTTATCTCATTATTTGTTGGATAAAGTCGTCTAACTAATAAACGGTCTGAATGCTTATAAGTAAATACCTTTCCAGGATGGCGATACTTTTTGTTGCATAGCAACGTTCTTTTGGGACTATATTCTTGTGAAGGAATGGTATTTTAGGAATGGCAGTTTCAGTCATAAACGGTCAATACAAATAAAAACAATACAATCAAAGGTTTTTTACATTCGTGTTATTAAAATTTCGATTAATTTTAAAAGGCACTTTGGCCTTGCTATATTGCGTGGAGGCTTGCTTTTTTTGTTGCAGTTGCCCTTTTTATTTATATTTTATTCTCGTACCTTAATAGTTAATAATAATTTGATTTCACTTGCATGAATAAGCTTGTACTACTTTGATAAAAATGCAAAATTGAATAGTTCATACTTCTGTGTTCCACAGAAAAAAATTAAGCTATATGGGTTTGGAATAGCATGAGGGTGAATAAATGATTTGTGGGTGAAAACACTTACATTATAGCTAACATTTTGCAGTTTTAATGGACAGATAAGCAGATTTATAATGTCTCTTTCAAGCAATTTAACACTTTAATGATCTACTATTCCAATTTTGCATGAAATGGTGTTTTTATTTCTTCATATGACTTGTTTTGCAATCAAGCTCTGGCTTTTGTCGTTGTATTTTGCTCAACAGTCAATTATTTTAAAGCTAGTGTGTTATATTACATGTTTAATTCATGTGTTTTGTGATTACAAGAGTTTTGCCATTGATCCATGCAGACTACAACTCCGGTCAGTTCAGTGCCGGTCATTTGCCTAGATTTGAGTAAGATTTTCCATGTCACCAGGAAGGGGGGTGAGGTCTGTCGTTGCACCCAGTCATATTAAATTATTCAGATGCCATCTCTATTTTTCACAGAAACAGAGCTACGCACAGCGAGACACCTTTAATATGTAGAAAAGTCAGAAATAGTAGTGTTTGTAACCACCATGCTCTCAGGGGTTTATTGAGCATGGGGGTTTCTTTAAAACAGTGCACTGAGCCACAATAACACCTGCAGCACTGTTTTTCGGGGCTGCCCGTCCGAAAATATTTTGACGATCATATGAAGTCTTTGTGCGGCCGCCTACAAAGCCAGTCTTCTACAGTGCTTTGTCTCACTATAAATGGCACCAAGCACAATCACAGCCCTTTGATCTCTCACTCAAGTCCCTTTTGTCTTTGCCGCTCACTTTCACCAACGAAAAAGCCTGTATGCTAACAAGGGTCTGGGGAGAGAGCGGTGTTTGTGCTGGTCACCATCAACATAATAGAAAGCATGAATAATCAGTCCATTTTCAACCAACATTAAAGGCAGAGAACATAAACAGCTTAGTTTCTTTATCTATCTACCATCCAGCATCTGTGTGGTGCTAATGAATCTGAATGTCGCTTTGAGTTAAAAAGTATATTTATTTATTTTTGGGTTATTTTTCATGGTCACTCTTTGAACGGCTGTGATTTTTGATAGCAGGGTGTAAGATTGTAGCTTGAGGGTCTTTTTTATCAGGTATATAGGTGCCGTTCTTTGGTTCAAACGTTTTATTTCTTCATCGTTTCATTTTCACTGTCCTTTAATCCTTTTTCTTTTGTAGTACTGCTACTTTCTTTCATCTGTTCACCCGCACTTTTTTCACAGCATCTCTCGTTTTTTGATTCAGTTGAGCCAACCAGTTCCCAAATGGAATAAAGGGTAAACTACAATGATAATGACAGTATAATATCCTCTCTAGTCTCTACCGAGACCTTTTGGTTTCTCAGATGAAACAAAACTATCTTTAAAGTGGCTGATCTGTAGTAGAGGACTCTCATTTCATCTGTTACCTGTGTGGGTTTAGAGTTTCTTTACATCAAAGCAGAAGAAGCGTCTCTTCACAGCCTTATCTCAGATCAGCTAAGCCTGGATACTGGTTTTATCCATGCAAATGATGAGGTGATAGTATGTGTGTCATCAGATTAAAAAAGCAGGTTTGTTTAGAGACGGTGTGCAATATAGTGAATGAGCATTATTGTATGCATGCACAAGTTTGATGCAGTATAATAATAATAACAATAAAATATTGCAATGTAATAAGTGAAAGTCTACATGTTAGAATAAACTGTGCAAACACAATGAGACTAAACTACAACTAACTAACAAAACCCCAGTCTTTAGCAAACAAATACCATGTTCTGATGGTGCTAATGCACGTTTTCATGGTAAAGGTCCATGTTAGTCACCCAGCCTTTCGTCATTCACACAGGACGGCGTGCATATGTGCAATGCGGAGGGCTGAGGACCACCAGCTGCTCGCATCAGACCATCAGATCATGTGGCAGATAGATTATGCAAGCCAAATGACTGTCCTGTGTATTACTTAAGCAGTATCTCACGAGCAAGAGTACTGTCATAATATTGCTCAATAAACAAGAAGTTAAAACTCAGTATCTCACATTTTAGATGCAATGCTACGCCGACAAAAATGTTTCCAAATGAAGCCATAACAGAGTCGATGAGTGTCCTTAAACAACACACAGTTGTTTTGCTCCAGAATGAATCGGGTGAATGATTCAATGACTTGTTCATTAAAACAGCCAGATGTTTTGTTCCTGATTGAATCAGTGTTTTTGAATGAAGGAATGAGTGAATAATAAATTACTTGTCTCCATCCACTGGTATAAGAACCAGCAGAAAGAGCCAATTAAAGGGTTGATTCACCCCAAAATGAAAATTACTCCATAATTTACTCAGCCTCGAGCCTTCCTAGGTGTATATGACTTTCTTCTTTCAGACAAATGCAATCAGAGTTATATTAAAAATATACTGGCTCATCCAAGCTTTATAATGGGATGAATGGAGGATGACATTTTGAAAAAATCCACGCGGCTCCGGGGGGGTTCATAAAGGTCTTCTAAAGGGAAGTAATGCGTTTGTGTAAGACAAATATCCTTATTTAAAACTTTAGCAAGCTTCTGGCGTGACAGCCTAATGCTTTCGACTTGCATCCAAAAGCGTTAACTTCCACAACGTAGTACACAATATATATAACGTAGGACATGGTGTAGTACGTCATGGCGTTGTGTAGAACATCAAGTTATATGTCGCTTTTTGGAAGCGAGTCGAATTCGTATAACAGTCACGCTGGAAGCTGGTTACTTTAGTTTATAAAGTTTTAAATAAGGATCTTTGATTCGCTTCAGAAGGCCTTTATAAACCCCCAGAGCCGCATGGACTATGTTTATGATGGATGGATGGATGCACTTTTTTGGACTTCAAAATCTCATCTTCCAATCACTCCCATTATAAATCTTGGACAAGCCAGGATATTTTTAATATAACTCTGATTGTGTTTGTCTGAAAGAAGAAAGTCATATATACAAAGGATGGCTTGAGGGCGAGTAAATCATGGAGTAATTTTCATTTTTGGGTGAACTATCCCTTTAACATTCCCCAACACAGTCTGTATGAATTCAGTACTGCTATTCAACTAAAACTATTAAATAAAGCTGAAAAAATAAAATTTCAATTTAAACTTAAAAAATAAATTTAAACTTAAAATTATAAATGTTGCCTTACTAACTAGCTGTAACTAGCTTAGTAAATAAGTTTAAAGAGGAGTACTGGTGATATTGGGTCATTTTTGTCATTAGGAATTCCTCTTGGAATTGCTTTGTTTATTATTAAATTTCGTCGCAATGGTACGATACTTGGAACAAAGTTTTGGCACTTGCTGTGTGAACACACACACACTCACAATCATGGACATGATTTGAAAAGGTTAAATGGTCCTAGTGTCCTAATAGTCACACTTGTATTGTTGTAATATTGAATTATTGGAAATGAATGGGAGATAAATTTCATCTACTGGAACTCCTCATCAAACTTTGGAACATAGCTTGTTTACATCTTCATTAACATGGCTTTACTGAAGTTGAAGATATTATTTAATATCTCTGACCCAACCTGACAACTTTAGGGTACATTAAACAAAAGTTTTTTTAAGTAGAGTAAGTTTTGAGAAGTGATGTTTGTGATGTTCATCTCAAGAATCAAAAATCTATTGGTTGTTTAAAGGCACAGTATGCAATTCCCGCCGCTAGAGGTCGGTTGTTCAAAACAAAGGCGTAGCTTGATGATGCTGTGAATGAGCGTGGAATCATGGGAGTTGTAGTCTTCACCTTCACAGCCAATGAAAAGAAATCTGACAGACTCAGGCAGAAATCATGTTCATGGATGAGCTAATGTTTTAACATTTTATTAACGTTAGCAGAACGAGGTCGCTGGAGCAAATGTTAATGAGAGAGACCTGAGTGACACACAACGTACTCGAGAGGAGCTTTTATTATGCTTTTGATGCAGTTGGCCACTTTCTCTCTTTTTATTGCGTGGGGTAATGCGGAGCTGTTTCACGTGGTTAAAACAATCATACTAAATACATTAGAGTGTGTTGAATGTAATAATGTTACTTTGTGCATCCGCTATGAGAGACTTTGCACTTTGCAGTATTCTAGATCAAATTTAGAATATCATATTAATAAAAACTAGATGACCAGTGTTGCTAATTTTAAAATCTATTGTATTATGGAGAAAGCTCTCTTTGATTATGCTATGTTAGCCACCAGACAGAATAGTGTTGACTCTGAGATACAAACATTGCAAATCATGAAAACAAGCGATTCAAACAATAAGACTTACTGTGTTGAGCTACATCACAATGATTAGTTTTCTGTCTATGAATGTATCTAAAAAGTCACTCTCCTGTCCAATAAAACACATAATATATTAACCCTTTCGCACGTAAGTTTAAAATATTATGGCTTAGCGCCCAGCGTGAGTTTTTCAAGGTGACCGTTATTTAGAACGTGTCACTTTACTGTTTCCAGTCATTGCTTGTCACGTGACACGCGGAAACCTCAAAAGTGCTGTATGACTGATGATCTGCTTTTATTTAATTTTTCCTTTTTTATTCAAAATATTAACAAATTTGGTGACTATAGCATGAAATATCTGATATTCCGATTGTCAAATATGTGCAAGTGGATGTGTTTTGCTGTTTAAACACCTTTATAATGATCGCGTTAGTTGAGATATACGCACGTCTGTTGGATTTACAGTACGTGATTTCATCCACTTCTCCTGAAATACATGAAAGTAAGTGATCCGGTGAACTGAGAGAAGTAGAGAGTAAACTTTAAAGTTACTTACACAATGTGTATCTGATATGAATAAAACGTGCTGTCTAATTATTATGGAAATGATTGTTATTGCCGCTTCCATAGACATCAGTGTGTATTTTAAAAACTCTAAATGTATTGATTTGTTAGTACTTATGTGGATTTAAATGTCTGAAACCTAAAATAAACATTATGTGGTTGAAAACACTGCATATTTGTGATATATTGACGTGATGCACTGAACGTTCTAATCACGGCGGTGTGATCGTACGCGTCAAAAGGTTAAAATGTCTTTGGTGATTCCATGGTTTCTACAAAAGTAAAATTGGAAAGAGAGGGTAGCGCGGATATGACGTCATTCACGGGTGACGCAAGGACACTGTCCGTGTACTGGTTAAAATCGCTGATTTTTCTGGATTAATACATTGTTGGAAAAGTTTAAGATAATGTAAGTACACAAGTGAACAAAATTTATAACATTTTTCTAGTGGTTTTTGGATATTTTAATCTACAAATCTTACATATTGTGCCTTAAACACAACACAAACAAAACCTGTTGACCTGATATTTTAAAATGGGACAAAAAATTGAATCATTTCATATACTTCTCACAACTGGACACAAAGCACCATTCAAATTCAGTCTCATAGATGAGTTTTGCATTTCAAATGAACAGCCTTGATATTATTGCTATCCACTGAATGTATCCTTGCTCTGGATTTTAGCTGATGAGTGTGAAAGTAATTTCCTTCGAAAATAGTGGAAGAGCTGATTTGAATAACAAACTATGTACAGGCTTGCTCTGCATCAAATCGTGGTAGGTGCGCATGGATTGGCTGGATGGTTTTGGCATGATCTTTTCATAGATGTGAAAATAAGCCAGCTGTGGTTATTGCAGGTGGCTCATCTGAATCAGTCTCTCCCTCATTCACAGGCAAATGAGTGGACCGAGCGACGCTGTGACTGTGAGATTGTAAATGTACTTCTGACTTGTTGTAGGTTTAAGTGTTTCGCTGGGCAGTATGACGGAGGTGATGAACAGCTGTGACTCTGCGGTGGGAGACTACAGTGTGAGCGGCGCATCTGAGGAACAGAACATCTCTTTTCAGGTGGGCTTGCACTCCTCTGGATCAAGGCTGCTGTGTGAACATGATGGGAATTGTAGTTCTAGAGCAGTGTTTCTCCAACTGGAGTATGTGAAGTGACAGACGGGGTACAAACTGCTAAGTTTTGCCGTTCATTTAATTCTTCCCCACCTTAAAATAACATGAAAACCCAGCATGTATTTCTAACAGGAAAATGTTGTAAAAGATAGATGCAAAAGCTTTTGCAAACAAGATGGGATATTTGCATTTAGTGCAAATAGACACTTTGTTTTTGTTCTCGCTCATACTGCTCTTTAAATCTCTGATTCCTTGTTCTTGGCTTGATGTTTTAGCTTTAACTGGGGATTCTTCTACCCATCTACCAGAATGTGTATGCTCACCATAAATATAATACTGAAGTCTTCCTTTGTGCTTCTCAAGATGGCGTCAGTTAGCAATTCTAACCTGCGATGGATTGAAAAAAGAGAGAGCATCGGTATGTTGCAGAAGACAACAATAAAAATGCAGTTAAGCCCTGTTTACACCAAGAACAATAACTGTATTTAAAAGGAGGTCAATTCGTACATATGCGAATTAAAAATAGGCTGAAGCCAATGTTGCGAATTCAAATCATGTGAAGATATGTGACCAATAGAGGAATGATCACTGATGACCTTTTGAGCTGAATTAAAGCAATATATACTAAATAAAACCGCCTCTCAGTACTAAATTGAGCTCTTTTTCTCTGCTTATTGTGCTTAAACAGTCGAATACACAAAAAATAATGTGAAAATTATTCACGTAAACACAGTCAGTTATGTTTTAAGTGAACGTAAACAGTTGAGAAAGAAAACTCATGTGTAACAGTATAATGGATCCGTGCATCAGGTCTTAAAGTAACAGCAGCCTAATAATGCTGCCAAATTATGAGATAATATTAAACGCATCTATATGCCCAGAAAGCTACTGAAACATATTTAAAACGGGTCATGTGAGTACAGTGGTTCAACCTTAACATTATAAAGTGATAAGAATACTTTGTGTGCGCGACTTTTCAACAATATCTAGTGATGGCCGGTTTCAAAGTACTGACTCATGAAGCTTTACAAATCTTTTGTTACGAATCAGTTGTTCAGAGCGCCAAAATCACGTTAACTATTGAAATTTCAAAACACTGTAACGAAGCCTCATTTACTGAAATCACGTGACTATGATTCGAAACAAAAGATTCGTGAAGCTTCAAAAAGCGGTGTTTTGAAATTGGACATCACTAGATATTGTTGAACTATATATATGAAGAATGACACAAGGGTGAGTAATTCATTTTTGGGTGAACTAATCCTTTAATACAATGAAGGCCGTTGATTTAATCAACAGAAACAAAATGTTATTAAAATATCAAAATATTATGTTATCTGAACCACATTGATTATCTAAGTTGCTTTGACAAAATTTAAAAAATTCAAAATATTTGCTCTGATCTGATGAACAAATCATGAAACACTCTTGAAAAATGTTCCAAAAAGAGGTTTTTCTAGTGATGTCATGAAGAACCGTTTTGGGTTCCCCAAAGAATCTTTCAGTGAACAGTTCTCAAAATAACCATTTTCTTCCTAGCGTAAAGAACATTTTAATAATCTAAACAATCTTTTGTGCAATGGATAATTACCGTGGATGTTAAAGGTTCTTAATGGACCCATCAATGCCAATATATAACCTTGTTGTGGTCTGGCCATTAAGCAGCATTTTATAAAAACAATTAAACGTTAAATGTCACGTTTGACCAATCAAAATCCAGTATTCCATAGAGCCAGGTAAATAATGGGTATTATTTTAAGTCATGGTCACGCAGACATACATGCTGAGTGCTTTTCTTTTTACCTAATAGATGGCTTTGAAGGGTTTCCGTAGATCAATTTCAGCGCCATCATTTCAGCCTGATTGGAGTCCCTTTTATTTTGCTCACATCGCTACAAAAAGCCATCGTTCACCCACGTTCATACAGCCTGATGCTGGATGAATTCAGATTCCTCTCAGACACTCGAGAGAGGCTCAAAAGGTCACGGAAACGATCATCGTTGCCCGTTCTTTACCACAGGATGAGCAGTACAATCATACGCTAACCCTGTCTGAATCCGTCATTCACTCTGTCATGTGAGCTCTTTCTGTGTTCTGTAAACCAACATGCCAATGCTCATCCTTTTCCACAGTTGCTACAGATGCTTTTAGACTTGATTCCCGACATGCTGCAAACACACTCTTGTTCACACTTCACTGCATATACACAACATGAGTCATATCCTGCTCTCATGAACTCTAAACAAGGCTGCGCAATGGCAATAGAACTCACGCGAGGCATGAGGTGAATGCCAAACACCTCATTAATACGAACCCATCAAGGATTTTTTTGATGAAACTGCTGGAGGGAAGATTTGTCAACATACTCATATTATAAGTGATTGTCCACAAAAACAGACTTCATTCTCCTCTATGATTACTTATAATGAGAATGCACTGAAAATCTCAAGTGGGCTTTAGTGCTGAATGCTTCCAAGATTAAAACAAGATGGTTTTAATGGTAGGGTACAACGGGGCTAAAGGCGCACTAGGGTAAAAGGCGCCTTTGAGTTTATTTTCCCTAATCCACTAGATGGCATAAAAACACATGGGAAATTTGGCTGATTCTTGATGCGATCGCTCACAGCCTTGCATAGTTGATTCTGTGCTAATTTGATCTAACATTTAATGTTATTTTTTTAAAACGGAGTGTCTATTTACACTGTCTTGTTGACAAAAGCTATTTACACTAAATGTGCCCACTAAGGTGTATTTAAATAAAGTGCCCAACGAGTGTTTAATAATACAGTATTCATCGAGTTAGGTGTAAGGAGGGCTTTATTGTCCAAATAAGCTTGCACCCATTTAATATTTTTAATAAATATAATCATTTACACTCTATGTTATTATTAATGTTCAACAGTACTGAGACTGTGCAAATAGTATCTGCCACTATTTATAAGTATTTGCACTTATTGCAAAGAACTGCTACTTTTATATATTCTAAATAGAATATATTCCTATTTTCACTTTAAATTGCTTCTATTGCTAAGAAAATATGCTATTTTAACTCAGCGTTAATAGTCGTTGCCTATTTAAAATGTTGTTGGTGTAATTAGCTAATAAGAATCGTTAAAATTATTGAATATATTGCAAGACAAAGGTCATGTTAATGATTTTCCAATTTGTTCAAGGTGTTTAAATTAATTGGGGGTAAAAAGCGCACCTGCTGTTGGAGCAAAGTGCAAAATCATTGACCCTTTCGCAAAGACCCGCCCCCTTTAGTTACTGTTGCTATGTCCACGCTCAGATGTTCACCAATGTTAATCTACTAACTCCCCTGACTGCTTTGTCTGACAAATTGGCGGATTCTGGGTTATGATTGGTCAGATCGCCTGTCAATCAAACTGCTGGTGAAGGGTCAATTAATATGATAATAAATAAATGGCTGACTTTTACAGTTGTTGACATGACATATATTAAGTTGCGTGTCCACCTTAGAGATAATCACCATTATAATGAAATCATTATATTTAAAAAAAAAAAAAGATATTAATCATATCAAATAATAAAATATATTTATTGTTACTACTGTAAAACCTTTACACTATTAACTTATTATGGGATCTCATTTGATGCTTTCAGAATCTTTACCTTTTTAAAATATCTTATCAAAATAAACGTGATTAAGTGATTGTTTAGAACATTTTTTTTTTTTTAAAAACATGAAGTATTTTACCCTGTGTGTTTGTGAGGTATAAAGGTCCACCTCATACATTTATAAGATTTTTAAATGATTGTTATGATTTATTTACACAAAATCAATAAATATTTTTCTTAAGGTGTGCCTTTAGCCCTGTTGTGCCCTACTTTTTGTCTTGCTTGCTAGTAAATTTTCCTAAGGATGCATAAAACACAGTAAATAGTTTTTAGATAGTTACACTTTATTTCAATGATCCACTTTAGACATTCTACTTAGTAACTTTGCAACTACGTGTCAATTAACTCTCATTAGAGTTTTAGTAGACTGTTAGGTTAGGGTTCAGATGAGTAGAATAAGTTTTCTAAATAAAAAAGTGCTAGCAGATATTAAGCAGACAATCTAATACTCCAAAGACTCCTAGCTGACATGTTGTTTCAAAGTTACTTATATGGTTTGTAGAATGTCTAAAGTGAACTATCAAATTAAAGTGTTATTTTTTTAATTCAGTATTTTTTCTTTTAAGCACAAGTTTATGCCAAAATTGCAACTACTGCTTCCAATCTGACGGTTAGATCTTGAAAAGAAGAAAGGTCAAATCAACTGTCATCCCATTTTGAAGACTTTCACCGAACTGTCATGTAACGTGGCCTCTTATGACCCCCCTGTTATAGATCTTCCCAGACTCCCACGAAAGGTTCCCTAAGCTTTCCAAACGCTTGCCGTCCATCGTGGTCGAGCCCACCGAGAGCGGGGAGGTGGAGAGCGGGGAACTGCGCTGGCCTCCCGATGATCTGAGCCCCACAGACGACCCCAGAGACAAACAGGCCCAGGCTGCATGTAAGCTCATGTTAAACATTAAAACATTATTCTCATAATACTAGAAATTAATGTCATATTTTTTTTCTTCAATCTTTACATTAATTACTCTTTTTTTTTTTTAACATTATAACTTAAGTCTTTAAAAGGCCTATAATGAGATTAGTCTCAAATCGTTACAACGTTTGATCTTAGATTTTTATTTTAACATGACTGTAAAACTTCATCACACTGTATGCAGTACTTATTTATACTCTACCGTCCAAAACTTTGTTTTTTCAAGTGTTTTTGAAAGAAATCTTTTTATGCTCATCAAGGCTGCATTTATTTGATCAAAAATAGAGTTAAAATAGCATTTTTTTTTGTTTGAATTTTTACTTCATCTGAATGGTTTGAAAGGTTTTGGCACTTGCTGTGTGAACACACACAAAAAAAATCCCAGGTTAAATGGTCCTGAAAAAAAGTCACACTTGTATTGTTCACGGTCAAAAACTGCATTGGAAATGATTGGGAGACGATTTTCATCTAAATCTCACAATAAATAAATTCTTTCTGAACACTCATATTTTGAGAAATCAAGATTGATGGTTTTGATTAGATTTATGGCTTATTTTCTCACAGTTTTAGAGTAAAACGTGTTTTGGAAAATAAATGTTTCATCTAAAAATTTTAAACGATATTTTTGTGCATTTTTTATAACAATAAATGTAACATTTTAATTGTCACAATTTTTTGAAAATTGTTATAGTGAATAAATGGATTATAACTACTGCATAAATATAATTTAGTACAATGAAAATACAATACCCCCTAAAAATATAAAATATTATAACAATTATATATATATATATATGACACATTTTGAAATGGAACAATGTGGGAATTCCAGATTGCTTATAGTGTTTCATTCTGTTCAGATGCAAATGCATTTGCAGGGCTGTTTGAATATATATTGTGTTTGTATTTCAGGTGACAAGCTCACAGAAGACAGCAAAGAGGTCGAAACGGGGACGGAAATCTAAGAGGCGATGGTTGGCACTAATCCAGCCAATCACTGTGAATGTCTTCATTATGGACAGGAGTGAATGGGAGACTCCACCGTTTAGGTCAGCCTATCATCCACACTAGAGCCGCCCACCTGTTGACCTCCAATCCCCTAGGTGGAGCCGAGGCCTGAGAGACTGTCTTCACTGAACTAGCTCATGTGCCAAACTCTAGTGGTAGTCAGCTGCTGTGAGTTTTAAATTATCTCCAATAACACCATGATACCCATTAGACGTCACCTACCCTGTATGCCTACTAAATTATAGATTGGCATTCACTTATGTATTTATTTGCTTTGGACCAAAGTCTTTCATTCCTTCCAAAAGGATCTTAATTTGACGTAGTATATCAGCATAAGTGATTTCAAATAACTAGAGTGCAAATTGTAACATTAAACCCTTCACAATGTACAGTAGATCTCTGTGTATTCGCACATTCACACTCTACTAACAGGGTTTCCTTTTTAACATGCTTTCCAGATATACACGTTTTGCACATTTTCTTTGCCATTCTCTGCTGCTTATTTAAGAGTGTTCGTCAGAGCTGCTGTAAATGTAGCTTTCTCTGCCTTAGACATTTATTTGTACTTAGACTATATGTACATCATGATTTAAAGGACGTTACTGTTTGTATGTATATGTTTGGACCCTCGTTTTTTTCCTCATCACATGTATCTGTTACCTTCCTGAGACGAAAATCTTTGGTGCTTCAGAGTCTGTTAAATACATTACAAATCTACTGCGATTCTTTTGATGTTTGAGTATTAGTCTTTAAATATTAATAATCTGTCTGGGAATGGGAATGAATGCAGCACTGTATCACTTAGCATTAAAGGCAGTTGTTTCTACATCTGCTCTCTGTTGATTCTTGTGGGTTGATGTCAAGTACTAGCCAAAGGCACTTTAAGTTGAATACAGTTCTGAGCAGCCTTTCAACCCTCCTAAAAATGTTTTGATTAAGTGTCGGACCTTTTTTAAATCTGTCATAATAATGTTCTTTAAGTTTGCAGAAAACGGCGGCTGCGGTAAGCAGTCTGATTTGAACTTTTACATTTTTTAACTTGCAAACAAGGCCACATTCAAAGTTCATCTTGACAAACTTTCCTTGTGGGGTTATTTGAGTGCACTATAGAGCTGACAGGACCATGAGCTGAGACTCGAACGCCCTTATCCAATGCGGAAGTAAGCTATTTCCTGTGAATGTGGTAAATTTCCGATTCATTAGCTCTTATAGGGAAATAACAAAGTGCGGAAAATGGCAAAACCATTTGCTCTACAAACCAAAGGGCTTGAGATTAAATGAAAATAATATGATAACAAATGCAACAAAAAATGCAACAACAAGCAGCATGACGTATTATTTTTGTACAACTAAAATCTGTCTGCTCTTACCTTACCAATACCTCCAAGGTCCCCCATTGTTCGCAGCAATATTCAAAGGTTTTTTTCTCACATTTTCACATTCACTTTGATTCCCTGGTGGATTTCTTCATTCACTTTCCCCCTACATTCCTAGTGCACTGAATGAGTGAATGAAAATGAGTCAGCGAATTTGGAGAGCATCTTTTGGTGAGACGCGGGAGTTTAATTATTGGTTAAACATCGGTTGTACACTTGTGCATTTCAGGATTGAATGAGTGCACTCTGTATTATCCATATGGTTACAAATGTCTGTGGCTCAAGGATATAAAAGGGTATAGTGAATGCCAGTTGGGTCCAAAATAAAATCGTACCCCATTGACATTAGGCAACTTCCAATCGGAAGTGAGAATCTCTAAGGCAGAACCCTTGAACCGGGGACTTTGGAGGGAGTAGTGCACTTGTGTGTCATATAATGAAGCTATTTGGAACGCACTTGGCGAAGGGAACAATGAAAGACCACGTAATTTCCTCATTCCATGAAAATGCTCCAACATCAGGAATATCTTATTTTTGCTGTTAATATTATATATAGAAATGTAATATATACATATATACAGTTATAAAAGAAGTTTTAAAATATGCTTTATATGTGTGTGTTCCCGATCTGCTCTTAACTTTATAAATTAATCATTAAACATAAAGTATTAAACACATTCTTATATGTTTATTACCTATGAAACTCTTTTAAACTTCGTCTAATATGAAATGCATGATGAAAATGTGTGGAATATTGTATCTCAACAAAACAATACAACTTGAATTAGGCTTTTCTGTTTGTACGTTAACTTCAACTTTCCCGCCATGTCTAGATTTAAAATGAATCGTGAGGACTGGGTCACATGACCACTTAAAGTGAGCATTGCATGTTCCAAACAGACTTGTGGAAGGGCCCTTCGTGAAAGTTTTTCACTTTCATTTGGAACGCCTCTACCCCCTTCAAGGGTGCAGAACGCCGTTTTGAATTCGTATGTGTGGCGTAGATAAAGTAGTTAGCATTTTAGCACTTCATGTTCCATCGTCCCAAGGTCAATGGATTTTTGGAATGGGTTTTTGGTTTAATGGCTGAAATAAGGGAGAACGCAAGCTCAATATACTTTCATGTTAAATTCTACAACATGAAAGTGATTTCTAAATGGCTATGTGTCTTGAAAAGACAAGTAACTTGCACGTGAACTGATAATCTATTCCTCTTACTATTAGTTAATATAAAATCAACACGAGCGAACGAAGGTATGTTGAAGGATACAGTACAACTTAACAAAATGTATCACGTCTCATATAATCGATCAATCAATGTTTCAATCACAAAAGTGATCAATAAAACAGCTGGAGAACAATATGTCACCTGACATCACATTTACCTCAGGAAAGCTATTTAAAGACCATAGTATGTTAGTTAGCTGGAGAGTATTTTGTGAAATATATGCACTATATTACATATTTATTAAATTTTTACTGATAACATTAAAATATAATGCTATTATTTAAAAAAGACGCATTATATTTGAGTTGTTAATTTTAACCGTTTATAATAATACCAGTTGACAGGGCTCCCCGTATATGTACAGCATTAGTTGAGAGATTTTTTCCATTAAAAAAATGTAATACGTTATTACCTGATATTTATCTAAATGAATTGATATTGAATGAAAATCGGAATCAAAGTTGCAAGCTTATGAAATTTGCGACAAGCACTAGTAAAAACAGTAGGCTACCGTTACATGTAAACATTGTAACTTGTTGTCACTAAACTTAATGAAATTCTGTTTAGTTAGCAAATGTTTTGACAATCACAATACACGTATTTTTTACAATGATTTCTAAAACTATTCTTTCCCCGTATTGTTTACCGTCCTTGGTGTGGCCTTGAATGATGACAGAATGTTCACTGTAGCCCTTTAAAATGGTGGTAACACTTTACAAAAAGGTTCATTAGTTAACATTAGTTCACTACATTAGTTAACATGAACTAATAATGAACTGCACTTATACAGCATTTATTAATCTTTGTTCATGTTCATTTCAACATGAATAAAATCTTGTTAACATGAGTTAATGCACTGTGAACTAACATGAACAAACAACGAACAACAGTATTTACATTAACTAACGTTAACGAAGATTAGTGCATACAGTAACAAATGTATTGCTCATGTTTAGTTCATGTTAGTTAATACATCGACTAATGTTTAACTAATGAACCTTATTGTAAAGTGTTACCAAACTGGCTTAATATTAATTTACTGTATTCAAAGATTGGCTCAGTCATTTCACAAAATGCACAATCCTGCCCTTTCCCAGTCTCGATGTCGTAATCTCAAAACAGAGCAGAGGACCATGCATGCTCAGGTAGAGAGAGCTGTCACGTCTCGTTTGTGCTCTCCAGTGGAGACTGACTCTCCCCGGACGGAGCACTAAAAGCACATCGTCAAGGTGGCTCCTGGGAAATGAGCCACTGTCGAGTTCAGCCACCTCCAGCGAGAGCGGAGACCTGACAGGCCGGAGATGATTTCCACTCATTTTCTGCCACTGAATGCTGCTGGCAGAGTGACCTTGTTCGGAGCCGCGGGTTTCCGAAAATAAACATGTCCCTCTCAAATGATCTCGAAGATACACCGAAGCCTCTCGAGTGAGAGGTATTACAGTTCCCCGTCACGGAAGCTGCCGGTATGAGTCGGCGTCTCTGATTTATAAGTGTTCCTACGCATGCTCATGCACCTACACGGGCAGAAATACACAACTACAGTGCAACCAACACACTTGAACATTCTTAAAGGCTTTTTCCCGTGCCTCTGTGAATAATGAAGGTTGGAACCGTAGGCGGACCAATCATGTCGTGTTATTTTGAAGACTCTGCGCTTTCTGGCGCAGACTTCTTGAATCCGAGGTAGTTTTTAAAATGATGTGTAGCTACCTCCAAAGTCTCCATTAGTTCTTAAATTAGCCTAGTATTTCAAGCTCTTGGTCTTTCAGATTGATACAGCCCCTTTGATTCTGTGATAAAAAGGAGTTTCAAGCCCACGCCGCTGCGGTCCGCGGCTCTGCTTCATAATATGTCAATCGGCGACGACAGCAGGATGTGAAGCCAGCATCGACGGCAGCGGGACGCATGGCATCTACCTATTATAAAGTGAGTGCGCTGCACACCTGCCCCAATACTCACTCCCACACCACCCACCTCCATTTCCATCCTTCTTTTATTTATCATTTCATCCCTCCCTCTCTTCCTCACTCTGTCTCTCGCCTGCTGGAGAGCTCTTCTGATGTGCTTGTCCTTTAGGACTTTGAGCGGTGGTGTTACCATAGCAACCACCTTGTCAAGCAGGCATCAGTGTCATGTCTTTCTCCAGCGGCAACGCACCGCTGAGCGCTCCTCCCCACTGACCCACTCACATCATTTGACTTCATCATAAAACATTTTTAGTGCTATATTAGTGGTGCTATTAATCAGAGGGGAGGCGGAAAACAGTATGTTTCTTTGATGGCTTTTTTTTGTTGTTGGAACGGTGTGGGAAGCCTTTTGTGGCACTTCCAGTAATGTGTTTGTTTACTTGAACGTGCTTCATGATGCAGACCAAGTTGTGCAGAAACATCTTTCGTGTACGTGTGCGTGCTCACTTGCATACATATTTCTTAGGTATCCTTCAGATCACCATCTTTCCAAGCTTTTAAAAGATCTGCATTGCTGGTGACCATTTTATGATGTGTTTTGGATGCTAAACCAGTTTCATCATGCTTCAGACAATTCTGGGGTGCGACATGGCTGCATTCGAAATTGCATACTTCCCTATATAGCAGGGAAAAAACTGTATGTGACAAAATAAGTATGTCTGAATTGACAGTAATCATAAATGAGTGTGCAAAAAGTACTTGGGTGACCTACTACTTTAATTATGAAGTGTGAATAAAAGCCTAAATTCAATCTGTATAAAGCGATCGAGTCTTTTCATAAAATTTGGACTTAACCACCCGATTCATATAGATTAGTTTCATGATCTCTTTATCAAATTTTTGAAGAGTCAAAGTCGTAGTTGCGTAGCTGTCAATGAGGGACAGAAATCATTCAGATTTCATCAAAAATGTCTTAATTTGTGTTCTGAAGATGAACAAAGGTCCTACAGGTGTGGAACGACATGAGGGTCAGTAATTAATGACAGAAATTTCATTTTTGGATGAACTAACCCTTAAAGCAATGCAGTATTTATTAATGTTTGTTAATGGTTGTTAATAATGCAACTGTTTGTTATTTTGTATTATACTACGGGGCTGTTGAAAGCTTGAATGTCATTGGTTGGCTAACATACTAAGGTGTGCAATTGTTTAAAGGGAAACGCACGGCTAAAGTAGTCCCAGGCAGGTTTTGACCGCATTATCACTCCACCAAATGATTTCAGTTTTTTCAAAGGTCCTGATTGCCAATAGGGCTGGGCGATTTATCACATGATACGAAAAATAACATTGAACTTGAACGTGATTATCGCTTTAACGCGATTCTTAGTGCATTTTATTTTTTTATGCGCAGCTTGTCAGTGAAGTACGGCTCCAAATGCTACAAATGCTCCAAAAACAATAAAAGACAACATTTAATAACATGTTTTTACTCCAAACTCACTTCATGAAGACAGTTGAGCATTCTTCTGTGAGATGATGTAGATATTGTTGAAAAGTCGTTATTTTGATTTTTGCAGCGCAAAAAGTATTCTCGTCGCTTTATAATATTAAGGTTGAACCACTGTACTCGCATGAACTGTTTTAAATATGTTTTAGTATCTTTCTGGGCATCTGAAAGTGTTAATTGTCAATAGAGTCCTCACTGAGCCATCAGATTTCATCAAAAATATCTTAATATGTGTTCTTAAGATGAACGAAGGTCTTAATAGGGTGAATAATTAATGACAGGATTTTCAATTTTGGGTGAACTAAACCTTTAACATATATAATATATTAATGTAATGGATATACTTGAAAACCCTGAGGTAGACTAGCACCAAACCAGCATAAACACGCTTTCACTATCATGAAAATTCAGGCTCTTTTGGTTCATTTAAGGTTCAATGTTCTCCAGAAGTACAATCATGTGTGGAGATGAGATGGATGTTTTCCAGCAGTTTAGCTCAATGCAGATGCTCACACCACTGATCTGCCATGGAGCATTTTGCAAAACACTGAGGCCAGTGTTTGCGGTCTGAAGAACGATTTTACTATTAGTGATTTGGACTGCGTGATAAAATCCTTCATTTTCAATTTGGCACCCACTGATGGCACAAGAGGGCCAATTTTGAAGAGTAATTTAAATGGGAAAAATACAAGCCAAGCTGTGGATCCATGATTTACAGAGAGAATGAAACCGAGAGAGGTGAGATTGGATTAGAGAAGGTTCAAAAACATCAAAAGGGAACTGATGATGTTCTTTGTTCTGTCTGCTGAGCTGCAGAAATAAATAGCCTGAGGTGAAATGTCAGCATGTGAAATTATTTCACAATTTTCCCTTCTTGTGTGATGCGGTCTTCTATTGTAAATCCAGCGAGCTCCTATTGTGCAGGGCTCCTTGATTTCTCTGCTGAGGTCAGATGGTGGACGAACAATAAGAAAATGAGAGAGGATGTCAGAGCAATTCAGGTGCTAATGAATCTGAAACACGTTCCGTATTTACACCCACGCCAACAAAGTGAATAGAGCTCTAAGAACTATCTGGAAATCAGGTATGTGTGAGTCTGGTTCGGTGTGGAAGGTTCTCAGGCGGTTCCTCTTCTCCATGGGACTGCAGCGCTCCGTAGTGTGCAGTCCAGCTGGGATCAGAGCACTCACACTGAGCCAAAGTTCAGCCTGCTACCTGCCAGCCACCCAGATGCCACACTAAAATAACAGCTGATATTTACAGTGAAAATGTCAGACCCAGTTGTTTCTTCTAGCTGCATTGAGCACTGCCTGGTTTCCTTACACACATGCACACAATTAGAATTATGTAATGTCATTTTAGGCATACTGAAGTACATTATTGCATTGTCCCATTTGTTAAATTATATATATATATATATATATATATATATATATATATATAAAATATACACATTTTCAATATTAGTCTTTCAAAAAGTCATCTGAAATAATAAATTAAGAGCAAAATTTCGATTTTCAATACATATCGAAACTGAAATATCTGAAACGCTTCCAATACTCATTTTCAGCTGCTCTTTCTCTCTCTCATCTCTCTGACAGCGAGTGACACAAACCCTCCTCTCCTCACTCACTCGTTTCATTTGCTCCGGATGAATATTGTTGGTGTTACAGGGCTTGAATTTCGGCGAGGGATTGCGTATATTGCACATAATTTTACTCGTTCCCACAGATTTTGTGCTCACACTCAAATGCACCACCTAAAGCCATCTCTCTGTACTAAATTTTCACTGCTAATTTTCACTGCTTATTGCGCTTAAACAGTCAAATACACACAAAACAATGTCAAAATGCAGGTCTTGGCAAGTATTCACATAAACACAGTCAGTTATGTTTCAAGTGAACGTAAACAGTTGAGAAACAAAACGCATGTGTAACAGTATAATGGATTCGTGCGTCAGCTCTTAAAGTGACAGCAGCCTAATAAACCTGCTGCCAAATTATGAGATCATATTAAAAATATCTATTTGGCAGATTTACCCCAATGGTACTGATGTCAAAATTGTGGCCAGTGAAAATGCTGAGTGGCTAGTAACTTTGGAAAACCACTAGCCAAAGTGACTGGAGAGCAAAAATTATCATATCATATCAATATTTATATATAATGTTATTTAATGAAATGTTTAAATTAACTTTTAAAATAAGTACTTTATTGTCAAGTGAAAAATGTGTCAGCGTCCAAAACGAAGATGAAAATAAATTTCAGACCAAATTTACAAAAAAGATTAGATTTACACACAAAAAATATATATATTATTGTTAATTATTATTAGTCATATTTTTATTACAAAATATATAGATAATTTTTAGTGTTCAATAAACAATATTCAGAACCTATTTTTAATTATTGTAATTTTTTTAAACAATATGTAAAATGATCACTGTATTAATGCAATAAAGTATTACATAAATGATAATTATTGTTATTATTATTATTGTTGTAGTAGTCCAATGATCATTCAAATGTTGTTTCAAAAAGCAGAAATAAAACAATAATTAAAAATAGGTTCTGCATATTGATTCTTAAACACCAAACATAAAAAATAATCTACGTCGGCACTGATCAATGTCTTTTACTAAATTCATGATAGGCTACTACTGATTCATCTCCAAATAACCATGGCAATATAATTTCTTACCGAGCAACATGTGAATTAAATCACTGCCTCGTCATTTGGATGGTACTTAATGGGATGAATTATCGTTACATCAGACTCATGATACGCTTGGCTGGAGTCAAATCTGGATGAATGCTCGAAGGAGATTTCAGAAACAAGAAGACACACACACTCGCTCTCATCACTTTCTAATCCTTCACACCTGAGTGGTCAGCTGCGTCTCGACAGGATATGAAACCTCTTTCCATGAATAAACATTGATGTCCGGTGCTGAGCTATGTCTCCTTTGAGTATTACAAATCCAATTAACACTGAACAGCAGCACTCCTTTAGTCACAATCATTTTGCTCTCACTGTCTCGCTGTTTATTTCACTTATTCTCTCTTCTGGTCATAGCCTGAGCCTCCTGCCTCTTACAGCAAAACTGCCTGCCATTTTCAGCAGATAAAAATAAAGAGCTGGTTCAGAGTGGGTTTAAGTAAAGGCCAGAACATGCTTAGTCACTTGTACTGACAAGTCTCGATTTGTCTGTGTATATATGCATTTATGCAGGTCTAAGTGCCATTATTTCCTTACCCACATATACTGAAAGTCCACTTAGAAACTTCACTGGGCAGCTACTTTCTGTGGGCAATAACTTAGCTAACAGGGAACGTTCTTAGAACATTATTCCGGTAACGTTATCTGGTCGTTAATAATGCTCTTAAAACATTAGCACAAAAACATTATCCATACATCGGTGCTTTTTCTGAAAATTTTAGGTTCAGATAAGTCAGATGTAATGTTTTCATAACTTAACGGGAGTTTTAGCAAAAACAAATAAGACAAAAATGTTTTCATTTTAAAATAAATTTGTCACATTAATCATGTGACTCTTCCATTGTGCAACAGCCGTGCTTAATTGTATTGATTGCGCATTTGAAGTGACTTCAAATATTAAAGGTATATTTAAAAATTGGACTTGCAGATAATTTAATACTAATGAAAGAAAAATCTACTAAGGTGAACTTAAAGTACATTTGCATGACTATTTTTCGTAAAGTGCACTTTGTAATTATGTCAAATCAAATGTTTTCTTCACAGTATTTTAAATAATTATGGTTAATATTGTGTCGTGCTTTAAAGTACACTTTATTCTTATTTATTTGACAATTATACTTGATGACTAAAATAACAGTTGGGTTAAAAGGACAAACCCAGTGCTTGGGTTAAATGTTTGCCCAATCTGTTGTCTATTGTTTAAAAATGACTGTATTGCTTGCTTAAAATGAACCCAAAATAGGTTTGAAATGAACAATTAATAAAATATTTAATAAATGAACATTAAATACAATTAATTAATAAACATTTATTAAATTGCTTATTACTAAAATGTTCACCTTTTGATTTTTATTGTTACCTCTTGTAATTATGTCTGATTTCCGACCTATTCTGAGTTCATTTTAAGTCATATAGTCATTTTTAAGCAATAGTTGAGTTTAATAAAACTGGGTTGTTGGTCAAACATTTAACCCAATCACAGGGTTTGTCCATATTTAACCCAACATGGGTTGTTTTTAACCCACCAGTGTAGTGTATTATTCAATATTACATTTACTATATTTTACCATATTTACTTATTTTAGTTTACTGTAAATGTTTGTCAGTGTACTGTATATTCGGCAGTAAACGTTAATCATATTTCAAATTGACAAAAAGGGAAATTATGAAATTACAAACATGTACTGAAGTCCTGAATGAAGGTTATCAAAAACTATAATACATTTTCATTTAATTATAAATAACACGCGATTAATTGTCCAAAAACATTACATTCAGTTTGCACTTAATAATCTTTGAAGGTATATTATCTCTTTTTTAAAAGGTATATGTATATTTTAAGGGTTTGTGCAGATGTTCTTGCTTTCGTTGAAGCTTAAAATGCTCTTTGGATCGTTCTCAAATCAGGCCATTGTCAATTTCTTTAAATCATTAGTTCGGTGAGAGGAGCCTCATGTGGATGAATGGCTGGTCATGGTTAAATATTCAGTCCCTTCTCTCAGGATCTCTGTCTCCTCACACAATTTCATCCTGGGTGTCTGACCCATGAAATGGACTGAATAGATAGACTGGCCTCAATTAGTGTCTGTCTGCAGGCATCATCTACGATGGCCGTATTCAGCGAGCCTGAGAGAGAAGACAGACACATTTATCCAAAAATGGCACATCCACTGCTGGAGGGAGTGTTTGAGGAACCAGTTTGGGAATAATCATTATTTTTGCAATTCGGTGCCACTAGTTTAATTGATTGCATGCACAAATATTTCCACCTATTTTGCCTAAGGATCGTAATATAAGTTGTGGATTAAAAAAAGAAAAGTATCTGTAAATGTACAACAACACGGTTTAGCTTCATTGTGTTTTAGTTCTGTTTGCCTGTTGATCTAGTTTTTTAGTGCATTCCCTTGATTAATTATTCTGTTCACCTGCCGTTCTATTAATTAACTCATTTAGTCCGTGTATGTATGTAGAATTCCGGTTTTGTTCGGTTCTTTGTCCGGTCTGATTTATGGAAAGTGTTGGTGTTTGCTTATTCTTCTGCAATCTCCTATGTTTCTCTATTGTGGATTTCATAAAGAATATGTTTGTTAGATACTCGCTCTGCATACAGCCACTACATGACAAGGAAACTGGAAATTGTTATAGGAGCTATGACTCTAGTTTTAACTTAAAATTACTTTGCTTTTATTACAACACTGTATTATAATAATATTATATTGTGCTCAACAGATTTTTATAACCATGAATTATACATTAGCCACATTTACATGTACACTTTTTTGTCATTCCAATTGAAAGATTCGCTGGACTGTTAATATGAGACGTCATCTAATCTGATTTGGTGTTTACATGCTTTCAGTCGACTTTGTGACACGCGAACATTAGCTAATGTCCTGTTGCCGCATTTTATTCCTGTCAACATGGTGTTCCATTATTTCTGAATTTTATGTAAAGTGTTGCTCTCAATCAAGCAACACTGTGAATTTGAAGCATATTACTGCTGCAAGGTATGAGGAAAAGACATGAAGCTGATCTTTTTGGTGGCTGTGCATCTCAACCCTACCGCTCCCTCCTCCTGAAGGTCTGTAGTAATGATACTGTGAGTTCCTTCAGTGTATTTAATGAATGTGGTGTTTCAGTTTTACTCCAGTTTGATTTTGCCGCCGTCATTTTGCATTCTGATGACCCCCGACCTCTAGATGTGATAACGTAGACGCAAAGTAATTTGCACGTTTACGTAGCAGAAGTTTTATTTTGTTCGGTTTATAGAAAGGTTTATCCCACCTCTCTCAAACCGATTAGAACTTCATTCGGTTTGGGCATTTGTATTCCGATTGAGGTGTTTATATGGAGGTATCGAATACAATGCTCCATGTAAATGCACTCTAAAATATGCAGGGTTAAAAAAAAAGCAAAAGTTGGGTTGATAATGGACATACCCAGCAATTGGGTAGTTTTATTTAACTCAACTATTGTTTAAAATTGACTGCAGTGGTGTAAATATTTGAGTAAATGTAATTAGTAACTGTACATACTGTAAGTATCTCTTTGCAAAATTGAGGTGTTCAGCGTTATTTTGATTTGACAAATTACACTGTTAAAAAATTACTGTAAATTTTACAGTATAATACTGGCAGCAGGGTTGCCAGCCAGTTACTGTAAAATTTACAGTAGTGTTACTGTAATTTAATTTACAGAATTTCCCTGTATTCTCTGATTACAGTAAATAACTGTATTTTTTTTTAATTATGAAGGGTCAATTTACAGCATTATTCTGTAAATTTGAGTCAAACCAACATGTGACCTCAGAATGCATTGCAGTTTACAGCAATATGCTGTATTATTAAACAACAGCCAGCGCCTGTAAAATAATGCTGTAATTTTTACAGTAATTCATTACACTGCACTGTTAAAAAATTACTGTAAATTTTACAGTATAATACTGGCAGCAGGGTTGCCAGCCAGTTACTGTAAAATTTATAGTATTGTTACTGTAATTTAATTTACAGAATTTCCCTGTATTCTCTGATTACAGTAAATAACTGTATTTTTTAAATTATGAAGGGTCAATTTACAGCATTATTCTGTAAATTTGAGTCAAACCAACACGTGACCCCAGAATGCATTGCAGTTTACAGCAATATGCTGTATTATTAAAAAACAGCCAGCGGCTGTAAAATAATGCTGTAATTTTTACAGCAATTCATTACAGTGTAAATATAATTCTCATCTTAGAAATCAACTGTTTCTTATTTTGATTGCCATGTCTCTTAGGTGTCGAGGAGGACTTGAGCATTTTCGAACACACATTCAGTATGAATAAAACATTTAAGTACTGTTAAAATCAGATACTGTAAGACTTTTACTTTAACAACATTCCTTCTGATGTTCATTCATGTTTTTTTGCTATAAATGAACTAGTATGAAGAGATGATCGGTTCACGAGGAGCTACAGCGATCTGTCACGAGACATTAAAGAGACACTAGACGCTATTTTTTGTTTAAACTTCTTTAAAAAATTATAATATTTTAAATTTGAAACTGTTTCATATCAAAAGTAACCTACTCTGTCTTGTCTGTCGACACGTTGTCAGTGTCCTCTTTGCTCCGAGATGTATTTTTCACTATGAGAACATGATGTGTGGCGTGAGAGTCTTTGCGAACAGCAATTGGTGACTTGTAACTTGCAATCGAGTAATTTTTTACTTTTTTAATTTTTTACTCAAGTATGGTTTTCAGGGACTTGCTGTATTGCTTGCTTAAAATGAACCCAAAGTATACTGGAAATGAACCTTTATTAATATGTTTAATGAATAATAATTAAACAATAAACATTTATTAAATTGCTTATTATATAAATGTTCGACTTTTTATTAGTATTGTTGCATATAGTAATTATGTGTCTGATTTTTAATTTCCAACCTATTTTGGGTTCATTTTAAGCAAGCAATAATGTAATTTTAAACAATAGTTGCGCTAAATAAAACTATCCAGCACATTGGGGAAACCCAATCGCTGGGTTTGTCCATTTTTTTAAAGCATTTTTTTAGTGTCTACATTTCAAAAGATTTCTACAGATCCCTTAAAGACTTTTTATTCAATGAATCCTTCAATTTCATGTGATGAAATAGAAAACCTTTTACAACAGATGTGCCCCAGTATGCCCCCAACTTCCACACCACTGCCACTCGTAACTCACAAATTAAACACTTCACCTTTAATTTCCTCGGTGTTCTCAGATTTAATTCATTAATATTTATCCTCCGTGATGCAACATGGTGCAGAGGAGGATGCCCAAAACCCACGGAAGTCCTTCTCGCTGCCAGTGAAACGATTTGTGACAGTTTAAATGTAGGTGACAACTTAAATCTTGTGGAGGTGTGTAGTGATTCAACGTGAGTTTCCAGAGAATCCCACCTGTTAAGTGGGGAGGAAAATAAACTCATTGCAAACTCTGGGACCCGCTTCTGAGCTTCCGTCTACGGTCGATGAATATGCATTCACAATCATCCTCATCCATTACAATCTCATCAAGGAAGAGAGAGATGGAGAGAGCCGAGGCCCCCAACCTGAGTCACATTCAAATCAGCTCTATCCCTTCTTATCATTATAACCCCAGACACATATGTACAGACAGATAGAGAGAGACCAGGAGAAAGAGGAACCGGGTTAGTGAAGAGGAGCGAGAGAGATAGATGTAGTGAAAGAGGGGGAGAAGGACAGGATGAGGAAGAATGAGATTTGGTGAGCAGAGGGTGCTGTTGAGCCTTTGTCAGAGGCAGATTAAAATTCATACAGTCTAATCAGCCGCTAAATTTAACCTCGTCAGCTAGACCCCTATATTCTGTTCCCCCACTCACACACACCGTGTCCTGCTATCGTTCAAAGCAAAGACTGGATTCAGCAAAGCTCCACCTATTAACCAGATCTCATAAACAATATTACGCATTCATATCTCTTGACCACAGCTGATTAAATTCATATCACGTGTGCAATGCTGACTGCTTCAATGCTGCTGCTTTATTCACCCTCATTACAGAGATATGCACAAAAGCTTTGTTTTTATATCAGATGAATGATATACAAATGAGGAAAGAGCTAAAAGCATTATGATTTGACGGAAAGTACGTGTGGTTGATATTCAGTGTTTGGGGTAACATGTTACAAGTAACATGAGTTATGTAATCAGATTACTTTTTTCAATTAACTAGTAAAGGATCGCATTACTTTTTCAAATATGTAACTGTCTCCATGATAGAATACATTTGCTTATTTCTTTCTTCTCCTGCATCCAATTCCTCTGTATTCCAGAATGGCGGCACAGCTGAAAGGTTTGTTTGAGCCTGAGGATTATTTTTTTCTCTTTTGGTGTGAAAGGGCCTTTACGTTTGCCGAAAAAGAACTTTTTTGTTATTATAAAAACAAACAAACAGCCCAGATGAGAAAAAGTAATACAAAAGTAATCCGACACATTATTTTTCATAAAAAGCAACTAAGTAATGCAATTAGTTGGACACATCATACAGCAATGTTTTGCAGCAAAATACCAATGAACTGACTAAAGTGATATTTTTTAAAGTAAAGCATTTCAGTAACTGACTAATACATTTTTCTTAGTATAAGTAAGTAGTGTAAGCCTATAAATGCTCATTTGCACAGTCAACACAAAATGAACAATTCGATGTTCCTGAGTCATATTAAAGATTCATTCTAAATGAACGAATCATTCATGAACGACACATCACATGGATGGATGGATGGATGAATGGACGGCTAGATAGATAGATAGATCTCTCATATTCTACCTCTTTCTCCCTTCTCAAAAATTACCTCTTATTGCCTTGCCAAGTATATAAAATACACTATAGTTTTTTCTGTCAGAAAGATGAATCTTTCTTCCTTAACCTGAAGCATTTCATGTCATTAGCAATTACAACATGTCAGAGGCCAAGAGTCCCTGAATAATTTTCCTCTAAATGTTAATAGATCTTGATGTTCATTCAAATAATCAAGATAGTGAGTAGTTCATTTCCATAGGGGTCGCTTCCTGTTAACTTTAATTTCCTTTCAATGGAATTACTGAGAAGTCACAGTGACCTCAATTTCTCGAATAACCTGTATCAGACTTTCCTTTTACTCCCATCACAATGATTACACAGGGAAGCCTGGTGCAGTTAAGGTGAATTTCTCTTTCTTTTCAGATTTTAGGATTGTATGATAGAGTGTATGATCAAGTATAGCATGTTAAAAAAAAAAAAAAAACTAACTAAAGTAGTTTAAAAAGGATCCTGAGAAAAAACTTGCTTGGCTAATATTGTTGTGGCATTTGGAGTGACTGAGCTGCGATAATGAGCACATTTACATTACAGGCTTCCAGATGAGCCTCGGGGAGCCTGATTAGGAATTGCCCTCTGGTTACCAAGGTGATTATTATTCTTATTGAGTCACAGGATTTCCAACTACAGACTCCTGGGTTCTCTAGGAAGAGTGGAGCGATCTGCAGAGAGCCAGAATCCATGGGGCAATGATGGATAACGAGACAGAGACTGACCTGAATGCATCTAAAAGTCCCAAAAGACTCTCTGACTAGAAACGAGGAGTATAATACTGTGCCTGGATATCCATTAGCATTCCTACTCATTATTTATCTTTTATTAAAAGATAAATAAATAAAGAACAGTGGTGTTAGTTACTGATACCTATGGAAGCTTGTTTCTGCCATGAAATAAAAAATTAAACAGGTAATTGCGAGTTTATATGTCTTTTTTCTCAGAATTGAATGATATTAATTCGTAGTTGTGTGTTATAATGTCCAGTTGTGAGGAGAAAAAAGTCATAATTCCAAGTTTACATCTCACAATTCTTTGTCATGCAATTTATAACTTGCAATTATGGCTTTTTTTCCGTAGAATTGCCAGTTATAAAGTCAGAATTGCGTGATTAAAAACAATTGCGAGAAAAAAAGTCCATATTGTGAGATAAAAAGTCGCAATTATGTTTTTTATTCCGTTGCGGAAACAAGCTTCCATAGATACCTTTGAATGTGGATGCAGGCATTATTTATACTGCAATAGAAAGGGTCCAAGTTTTGTTTTGTAAATTCACTATAATTAATCGATATATTAAGCTTTCTGAACATTGGATTAATTGGACTAATTATTCACAAAAGGACTTGCATTTAATTACAACATTAAATGATCATTATAATTATCATAGAATTTTTGGGGGAAATTTCGATCTATGAATATTGCACAAACCTGAAATAATTAAATTAAACAAATATACTTCATGCATTTAATCTCACTTTATTAACCAATGTCTTTGCTGCCGACCTTCGATGATACAGTTCCACCATATTAAAAAGAAAAAATGACTTTTTTGTGATCAGGATGAAGCTTATTCATTTCACTTTTGATGTGAAAGGGCCTTAATATTTATCAAAATTTTGTTGTTGTTATTAAAAATCAAACAAGCAAGCCCAGCCCAGGTGAGAAAAAGTAACACAAAAGTGATGTAATGCATTACTTTTCATTAAAAATAACTAAGGAAAGCAATTAGTAACTTCTTTAGGGAGTAATACAATATTGTAAGGGATTACTTTTAAGAGTAACTTTCCCCTATATCATGTGTTTTCACTGTTAGCTGTCTTGGTACAGCCTTTCAGTCGCACATATCTCATTTCTTTGGTAAATCAACTATCAACAAAAAATCATTGTGACAAAAAAAATAATAATTGTGAGATTAAACATCATAAGTATGGCAAAAAAGTCAACCCTTACAAAAAAGAACTGCAGTATATTGAAGTAGAACTGCAGTAAAACTGCAGTACCAAGTAGTTTAACTGCAGTTTAATTAAGCACAACCATAGATTTGCAGCATAATGAAGTATAGTCACAGTACAACTGTAGTATAAGTACAGCTGCAGTAAAATGAAGTACAACTGAAAGTTGCATGAAGTATAAAAACAGTATAACTGCAGTTGTATTGCAGTTTTATTTTACTAGTACTTTAGATGTATTGCAGTATAGTTGTACTCCAGTAAAACTACAGACATTTTAGGTTATACTGCAATACTGCAGTTTTTTCGTGTCCAAAAAACTGCATTTTTCTATATGTAACAAAAACTGTAGTATTAATTCTAAAAAACTGCAGTAATCTTTTGTAAGGGAAATTATGACAAAAGTCTGTCAAAAAACTGAAATAAAGTCATAATTTGTCATATATTTGAGTTCACTTTCAGCAATGCACTTCATTTCAAAGACAATATAATTATGAAATATATAATGATGTACTTATTCCAATAAGTGGGTCAAAAAAATCTAAGCTAATTTCATTTATAGTTCATTTTGATAAAATTAAAACAGACAATGAATGGTCCGAAAACATTGCGTTCAGTCTTTTGAAGTACCCTATTATTTCTGTAATAAGTCTACTCTTTTTAAAAGAATGCTATAAGTCAGTTCCTTTTCAAAAGAGTGGACAAAACATTAACTATGTTGAATATGACTAGATCAGAACAGTGTGTTACTATACATTCATTTTAATCATCAAGCGCCCACTGTTGTGGCAGCCAGGTGCCCTTAAATATCATTGTTGTATTCTGTAAGCCAGTAACTGTTGTTGGCGTGTTTGCTGGTGAACATGAACGAGCAGATGATGGGAACAAATGCAGATTAGCCCCCGCTAGCTAACATGTGCAGAAGCCTTCAAGCGCTCCAAAATGATTCGTCATCGCTTGTGAACGAGCTCTGAGCATGACTGTAAACTGCGCGAGACACATGAAGGTGAAAAGCACGTGTCATGTTTGCTCACGACGGACTCCCTGGACGCCTGAAGGGAACAATTTAACTTAGGCCTACATATGTATGGCGTTTTTCAGAAGGCAATACAAACAGTGTAAACTATATAGCATTTAAGTGACCAATACAGCATTGACATTGCTGTTTTACTAAGACACAGTTCATTAAACCTTATTTCTGTGGCATAATTACATGTTGGGCTGATAATGTTATTTTAAAGTGAACTAGTGACCTCATGTGGTAGGCCAAAATTTGATCATTTTATCCACTAGATGTCACTGTCCAGCTTGCACAAAACCCATTTCATTCAGTAACAACTGTACATTATTATTTTTTTTAAATTATATTCAACAGGAAGCCTTCATAACACAAAAGTTCAAATGTGGACCCAAAATGTATGAAGCTACTTAAGACTCGTGAAGTCCAGCCTCTCTCTCTAGATGTAATTTGCATATAATGGGTGGAGCTAACCCAGTGGTGTATAAAGTATTTGAAAGCCATACTTGAGTAAAAGTACAGATATCTTACCAGAAAATGACTTTGGTGGAAGTAGAAGTCACTGTTTAGACTATTGCTTGAGTAAAAGTTTTAAAGTATGTGATATTTTTTGACTTTTTTGTACTATGAAAAGTATTTTTTTCTATGTTAAACATACTTAAGCATTGAAAGTAAAAGTACAAGTAAATGCAAAATATTCTATACACAGTTTGAGAAGCATCTCTATTTCTTACATCTTGTTTGCTTTGAATTTTTAAAAATGGCAAAATGAGTTTTAAATACAAAAAATACTACTAATGTATTAATTATATACTAATATAAGGTATAATTAATATACTAATATCTTGATCATTTATGTTAATTCATAGTGCATTATAATTAATGTAAGAGGCAACTTTAAAATGTTAAAATATAAATGTTGAAATTAACAATGAACAACAATTTTATTAACCATTAATGTTACAAATGGTATTGCAAAGTGTTGCCATATGATATAAATCAAAACAATCATGCTTAAAATGGCCATCTTTACACACAAAGGGAAATTATATGTACTTTTTCACTCGTTATTTGCTTCTATTTTAGAACACTTGATGATTTTCTTATCAAAATATGTGTTACAGTGCGGATAAAAAAAGAACTGAAATCGAATTTTTTGCAGGATTAGGATACAATTTAAATATGCAACTGCACTGGATAACGAATGCATAAAATCGAACAAATGGATATAAACTAATGGAAATAGAGGGTAACAATCGTGACATTAAACAGTTGGTGTTTTCGTCACATTGTTTTGACAGCTTGAGGTAACGTTACTACTAATGTTAGCATCTTCTCAGCTTCAACGACAAACATACTGCTGTTCTCCTCTAATGCAGCATCTTGTCAACAATCTAATTACTTAAGTGATGTGACAACATATACTGTAGTGTACTGTATAGCATACCGCTTTTTTTGTCTATGTTTTAAATCTGTTTTTGAAGCGTCCCGTTCTGTGCAGCGCAGCCTTGCGTCACTTGTCAAAACAAACTCTACGAGGCGTCAGTGGTAGTTTTTATTTGGCCACTAGTGGTCACTCTCATGCCGCACTCTTCTCAGCCACTCCAGCAGAGGACACAACCCGTAAAATGAACTCAACCGCGGTTGCGCGAGCGCTTGTTTGCACATGCCTGCTTGCGGTCTGTGTTCTTCCGACTTTATTTTGTGGTAAGGAACGAAAATGCTTTGGGGAAATGTATCGGAGTAAAAGTATACATTTTATTTAGAAAATATAATTTTTACTTAAGTAAAAGTAAAAGTTGACAGTAATATAAATACTCAAGTAAGTCCAGATTTTCCCAAAAAATACTCAAGTACTGTAACGTATTATTACCTCGTTACATTACACCTCAGCTCTAACCTTCCCGTATGAATGGACGTCACTTTCCCGCCGGAACACGACCCCTAAGCGACGGTTGTGTCTAGAAGTGATACAGCTATGGCCAGAAGTGGCAAAACCTCAGGATAAATAACAGTAAATTAAATGTGCTATTTATAAAATTAACATCTACACCTACTCCAACCCTAAACCTACCCTTACAATACTGCAAAAACAGTTATTAAATTAAATAAATATATATTAAATGACGCAATATTGATGTGCGCATGCCCAGTAGCTGTATCCCTTCTAGACTCTTGCACGTTCTGTGGTGAACACATTAAATACACTAGATGTCACTGTCCAACTGATCTAGTGGATTGCATTCATTAACAACAGGCCATGGTTTCTCATCTCATTTATTAACATTAGTAAATGCAGTCCAAAGCTGCCCTGAAATAACACCTGCCATATCCAGGAAGAATGACAGTATTGATGGATGGATAATTAATTAAATATCAAATATATAGTTTATAGGTGGTTTTTTTTTGCCGTATATACCAAAATAACAGTTATCAGATGTTATTATTATTCTTGTTGGAAGTAATTATTAATTCCATAATCATAATTCCCCATTATACTACAGAATATAGGTAAGTGCTTCCCACATTAACATGCAACGTGTGATTTGAAATCACATCCATCCTCTGGAGGCAGCAGTGAGAGCAATTCTGGAGAAACCACGAGGTTTCCAGGAAACTGTAAAGGCTGTGAGCAATGCTAATGACACAGAGAAGGGGCAAACTAGGACAATCATTGAAACTTTTTTAGTTTAAAAAGAAAAATGGAATAGTGCCCTTCAGAGGCTACATAAGAAATATAAATGTCTCAAAGAACACAAAATATTAACAGTTTACACTGATCGCCTGATCAGAGTTTACATACAGCTCTTGAAAGGGTTCAAATATTGCACAAGAAAATGTTGATTTTTCCAAAGAACAGTGCACAGTTGCTCAGGACAGGCAATGGACTCGTAAACAACTGTCAATCACAAACATAAAAACATTGGCTTATTCAGGTAACAACACACACTATTAAGACTATACAAACTGACTATGCAAACTTGAGGAAAAAAGGGTAATTTTTCATATTAAGCTATTTTGTCTTGTGGACTATAAGTTATTATCACTGTGAAACAACTTATTCAATGTAGTATTTGTAAGCAAGCAGCTGTAAGAAGATATCCATAGAGCATTAGAGAAATCATGTGGCTTCTGGGAATACTCAACACAGACTCAACACACAGCTGTGGAAATAAAGACAGTAATTTAAACATATCCCATTATACAGCAGTATGCTTGCTTCAGTAACAATCTATCTATCACTTATTTTAAGCCATACTTACAAATATGTAAATATTTATAATTAAATCCCTCTGTCAGAGTAGAGGTTCAATTTTAAGCCAAAGAAAATGAGGGCTGCTGTATAAATAGCCTTTGCTGACATTGCCCTTCCTCTACAGTAGCCGAATAAAATGAGTTTTTATCAAAGAGAAGCATCAATTGTTGCAACTAGAGATTGCGTTGTAATCGCTATAACCCAAACTAAAATACAAGTTAATTAACCATATATTCAGTCAAACAGCTCAAACAAAAACATTTAATCCCATTCAGTACTCCTTCTCTGGCTGTTTAAAGTTTGTGTTTTTCATTGTTAATGCTGTCAACAAATGATGTCTAAATGAGATTCAAGTCAAGTCAAGTCTCCTTTATTTATATAGCGCTTTTTTACAATGCAAATTGTGGCACAGCAGTTTTACAGTAATAATTGGCTAATAATTTTGGCTGCAAAGCAGCTCCCAAAGAAAATGACGTCATTGTGCAGCTTATTCTATATATTATTGATTCATTCCGTTGCAAATATCAGTAGTTATTAGTCTAGTTAATTTAGGTATAGCAGCACTGCAGAAAACAGTGACGTAATCGTCTGGCTCAGCTCAGTTCCCATACAACGGCGCCAATGCAGGCATATCAAAAACACTGCTGAATGTCAAGCAAGTGTCCCCAACTTAAGCAAGCCAAAGGCAACAGTGGCAAGGAACCAAAACTCCAACAAAATGGAGAAAAAAACTTGGGAGAAACCAGGCTTAGTCAGGGGAGCAGTTCTCCTCTGGCCAACAGTGAACACTTGTCCGATACTCAGGCAGAGTTACAGGTCATTAAACCGATTTGGAATCACAACAGTCAAAATATTTCATCCAGTTCCACCTAGTTTAAGATCTTTTTGATCACGCTGGTATGGGGCGGTTAGTTGGGGATCTGTGCCACTGGCTGAGATTCCAGCACTAGATCTCAATTAATAGCATAATTGTAATGCTGCTCACAAAAGGGCTTTTCTAATTGCTGACCTAAATTCAGTTTCCACTCAAATACTGCATTAAAGAGAAAAAATTGTCATTTTTGCAGCACAGTGCTGGTCAAAAATGAATGTTTGTTATCAATGCTTTTTATTATTCACTTTGGTGCTATTTTCACAAGTGGTGTTCATTTTCAAGTACAAAACTAAAACTGATCACACTTGTATAACACACTATTATTCATTCAAAACCTGACCTCATGCTTTCATTCTAGTTGTATATATTTTCATTCTACATAATCATTGTTTTAAATCATTGAGATATGTAATGAGAACATTTGGTTTAATCACTGAAACACACCAGTGTTATCTTCTTTCAATTTAGCACTTTTAGCAGTGAGTTCATTCAGTAGCAAACAATACCAGATACATGTTTCATATAACCATTGAAATAACAGTAACACAGGCTGCAGACGCCACATGGGTAAACACACAAACACACACACACACATTTTGCTATCTTAGAGAGGACTCTCCATAGGTGTAATGGTTTTTATACTGTACAAACTGTTCATTCTCTCCCCCTACACTAACTCTACTCCTAAACCTACCCATCACAGAAAACATTCTGCATTTTTACATTTTTAATAAAACATTGTTTAGTATGTTTTTAAAGCTATTTAAATGTGAGGACTCATGAAATGTCCTCATAAAACATGTTTACGTCGTAATACCAGTGTAATACCCATGACATCATTTGTGTCAAAAAATCATGAAAAGAAGCACACACACACCCACACACACACTGGTTTCCATGTTTTGAGGGGATTTCCCATCGACATAATGATATTTATACTCTATAAACTGTAAATTATCTCCCCCTACACTAACAGTACCCATCAAAGAAAACTTTCTACATTTTCAGATTTTCAAAATCTTAAGTTCAGTTGAATCAAATAATAGGCAAATGTATTAAACTGAACAAGAGATGCAAATCAGTTTGATAGTAATAGCATTATGAAAGGCAGTAACTGTGAATGAAACATTTATATAGATGAAAAACTTAATTTTGTGTAGTGAAAAGGATACTTTGTCATTTTGTATACAATACTAACACAACTGACCCTTCGCCGGCAGTTTGATTGACAGGCAATCTGACCAATCATAATCCAAATCCGCAATTTTGTCCGCCAAAGCAGTCAGGGGAGTTAGTAGATTAATGTTGGTGAACTTGAACTTGAAAAATTGTGTGTACTCACTTCTTTCCGCGGTTGAAACCACATTCCTTCTGATGTTCATTCATGTTTATTTGATGCTATAAATGAACTAGTATGAAGAGACGATCGGTTCACGAGCCGTTTACACATTAAACACATTAAAGAGACACTATACGCTATTTATTGTTTAAACTTCTTTAAAAAATTACGATATATTAAATATGAAACTGTTTCATATGTCTGTCGACACGTTGTCAGTGTCCTCTTTGCTCCGAGATGTATTTTTCACTGCATGAGAACATGATGTGTGGCATGAGAGCGCATGGCTTGTCGGACATAGCAACAGTAACTAAAGGGGGCGGGTCTTTGTGAAGGGTCAATTAAAAATATGCTGAAATGTTTGAAAAAGGTGCACTTTTGAAGATCTGTTGGGATATTAGTTCTAAAAGTTTTGAAAAATTACTAGTTGCTTGTGAAAATAGACTCACTTACTCTTGTAAGAAGAATAATTAGGCTATTTAATATTTGCATAACTGAAGTCCAGCAAACTAGTTTAAATTATATAAAAGGACTCTAAGAACAGACAAATAGACAAACCGATTGGGTTATTTTTAATGTTATATTTAACTCAAATGTTGTTTCTTTAAAACTTACTGTATTTCTCACTTAAAACTAATCCAAAATAGGTTGGAAATGAACATTTATGAACATGTTTAATAAATGAAAGTATTTGGGATCATTTTAAGCGAGCCATATAGTTATTTTTTAACAATAGTTGATATATGTATGATGTATGATGTGTGTGTGTGTGTGTGTGTTTGTGTATGTAAGCATATATATATATATATATATATATATATATATATATATATATATATATATATATCAAAATATCAAACTGGAACATAAAGAGTCAAAAATGAGGTCCTTCTCTGGGAGACTGGGAGATTTTCCACTAGGTCACATGATGCATCAGTATGGACTGAGTTCAGCAGCCGCCACAGTCTTTAAAAGGAGCAGTGAGAGTGAAGTGAAGGGGTGTCTCTCACACAGAGCTGAAAGCTTATGAAGTTCGGACACACTCGGGCTGTTTTCAGCTGCATTCAGCTCTGGATAATGCCGCTTAGGAAAGCGAGGAGAGGTAAGACACATCTATAGCATGATGAGTCACGACACACACCATCCTGCTCTGAAAATGTTCTCTTTTGATTTTAAATGCAGAGTTGACAGGAAATAAATCTTTTCTCGAGGTCAGGCTAGTTTAATGCCTAATGTATGCTGTATTTAAGAGTTCCTACAATCTTTTCGCTATAGACAATGCGTCAGAAAAACACATTGCTACAGGCTTTCAATATAGACAACAGACAGTAGGCTAAACTTGGCGTTTTGCCCCGTATATGTCTGTTGTGCTGCTGAACTGTGGCACAAGAAACAACATTAGCGACGGAGGCATATGCAGACCGAGTAAATTATCCGAATTTCGAATCACAAATGTGGTTTTGACCGGTTTTGTAATCATTTATATCACACACCTTTTTAATCCGCTATACAACAGAGAAAATGAACTGATTTTGCGTTAGTTATTTCTCATATTAAATTAGTAGCTTACAGTTCTGTTTCTCTTAACCGATCCATCATCACCATTGCCATAGCAACCAGAAAAAGCATGACGGCATGGTCAGATCCAGGTGTTACACCAGATTTTGTGACCATCGTATTCTGTGACGTTCAAAGACATTCGCACGAGAACGTTTTTTCTGTGTTTATATATAATATAAATATAATAATAATATATAGAGTATATACACAATATATTATTCGATAAATATTATTCTGAATTGCTAAACAAACAGAAAAAACGTGGAAACGATAACGTGAACGCGCGCCAGCGGTTCCGAGGTGTTCGTGCGAATGTTTAATGAACAACAATATGATGGAAACACACATTTCTCTGCAACTACTACTACTCTGCAAACAACCACATTTCGTTTAATCTGGACAAGCAAATTAGCATTTACGAAGTGAATAACCTGCATTTCTAAACCAGTTTCTAACAGATTTCACCTTCTTTGGTTTATCGTCAGAAATTACGCGATTTGCGTATATCACGCAGCACAATGATAACCACGCCCTCTGCGGTCACAGAATACGATGGTCGCAGAATCTGGTGTAACACCTGGATCATTGGTTGCTGTATAGATCTCTGATAACCTGTTTTTTCAGCTTTGTGCCCGCTGGCTGATGGCATGATGAGCGCGAAAGATCACGGCAGGGTGTGGCCAACCACTGCAATAATTGCCCAATAAAGAAGTGTAATTGACCCTTCGCTGGAAGTTTGATTGACAGGCGATCTGGGGAGTTAGTAGATTAACGTTGGTGAACTTGAACTTGAACTTGAAATATTGTGTGCATTCTTGTCTTTCCGCGGCTGAAACAACATTCCTTCTGACGTTCATTCATGTTTATTTGACGCTGTAAATGAACTAGTACGAAGAGATGATCGGTTCCCGAGCCGTTTGATTTGAGGAGCTACAGCGATCTGTCACGACACATTAAAGAGCCACTAAATGCTCTGCGTTTATCCCATCCAAGCAGTGGCGCAGATAGGATTTTTTAACTGGGGGGGACCAAGCTGTCAGCAAATTATTTAAACTCAGTTCGTTATTTTGCGTAATTTGGGCTTTAACTAGTGCTCAAGTAGTTACTTTGCGTGATTTGGGCTAATGATTTGCACTAAAAAGCCATTGGGGGATTCTTATTTGAAATCATGGATAAACAACAATGAACAAAGGTAAACAAATGCCTACCTGATCACCACTAGCAATTCATGATCAGACTGTTATTTGACTCCAATCACCCACCAAAACTTCACGTCTTCAGCAAAGTATGTTTTATTCAAACATTTGCTTATCTCAGCATACGAAGTCTATCATTATGAACAAAAAAAGCAAAGAACCTATGTGCAACAAAAAAAAATACCTAAAAAAATTCATTTATGGGTTACAAGTTTGTTGCAATTTATAGGTTAGAATTACCTTTCAAATGATGTATGACATATTAAGAAATGTTTTTCATAGTTCATAATTTAAGAATCTATATCCTCCGTTGCTCCGTACATTAAAAAAACATGATTTCCTGCTATAAGAGGATGTCAAAAGTTTATGTAGGCCTTTATTTGTTGTTTACACACAAATTTACTTATAATTATTTTTAGTGGCTTACACGACAGTGAACATACCTCAGTCAATTTGTACAATGGGTTAAATGATAAGATAAAACATTATTTCCTGATGATAAATAGTGCAAAAGCCTTCTTGCCATTATTGTCAGACTAGTTATTCCCCGTAACAAATCTAATCTGCCACATCTGGGAAAGTCAACAGGCATAGGATACTTACATTGTTTGTTTTTTGAAAAAACGAGGTGATTGTTTTGTCTTCATTGCCTTTATGAGGCATTTGCAGTCGATTTTTTTTCAGTTCAGAAAATCACCGACTCAGCTCAGTCATAAATTGTATATGATCACTATGGTTACCGCTCATACAGGCACGAGGTCCCGCCTTTGTCGCCTCTGATTGGCCAGGAGAGCTCTCTCCGATTGGCCATCCTAACGCGACCCCTAAACCTACCCAATAGGAGGAGACCCTAGGAGGCGATAGGAGGCGAAAAAGGTGGGACCTTCCCCTACAGTACTTGGAAAAAAAGGTTCGCACCCCGGCGTCACTCAGAGAAAGTGCAAACACTGGTTAATCCTCTGTTTTACCGATTTTTGTCGCCTCTCGTAGGGATAGTGAGGGCGGGGGACGGATCGGGTCACTATGAATTTGGGGGGGACATGTCCCCCCCGTCCCTAGTGCCATCTGCGCGCCTGCATCCAAGTGCACACATACAGCAGTGAGTAGTGAACAAGTACACACACACCCGGAGCAGTGGGCAACTATTGCTACAGCAATAGTTTTGGGGTTAGGAGTCTCAAGGGCACTGTTAGGCATGCTATCAAAGGTGGAAAGAGTGCTTTATTCACAATCCCAACCTTCATTTCCTGCCAGCATGGGAATCGAACCAGCAACCTTCACGTTACAAGCCCAACTCCCGCACCATTAGGCTACAACTACCCGTGAATGCCATCGTGGTCTCTTTCACAGTTCACATATGATGTCTAATCAGAAGTGTGTTTTTGTATATTAATTTGTTTAAATAATTTGCTACTGACCATGTAATACTACTGTGAAAATCAGACTTTCTGAAAAACGAAAACATGTTGTGAGCAAGAATAAACATCGTGTTAGTTAGACTATACACTATACGCTATTAATTGTTCAAACTTCTTAAAAAAATTACGATATATTAAATATGAAACTCTTTCATATCAAAAGTAACCTGCTCTATCTTGTCTGTCGATGTCACACCCATGGACTGTCATGTTTACTTTCGGTCTTCTCTTGTCATTCTGTTCATCTGCCCTCATTTTGTGTAGCCTGTCAAGTTAAGCATCCGCTCCTGTTTCCGTTCTCCCTGATTACGTTGTCCCTCATTATCTCCCCTATATATTCTCCCTGTCATGTTCAGTGTTTGTCGGTTCTCGTCTTTGTATACTGTGTGTTTGGATGTTTGCCTTGCATGGTGGATTAAAACTACCTTTTGATATTATCTTCTTCGTCTTCCTATGTTTATACACCTCAGCGTGACAGTCGACGCGTTGTCAGTGTCCTCTTTGCTCCCCAATGTTTTTTTCACCTCGTGAGAACATGATGTGTGGCGTGAGAGCGGACATAGCAACAGTAACTAAAGGGGGTGGGTCTTTGCGAACGGTCAGTTGCCCAAATATTGAAAAAAAAAATCGCTATTTCCTATTTAAATATAGCCAGATAGCCCATCTTACCAGATACCCAGCTAACTAGGGAACGTTCTCATAACGTTCTGTCAAGGTTCTCTGAAAGTTATGAACAAACAGTCTTCCAGTAACATTATGCTCAATGTTATTTGTTCTTCAATAATGTTCTCAAAAGGTTAGCTCAAAAACGTTATTTATACATTGTTGTTCTTAGAACAACATTCTTGGAAAAACCTTAAAACATTTAGAATGAAAACTAATTTGAAATGAATAATGTTTGCTCATTTAAAAGAACCTCCTTGGGACTTGGGAAAGTTTTGTATCCTGTCCTAACTTTCCTAACTTTTCTCTTTAATTTATATAAAGGTTATGCAAGTCTTAGAATTAAACACTTCCAAAACAATGTTCGTGAAAATGCCAGATATTGTCATTAGTATTTGATGAATTTCTCACAATGTTGGCATGAAACGTTCTTTGAACATTATTCTTCGATTGAACTTTAAATATTAAGTATCACTAACTTTGTGGCTAAAAATGGCTTTAATGGTTAGTAGGGGATGTTGCTGCCTCTATGTGGTTCAGATACCTTCAGATTTCATCAAAAATATCTTAATTTGTGTTCTGAAGATGAACGAAGGTCTTACGGGTGTAGAACCCCTTTATGGTTGGATGCTAAACAGTGTCATATGTGCACAGTACAGTGTTAAACTCAAGAAGTGTTGGAGTTTATTAGATAATTAAGTGATGTTTGAGCATTAGTGATGACTCAGAGGGAAAGAGGAACAAAAAACATTTGACATCACCATTATGGTGATAGGTGTTTTCATTTTGTTTTTCTCTGGCTGCTTTGATAGTGTGTTCAGAAACCACTTTTACTGCGTCAGAGGAAGTCGAGAAAGAATAACATCAGTTGATGTTGACTTTTAATTAATGAAAGTCGTGACGTATTGTCAAGTATGTTGACCCACACTCGAAATTTGTGCTCTGCATTTATCCGATCCAAGTGCACACACACAGCAGTGAGTAGTGAACAACTGCACACACACAGAGAGCTACAGCAATAGGTTTGAGGCACTTTTAGTCATGGTATCAAAGGTGGAAAGAGTGCTTTATTCACAATCCCAACCTTCAATTCCTGCCGGCGTTGGAATCGAACCAGCAACCTTCACGTTACAAGCCCAACTCCCTCACCATTAGGCCACGACTACCCGCAAATGCCATTGTGGTCTCTTTCACTGTTTCACTGATCAGAAGTGTGTTTTTGTATATTAATTTGTTTAAATAATTTGCTACTGACCATGTAATACTACTGTGAAAATCAGACTTTCTAAAAAACGAAAACATGTTGTGAGCAAGAATAAACATCGTGTTAGTTAGACTCTAACAGATATCAACAATCGGCATATGAAACGCAACAATGGTCACATGCTTCATACCAGCACACAAAACTCATTAATGGCTCCCAGCATGCATTGCAGCTGAATTATTCTACTATTTAGATTTGAATATTTTTTGATTGTCACCATTGTTGAGGTTTGTATGATGAGACTTAATGCATCTCAACTTTTGTGCAAGAGGTTGTAATGTTTTTGGAAGATCTCTTCAGTGCTACAAGGGATCTCTCTTTTATTATAGCTGCTGTCTTTATTACCTTTTATTATTCAATTATGCTTGAAAATCATCATTATTTATGAAACTACAGAAAAAGCAGTCACTCAATAGTCATTAAAACCGATATGTGAGTCTGCAATCCACAAATGTTCACTGAAAACACTTACAATTGCTGAAAGAGAAGGTAGTTAACAAAAGTCAAGGATCAAGAGCCCAACTAAAGCAAACACTTATGTTTCAAATCAACGTTCCCATAATGTTGAGTTGTTAGTACAAATTGAGCTGAAAGAATGTTTTAGGAACATCATACTAACCTTGTAAAAACGTTCTAATAACATCTAGAAAACTGGACATTTTAACGTTTCTATAACCAAAACTGAACAGAAATTTGTTGAGTATCCACCATTGGGTTACTTCTTTGAAGTTCGTTGATTTATTTCTTTGAAGTATTTATGAGGTTAACGATTTAATTTGTACATTCACTGTTGTTTACTCTCTGCTTTCAGAAGATGACCTTGAAATTAGCGAAGAAATCAAAAGTGACGAAAGCATAGCCGATGAAGATACCAAAGGACAAACCCAGAAAAAAACCCTCAAAATCAAAATACCAAAAATGAAAAACCCTATGGGACTCAGAAAGAATTCAAAAGCTGCCACCTCCGAAACAGTATTAGGTAAAAAAAACAAAAAAACAATGTGTTGTTCATGTTTTTGTTGGTTTGTTTTGTTTTTATGTCATATATTGTTGTCTACATTGCTACATGTTCCATTCATGAAATTTTATGTTAGTTAAGCTCAGTTTGGAGTTTTATTTTCAGATCATTAGCACTATATAAACAACATTTTCTGTTTGTAGCTATTGTACTGGACAAACAAAAGTCATAGAAGCAAAGAGGTTCATATTGTTGAAAAAGGCCCTACAGTATACTTGGATTTTAACAAAAAAATTAAACACAAATACCTAGCAAATCAAAATCAGATGCTTTACAAGAACATCATAAAATGTTGCCAATATGGCACTATTGGTGGAGCCATTTTGTCAAGTTTCTTATTTTTTAATTTCTGAATTATACTTCAGTTTTGGACCTGGATGCCAATGACAGCACAGCAAATTCCAATGGTAATCCTGAAGAGGAAAGCCAGAAACATACAATCAGAATCAAAATATCAGAAAAAATGAAAATTCCTGACTTCATCAAAAGACAGAAGAATCCAAAAACCCCTGAAACTCCATCAGGTAATGGACAATCTTTTCATGTATTCAAAATTCATAAAGGTTTTAAAACTGGGTTCTAAAAACCCAACAATATAAAAAAAACTAAATGTCCATTTATAAACTTTATCTTCATTTCATGTTAAATATTTTTTAAACAGATCTTTATGAAAATACACAGCTGTTAAATATATTTTACTAGGAGTTACATTAGAGGGTCCTTGGTAAGAGAAAACCCCAGCAATACCAAGTACAAGGGTTAATTTTCTGTCATCTCACATACTGCAGTGGACTTGGATTTCAATGGGAACCTTGAACAGAACCGTCTGGTTGAAGCACAGGAGCTGCTGGTGAAAGCTGAGGAATGTCTCTTCGGTTCAAATGAAGTGGCTGGGGCAGAAAAAGAGGACAAGCTGAAGACAGACTATGCAAACTTTCTTAAGCGACTGAAGATAGTCATCCATGACTCTTTCAATGAGGACAACCAGGAGACACTCAAGAGCGCTTTGGCTTCAATACTTAGAGAGGAGGCACAGGACAGACGCTGGGCAGAAGTGGCTGTGGATAATCGTCCAATATGGAGGCCCACAAAGTGTAGACAGATGCATGACATGCAACTCCAGATAGTCGTGGAGGAACGAATGAAGACTACAGAAAAACAGGAGAATGAAGCAGACAAGCTTTCTACCTCCTTGAAGAGAGAGGTGTGTCGAATGGGCAAACAAGTCCAAAAAGACCTGCTCAGAGTGGTCCGAAATCTGAGAGAATGTTATCCAGCAGACTTTGACATCTGCAGAACGTATGCTCGACTCTACCATCAAACCTTCTCCAACAGACTCCAAGAGCTCGCCAGAGCCAGTGTCGATTTTGAGGACTGCCTATATATATTGAGTTGGATTGTGGATTTCTACCCAAAGTAACCTCCAATAATCATTTTAAAAATCATGGCTTATACTTCATAAATTATTCAACATTTTCAGACAGTTTCAGAAATGTTAATATTCTTTAATATTGTTTTTTATTAGAGATGTACTGAAGCACAAAGAACTAGAGGAGCACATCAACAATTCATCACTCGGACCTTTGTTGCCTGAAGAAGATCTTAAGAGATTGGAGGAACAGTACTTCTCATACAAACAGGTGATTCAGTACTTGACTGACTTCATTAGTCAAAATAGTCAATTTGCGCAGTATGTGTATGGTCGCCTGCCAGAAGCTAGTTATTTTAGATTTTTCGTTTGAAATTTTTCTTATATAAACCCATCACTTCACTTCGGAAGGCCTTCATTAACCCTCTGGATTACTTTTGTGATGGATGGATGCACTTTTTTTTGGCTTCAAAATCTCAACACTCTTTCACTCCAATTATAAAGTTTGGAAGAGCCAGGATATTTAAAATATATCTCTTGATTGTGTTTGTCTGAATAAAGAAACTCATATACTCCTTAGTTGGTTTGAGGGTGAGTAAATCATGGAGTAATTTTCATTTTTCACATCTATCGCAAAGTCTCTTTCAAGAATATTTGCAACGCCTCAAGGAAGCCAATCAGCGATTTGTTGTTTTACTTAGAAGAGCAGTTTCTCCCATTCACAAGTAATTGGAATGAACCGTCTTTCTATGCCTATAGTCTTTGAATAGCCCTTTAAAACAATAGTAATCTATATTTCATCATAACACAATTGCATCGTAATAACAGATTCTTATACCATGTCTACTGATACAAATCACCGCACCACAACGGCTCGACAAAATCCATTCATCCCATTGTCAGAAGTAGCACAAATGCATGTAGTGCATCAGAAATATGTGGAACATTTACTTTAGATTGATTATAGTGTGTTTTATTTGCTTTTGACCTGACAAGCTACTCATGTCCGGTGTAGAAAAGTAGTTAATGTTCTTATTACTCTCATATCAGTTTCTGCTTTAGTTTGTAGCATAATTCCTGTTGCTTATTTTCTCTCACTAGAACGAGCTCAGAAAGTGGTTATCCAATGCTTTTGAGAAAGAAGTGAAAAAATGGAGTGATGGCATCGAACCAGAGATCATCGATGGATACTACTTCAGTAACCTTGCTGTAGATGTTTTACCAGTACGTTATGGGCTCTACTCGCTCTCTAACATCATCTTAATTTAGTTATGCATGTTGCAGTTATCAAACAGAATCAGACCTATTTCCTCAAAAAATCTTTTTTTTGTTTCTTAGCTTGTTGATGCGACCGTGAAAGAGGTCAGCACACTTCTGGGGTGTGAAAGTAAAGCCGGGAGTCTTCTATGTCAGCTGGACAGCTCTCTTCTGAGGTAGATAATCAGTCACTATCTCTGTCACATTTTCGTTGCATTAAAATAAGACCAACATGCTCTCTTTTTTTTCCAATGGCAGCTATAAGACAAATCTAGAGGAACTTGTTAAAAGAAAACAAGAAAACATTCCTAAAACTCTGAGTGCTAATCTCATGAACATTTACCTGTTTAGGTGAGTTTGATTAATTATATTTCTACTTTATCTCAGCAGTTGTAAAATGTGAATAAACGATTTATGAGAAACGCTGTTGAAAATTTAAATAAACTCCTAAACGAACAATTTTGTGAATAATTGCTAGATGTCTGTTATGGGTGTGTTGAAAAAACAAAATTTGTTTGTACATAGCCCTGGCTGTATAATAATAAGAAAAAATAAGGTGGATTGAACCCAATGGGACACACATATAGTCTTGCAAAAAAGTTTACAGAACTTTTTTTATTTTCAATACTTTGCATTTTAACATAAACTTCTAAATGCCTGTTCAGTAGTCACTGTGTAACTAACAGAAGACACAATTTTAATAGTGTGGTGCTTCTAATTTAGTGACAAAAAGCAGTTGGAAATGTTGTACAAAATAGATATACCCTACCCATAATTGCACAAATAAAATGTGCAACACTTTATGTTTTACTACCAAATTATATGTAATATGTAATTAATTTAATTTACAGAGGAATATTTGCCTCGACATCTAGCGATTTCGGAGGATGTGAGCTCCCGAACATAATGCATGATGGGATACGCTTACCCTTGAATACCGCTTCGAAGCAGTATTCGAGATAGTGTGGGTTTAGTGGGCATTAAAGAGTTAGTTCACCCTTCAAAAATGAAAATTCTGTCATTAATCCTCACCCTCATGTTGTTCTACACCCGTATAATCTTCATTCATCTTCAGAACACAAATTAAGATATTTTTGATGAAATCCAATGGCTCAGTGAGTCTCTATTGACAGCAAGATAATGAACACTTTCAGATGCCCAGAAAGTTACTAAAACATAATTAAAACAGTTCATGTGAGTACAGTACTTCCTGTCGCATACACAAGCTCTCAAGTGGCCAATATCGCAAGTGTGGGTATTTGGACAGGGCTACAGTATGAGTTTAATACAATGTTTCTGCTCAAAACTCACTCTATTGTGACCTAATGCAGATATTCTATATAGTAAACTGATGCATAAATGTATTATGAGAGAAGTTTTCCATCACTGTAAGCTGGGAATTATTATCACGCATGGACTGATGGATCAGCAGAGAATTGTCTGTCTGCGAGTCTTTAAGAAATTATGGTTCTATATTCTATTTAACAAAATATGAGGTAAACGTGCGAATCCCCAAGTGTGCACATTTGGAGAAATGCTTTTCCCAGACAAACAAGGATGTTTCTCCAAATGTGCACACTTGGGGATTAGACGTTTGTGTATGCACTGTGATCTAAAATAAATGGGAGCAAACGCGATTGAATGTAGAGGTTTGTGTCTCATTATTTTCTTCAAAATATCGTTAACCAGATGATTTTGCATTCCTATCAGAAGAATTATTAGTGTCATTGTAAATAGTGGTCAAATATCGAAGCTTTCTAATACTTCAAAACTCAAGGTTAAATCAAATTATTAATTGTAAAAATCTTTCTGTAACAGCTGCCCAAAAAAAATATAGTACGAAAAAATACCAAAAACACTTTTCAAAAGATCCCCCCTTGTTTTTTTGTTTTTTTTTCTTCACAAATCACACCCTGTGCTGCTATATGCAGTTGTTGTTTAATCACAGCTGTCAGTGGAAGCCTGTGTTGCATTTTGTGTTCGTTATTTTGGGGATGGAGCAAAGAAGGGAGGGCTGTGTTCTTTTGGGTAGGGGAATGTTTGTTTGGCTGTCGATTTCAAATGGTGCATTCAAGTCATGTTTGAAAGATAGCATTTCCGAGTTGAACACCAAGCTCTGGATTTTCTGTAAGTTGGGGGCGTGTCAGTAAGAAATGGTTCCATGTGGTGAAATACCACAATACTTATACGTATTTAGCTGTGACATTGTGAGGCTTTTTTATTTACAGCAAAATAAGCTAACTGCCTGACCAAAATATGATAGCACTGTAATATATCAATACTGTAAAGTTTTTGGTTTCCTCACTTGATTAAAAACATAAAAAAGCTAAACACGTGATGCACATTCTTTGTCCTTTATTTTCTTGAAGAATTTTTGTGTAGTTAATCAAGAAAAGGTACACCGAAGTCTTACCCAGACTTCCAAATTCACAAATACGAACTTTCCAGGAGGACGTGAAAGCAGCAAAATATTAACAGTGTTTCTCAGAAATTGCTTAGTTCACCTTTAATTGCTAAAATATGAAATTACAAAAAAACTTCTTAAAAATAATTATAAATGGCAATCATGTAATGTATTATATTGCTGAATTTTTATATAATTTAAATAACATTTGATGTTATATTTTATGTAAACTATAGCTCTCTGTTAACTGTAAACCTACAACCATTATTTCTCTTTATATCCTCAGGGATTATGTACAAAAACCAGAACATCTTTTCCCAGAAGACACTAGAACCGCTTGCCTGTCAACATTAGAAGACCTAAAAAACATCTGTCACAAATACTTCCTCAGTCGAATTTACACAGATCTGAAGGTTAGTGAAGAACAAGAAAATCATTAAGAGTACTTATTTCTATTTCGTATCTGGTGATACTGCCCTGATCAGCATTCATTTTTCTATCCCATCTGCCCTATTTTTCGGTCTCATTTTTAATGCTACATGACTAGTACGGAAGTATTTAGTATAGTTGTGTCCGGGTAACAGAATGTAGAGGTCAGCATTTGATACTGCGGTCTGTTTATTAACTGTATTATTAACAGTATTTCCTGCATCAACATTCAACATTCTCGTTTGTCTGGGAAAAGCATTTGACTATTTAGATGTTTGAATAATTGTATGAATTTCCTTCCAGTTTTAAATGTAGATTATGATAAGGGTTTCAAATGGAATGTCCAGGTCCAGTCCTTTCTGGGAAATCTCATCATGCGCTTTACTTGAATGTTTTTGTTTGTGATGCTTAAATTACTATAAATGATTACTTAAATCTTACATTTTGGCGATAACCAGACTTGTTTATCTGAACAGCCGCTGTACCGTAAGCTGTGGACTCAAGCCTGGTTTGTGGGACATTGTGAGGTTGTGGAGGAGCTGATGAAGGCGCTTGAGGATAACATGGATCAATTCAAAGAGCTAAAGCCTGTCTGCAGAGAGGTCAGAATCACTTTTCTTCCAAATATTATTGCTGACACTGACAGTCTTATAACTAGAGCTGCACCGATTGCTATTTTCTTAGCCAATTTCATTTACATTACTTTACATTTAGTCAATTAGCAGATGCTTTTATCCAAAGCGACTTACCAGTGAGGAAACAAGCGATTCTTCATGAATAGGCAAATAGAAACAGGAAGTGCTCACAATATAAGTTTCAGGCATTGCTCAGTAATATAAGCTAGAGTAGGAAGGGAAAAACGAAAGATTTTTGTTAGTGTGACCTGCTGATATCAATTTTCTTTCTAAGAACTATAATTGACCACATATACAAACAAAATATTTTTCATAAAAAAGAAAAGTAAAAAGTCAGTAATAAAGCATGAACAAATAAACAAATTTCAAACTAGAGCACAAATAAATGCAATAGAGTAAAGAGAGCTTGGAAACTAATTATTTTCATTTTTATTCAGGTAAGAAATACTACAGAAATTCCAGTAATCAAATGTGAAATAACACTGGATAGTCTTCATTGTAAAAATTAAATACAGATTAATGCTTACGATTAAAGTTATAAAACTGAGTCAAGAGCAGAAAGTGCTTTTCTTTGTCTTTTGTTCTTTGATTAACAAGACTGACAGCAGCAGGAATATTAGGCTACTGTCTCTTTAAGAGTTTATACACAGACCTAATATACTGTTACACTCTTTCTCAACTATTTAACGTTTCAGAACTGACTGTTTAACTGTACTCATCAAAACAGCAAGTCATATTGACATAATATTGTGCACATTTGACCGTTTAAGCGTGGTAAGTCACATATTTTGGTAATTGTGACTCACAAGCTGTCAGACTGAGAAGTAGCTTGTGCGCGCCAATTGTAGATCAGTGGTGCACGCGCTTTTGGTGTGAGCGTGAAACCTGTGGGAATAGCTAAAAATATGCGCAATACAAGCACTATTTAACCGGACAGAAAATGAAACGAGTGGGAGAGAGGAGTGTCACTTCGTCATCGGAGAGAAGAGGGCGAGAACGCGCAGCTGATGTTACTGTCTGTTTCTGTCTGTTACCGACTCGTAAACAGAAAGACGTGAGACTGACCGGCTGGTCACAGATGATCTCTGGAGTATCTCTACCAATAACATGATGCAAAGAGACATATAATCTTACATTGGTCACTAATGTGGTATTTAAGTGTAGGCATTCAAAGGAATGTCCGGAAACTTTCCAGGAAAGATTCTGGAAATTTACCGGAAATTTTCCATCCGTTTGCATCCTTAATTTAAGATACAGTTATAGATATATATATGTTTCTGTCTGTCTGTGTAGGAACTAATGGCCGATCTGCATGTAGCAGTAACAGTTGAGTATGTGAGACGAATGTTGAAGAGAAAACTGAAACTGAAGAACAAAGAACAGCAAGAAGCAGCTGCTGAGTTCATCTGCCACGACAACAGTAAAATCTGCTCTGTGTTTGCCAAAGTGGTGAGATTGCATCTTGACCCACACGTTTACATCTAATTAATCTACACGCATGTATCCAAAACTTGCACAATAGGGATTATCATCCACATTAGGATGAGCAAGCTCAAGTTACACATATAAAAAACCCCTCTTGGCTCTTTCTTGGAAACACAATCCAAAGCCTACTTTTATTGTGAAACCATTTGGAAAAACAGCTGGAATTCCTGGCTCATAGTGACAAATGTGGTTTTCATTATCTGTTACTGAATTGTAAATTGATATTGGACTGAATGATAAATGTTACAAATGTTTTACATATTTAAACCATTGGAGAACTTAACTTGGGTGTTGGAACAATTGTACATGGGTGAAACAAGACCCACCCACATTTAAAGAACAATGATATTGGATCCACTCACTTTTACCATCTCTAACTAAGCGCATACATATGTTCACTTTTTAGAGCGCCGTCTCCAAAATGCATTCCACTTCAGGAATACCCTAATAAATTACACTCCATTCCGCGTTTTAGCTACACTGCTTCCTCAAATCCATTCTACTTGGCTTGTTCAGAGCCACTCTTTGCACATCAGTGCTGTTGTACATTAAATGATATGCAAAAGAAATAATGTAAATGATCGTATTTATTAAAATTATTTAATGGATGCTGTCTTATTGGGTCAATAAAGCCCTCCCTATACCAACACCTAACTCTACCAGATAAACACTTTATTATTAAATACACATTAAGATTCTTTATTTGCACTTTTTGAATATTTTCTTCATTTTTATTGAAAACAAATGACTTTCCGATTTGATATGTGATGAAAAAGGGAGTAGAGTGAGTTTGGCAATAGGGGGATTTGAACCTTGGCTCACTTTGCATCAAAACTTTCTGTCTTGCGCCTTATTCCTACACTGTTGCCGATATATTCAACCCAGTGTCTTCCATAATTTTGTCTGCACCGACCAGATGTTAATTAGTGTAAATACCATTTGCCAACAAGGTAGGCAAATAGACTTAAATGGCATCTACTCCAGTAAAAAATTTCAGGGGAAGGACCCACCAACATTTTTTTTTTGCTTTGCCATGACTTAAAACAATGATTAAAGCCCTAGAGGCTTAGAGAGTTGTAGGATTAATTTGTTAAAAATGAATATTTAAAACATTTGTGTGCATGACGTGCTTACAGTAACATACAGTAATCTGGCACCATTGTTTTAGACACAATATGACATTGAGTCATAGACAAACTATGGACCTTTTCAGTGTATTCTCTTTGTCTGAAGGAGCATGAATTGAGGGAAAGCAGTGGAAAGTTATGTAACAATAAAATACCATTCTCTTCTCTAGGGATCCAAACAGGAATGGCTTGGTCAAATACTTGTCAAACTATCAGAGATTCTGAAACTGCAGGATCCTGAGAGTTTGCAGCTTGAGATTGCAACTCTGGCAAGAGACTATCCTGACATTAGGTAAGTCAGATGTGAGCGACATGTGAGTGTCTTGTTCTTTATAAAAATAACTATTCACAACATACATTTTTGGTAATGAAGTCATTAGCAAAATGAAAGACAAACAATCAATCTTCCAGTGTCAGTCTTGTTTCATCAATGATCTTTGTTGTGATTCTCCACTAGTGAGCAGCACGTTCATGCTGTCCTGAACCTGAAGTCCAACCTTTCAAGCTCAGATCTGCGTAAGATCAAAAGGTGTCTGAGTGACAACCAAGCCACACAGGACACACAGTCCTCCCCTGCCTTCTTCTCTAAAGTACTCGTCAAATGGAATGCCCTGTTACATCTATAGCTAATGTTAATCAACAGTGGTGTTAAGTTTTTGAGTAAATGTTACTAGGTACTGTACTTAAGTTTCTTTTTGGCTACTTTGTAGTTTTAACGATTAAAGATATTAGCAACTTCTACTCTCTACTTAACTACTTGTAACTATATGTACTCTTTAATTAACAAAGTTTGGTAGGATCTGGTTCAGATAACTCTGTCCTTTATTTACTTCATTTCCTATATATACTCTGGGTTCAGCCCAAAATTCTGAGCTCGCAGCCGTCCCCCTGTGCAGTACGCTTAAACCTTTACTCTACTTAATTATATCTAAGTGTGAACTTGTGAAACTCTTTAATGCAATTGCTCTAATGTCGTCCGAGCACCATCTACATGACGTAATTTTCGCCATCAGGAGGGTCCACGGATGTCCGCACACCCTGACTACATGCAGCCTAAATTTTGAGACCGCGCAGATGGTGCACATACGATGCATGGACTTGAGCGCTTGAAAGTGCATATGCGGCGAAAGCAAAATATGCTTTACTCTACTTAATTATATGTAAGTGTGAACTCGTGAAACTCTTTAATGCAATTGCTCAAATGCCAAGCTGACAGTCGGCCGTCGGGCAGTTTTTGTTCGTAAGTTTTCTCAGTGTGTTCCGCACCGTCGGCTGGAGTTGGTCCTCGTCGGCTGTTTTTCAGACGATTCGACATGTTGAACCAGCGTCGGTGAGAGAGAGAACTCTGATTGGCTGTTCAGTATAGCAAACAAGTCAGTTCACAAGAATGTAAGCAAAAGTTATGAAAGCAAGCAAGTCATGACAGCACAGACAGAAGCTTGTTCTAATTTTATGTCAACTTACCTGAGCACTCGAATGCACGAATATTTTCATAGTAACATGTGCGGAGTGGAATAAAGAACGTGATCAGCATGACTGATATTTAAAACGCGCTGCTTTGTTTAGGGTTTGTATACTTGCAGTCTTTTTGACAAATATATCTGCTAAAATAGACAGTTATCTCCTTTATTTGCGGGTGTCGAGCGTCGGTTTGGTGTGTCAGGGCAACTTTGGACCCAGAAGCTCCCGACTTCAATCTCCCTAACAATCACAAGGTGTTCAGATGGATGTGTTGATAGTATTAGAGCACTAACATCAGTTGGGAACCTATGAAATGCTGAAATCAAATGTGAAAAGGTGTATATATATTTATCTCTCGATGTACAGCATTTTAGCTTCATTTGAATGTATATTTCTAGTGACTGAATTGAATGCAGAGCAATGATGGGGAAAGCAGCAGTAAGAAGATTTTCAGAGAGCAAGAGAGAATACATGTGGCATGTAGGAATACATGGAGGGTGAAGTTAGAGAGTTAGCTAATGGCAGACTCAATAAACATCTTTCTCTTCAAAGCTCTGAAAATAAAGATATTTATTAAAATGTTCTGTCTTTCCATGTATGTTTCATAATGCAGCTAATGCATTGCTTCCTTGCTGTTATTGTGTTCATTTAAAGGGTTTTCTGGTGTGTGTGTGTGTGTGTGTGTGTGTGTGTGTGAGAGAGAGAGAGATTTTAGGGTTGACATTGTGCTGAAGTATGAGTATATATATGTGATGTGTGTGTGTTTATACTGCATGAGTAACTTATATATCTGCAATATATTTATACACATGCAGTACCATATCTGATCACATACACATCTATATATTATGAAGTGTATTACTGAATATAAAATTACATTATGATATTTTAGTAAATATATTGTCACGTATTAATTCCTTTTCAATATATTGTAATATATTAACACAATATATTCTGTACATTTTCAAATATGCCATTAAATGATTTAATGTACATGGGGGAATATATCTTCTTTTCGTAAGAGGACCCCCACACCCCTTTCGGCGCCCCTGAACATTTCTGAGGTGCTCAAACGGCTGAAAGCTGAAAGACGAGTCTGCTTTCGATTTTGGAAAAATGGCTTTTAGGAGAGTGAAAGGTAAGATAAATCTGGCATAGTCTTCAGATGCTGAAGTCAAATCTATTAGTGGAATGGAAACGTGCATAGGCTGATACGTGTCTGGACTGAACTTAACTTTTTTAGCATGAAAAAAGAACGACAAAGAAGGAAAGCAATATGTAATTGAAAACAAAACCCTTTGGCAAAAAATGGTCTTCACATAAAGTAAGTGGTATTCTTTAAGAACAGTTTTTCAGGATTATGGTTCTCTAATCATGATTTAGCCTATTATGCCGCTTGCATATGTGGTGTATTGCTTTGTTTTTGGTTCCAGGGTGTTTTCTTCTCCCTCGCTGAATATTTGTGTTCATTTCTTGGAGAAAAAAAAAATGGCTAAAAGCTACCCCTTACAAAAAAGAACTGCAGTATATTGAAGTAGAACTGCAGTAAAACTGCAGTACCAAGTAGTATAACTGCAGTTTAATTAAGCACAACCATAGATTTGCAGTATAATGAAGTATAGTCACAGTACAACTGCAGTAAAACTGTAGTATAAGTACAGCTGCAGTAAAATGAAGTACAACTGAAAGTTGCATGAAGTATAAAAACAGTATAACTGCAGTTGTATTGCAGTTTTATTTTACTAGAACTTTAGATGTATTGCAGTATAGTTGTACTCCAGTAAAACTACAGACATTTTAGGTTATACTGCAATACTGCAGTTTTTTTCGTGTCCAAAAAACTGCATTTTTCTATATGTAACAAAAACTGTAGTATTACTTCTAAAAAACTGCAGCTACTATTTCCTCAAGTTTACTGCAGTCAGACTGCAACAAGACGTTACAAAATAGGTAATCACATTAAACCCGCATTGAAGTGGTTTTGATGCCAAAAACAAATAATCATCAATGTGTTTTCTATTTAATATTTATTTTGGAGTGAGCTATAGGGATATTTCAGTTTAAAATTAAAAAAATCTGAAAAGATTTCAAAAGAGAAGTTCATGATAGTGTTTTGAAGTTCATCAGCACTAGTCATTCATTTATGGTATTAGCAAAAAATGGGCCTGTCCCAATACCCTATTCAGTGGACTATCTTAGTGGAGAAATGAAGGGAATAGGGATTTAGGGTATGAGGGTTGATTTACAGTCCCATATACTGACCTCATCTACTTAGCCTACATGACGTACTGTATTTGGCCAAAGTGTTCAAGTGGAAGATTGCTAGGAAGTATAACTTTACCCGATGGGGCACACGTAGTATTTTTTTAATAGTTTTTTTTATTGAGCTTAATTTGCATATTTTGAATTTTTATGCTTAAGACCCCAAGTGTGGGTATTGGGACAATCCCATTGATTATTTTCAGGGTGCGGACTTAAACAATAAATGAGGTAAGCATCCGCTTAGGGCCTCAGGGAAACAGGGGGCCCCAACACGAAGCCTATATAAAACATATGTAACAAATTCATTTTTCTATCATATATGGACAGGATACATTTTGACATTATTATTACAACTGCATGAATGTGAAGCATGGATTAGTGGAATATCCCATTAGTAATGTTGGGAGAGCTGAAAACACAGTCAAGTCGGACACTTTCTGCTTCCCATAGTGCATGGTGTTTGCTTTCTTTATCACAACCCCCAAATGTTGTTTTTGAGTGGATTTTCTACTCAAATATTCAGATATGAGGGTTGTTTCTGATTCCTCTCTCCTTTTAGATGAAGACCTTGAAATCGTTGAAGACATCAGATGTGATGAAGGCCTAGCTGTTCATCCCGGAAAACCTAAAGCAGAATGTCTGAAGCACAAACTCAAAATGCCCAAAAAAAAGAAAATGAGAAGCCTCTTTAATAAATTCAAGCTAAAATCAAAAACTGAAGCTCCTCTCACGCCTCTAGCTCTGATAGGTAAAAGAGGACAATGTGCCTTTTTTTCCCCTTTCTCTTTTTCTTTCATTCTTCTTTAGAAGTCGTCATTGTTTTTTTCTGAAACAGTAAACTAGCAAAGCAATTTTTAGCACTATAGACACTATTTTATACATGATTGTGTGCTGGTATTGTATTGTAGCCAACTGTGAACCATACTGTGAACAAACCCAGCAAACATTGGTCGTGTCCCTGGACAAAACTGGTTGCGGTAGGACGGCATAAATCTGTAAACATATGAAACACAGAACATTTCCTAAAAATGCATTGAGATACGTTTGTACATGTATAATTGCTACTTTGACTTTTAGCTATGTGTGTTTAATGTACAATACTCAAATACTTAATAAGATAATGTCTAAGATGTCTGTTCAAATGTCATTTTGGAACTATTTCAGCCTATACAACTACTGGTGTATTGTGTTCTGCTGCAGCTGGTTCCCAGCAAACATTTGGATGTTTAATGACCGTTGAAAAGATGTCCCTCCGATATGTCCTGTTATATCGGCTCATATAGCAGAGCAAAGTTTCTTATCATCTTCTAATTTCTGTTATACTTTAGAAGTTGACTTCAATAGCACTGAAGGCATAGAAGATTCCTCTGGTGATGCTGAAGAAAAATGTCAGAAACACAAAATCAAAATATCAGACAAAGTGAAAAGTATATTTTCAAAGAAAACGCATACAAAATCCTGTGAAACTCCATCAGGTACAATAGTTGCAACTTTTTTAACAATTTACAGGGGTTTTACAGAAATTTTGAAAACCACCGCTATACCAATAAGTAAATAGAAATTATTTGTCCCGTCACACATTGCAGTGGGCTTGGATTTCATAGGGAACCTCAATGAGAACCATCTGGAAGCTAAGGACCGTCTCTTTGGTTCTAACGAAGTGGCCAAGGCAGAAGATGAGACCCATGAGATTTTGCGACTGAAGATGGCCATCCATGACTCTTTCAATGAGGACAACCAGGAGACACTCAAGAGTGCTTTGGCTTCGATATTTCAAGAGGAGACACAGGACAGATGGTGGAATGAAGTAGCCATCAATAAGCGTTCAATATGGAATCCTGTGAAGTGCAGACAGATCAAGACACTACTCAGGATTGTCGTTGAAGAACGAATGAAGACTGCAGAAAAACGGGAGGATAAAGCAGACAAGCTTTCTACCTCCTTGAAGAGAGAGGTGTGTCGAATGGGCAAACAAGTCCAAAAAGACCTGCTCAGAGTGGTCCGAAATCTGAGAGAATGTTATCCAGCAGACTTTGACATCTGCAGAACATATGCTCGACTCTACCATCAAACCTTCTCCAACAGACTCCAAGAGCTCGCCAGAGCCAGTGTCGATTTTGAGGACTGCCTCTATATATTGAGTTGGATTGTGGATTTCTACCCGAAGTAAGGGCCAATAAGCAATATCCTTTTTACAAGCATGTTAAATTATTATAAATTATACAGTGCTTTCAGACACTCAGAAATGTTACTGTTCTTTAATGTTTTTGTTTTTAGAGATGTATTGAAGCACAAAGAACTAGAGGAGCACATCAACAATTCATCACTTGGACCTTTGTTGCCTGAAGAAGATCTGAAGAGATTGGAGGAACAGTACTTCTCATACAAAGAGGTGATTCAGTGCTATTAGCAAATGATTAAATCAGCAATATTTCAAAATAACAATTGCACCATATAAGAGATTTGTCTACACTGGACTCGTCTTGAGGCTGCCTAAACTTGACGTGTCAAAATGAATTTTTAGAGTAATTTGTTCTGTTTCCGAACATATAAGAACTTTAACGAGGCATCTGATGTGCTGCTCGCATCTGGTGCAGAAAGAGTGTTAGATAATAGCGCTGGGACAATACTATCGATGCATTGCGAGTCGTGGATTGTTTTTGATATGCATCACAAATCGCTTCTGAGCTTAGTTTTTAACAGCAGATGGCACTCTAGGCTATTTTTAACTGCATACTCAAATGCTCACGAAGAAGAGCGCTTGTGCATTCGGCTGAGTCTGACAATGTATTTGCATCTCAGAATGCTTTTATGACGTGATATTAATGTAAAAACCCCACCTTGTAATCCGTTTCAACCGCTTCAAAGTTTATGAATGATTATTTTATTGAAGGTTCAAGTGATGTGTGTAAGAAATTGGAAGGAAGCAGGATACGTCTGTTTCTAAAGCATGCATTGCCATCTGCTGTTGAAAACCTCTTTTGAAAACTAAGCTCAGAATCAATTTGAGAGAGAATACATACTGAAAATATCAGAATTGATCTAGTATCATTTCTCGATTTACGATGCGTTGATGTATTGTCCCAGCCCTATTAGATGATATTGTAATAGCTCCCATATCTAATGCTGTCGATTTTTACTTTCTCTGAATAGAATGAAGTCAGAAAGTGGTTATTCACTGCTCTTGAGAAAGAAGTGAAAAAATGGAGTGATGGCATCGAACCAGAGATCATCGATGGATACTACTTCAGTTACCTTGCTACAGATGTTTTACCAGTAGGTTATGGGCTCTACTTCCTCTCTAACCATCTATTTTAGTTATATATTTTGGGATCATCAAATTGAGTCCAACCTTAATTTGAATCATTTCCTCAAGGGTATAAAATACCTGATTACTATTCTGAAAGGGTTAGCCAAAAATGAAAATTCTGTCATCAATTACTCAGACTTTCATTAATCTTTGGAACACAAATGAAGATATTTTTGATGAAATTAGAGAGATTTCTGTCCCTCCATTGAATGTCTCTTCAGAAAACTTGGACTAAACCACTCAATTCAAATGGAATTGTAGGTAAATAGACTTTGATTGGAGGGACAAAAAATCTCTCCTATTTCATAAAAAATATCTTCATTTGTATTTTGAAGGAGTTTTATTGGTTTGAAACAACATGAGAGTAATTGATGACAGAATTTACATCTTTGGGTGAACTATCACTTTAAAGGCCAGGACACACCAACCCAAGTTTGCCATCGGGCCATTTTTGAGAGTCTGACAATTTTTTGGTGTGTTCCACTTCGTTGGCTCAAGTCAGATGCTGTCGTGTTTTTGACGAAAGCGAGCAAAGAAGTCAATATGATATAGAAAGAAGGCTGTTCTAAGTTTACGTCATCTTACCTGATAATTCGAATACATGATTGTTTTCATAGTAAAATAAGCCAACTGGAATGAAGAAAGTGATCAGTATAATTGATATTCAAAATGTTGAGCAAGCGCTCTTTTGTTTACGGTTTGTTATGTGCAGTCCCAGTTTCAGTTTGTCTTTTTGAATGACAAAAATAGGCAATCAATACCTGCTGATATAGACAGATATTTGCTTACATGCAGGCACAGAACGCACATGCTAGTTGACAGTCGCCTTTAGTCCTTTTGTGTAGATTTTTGGCCGAGATGCAGCCGACGAGAGGTGACAACATGCACATTCAGTTTTCATTGATGCTAGTTCTTTGATGTGGCTTGGTGTGTCCTGGCCTTACTATTAATATGAGGGACATGTTCCCTTTTGAAGGGGAACTTTGATGCTGCGTCTTGGTGTTGATGCTATGGGAAACACCATCAGCATGACCGGTGTCTGAAGCATGTGTAAACATACATCGATATTCATTGGCAGTTGGAAGTCTGTGACATCATACGTAGAGCACTCATGAATAAAAAGAGTTACACTTCAACGTGCTGGAGAAGATGAAACTATGTCAAGCAGCAAGAGTTTTAGAAAGTGCACCTGAGGACACCCTAATCATTGCGTTGTTTGCTTGGGACTGGAGCACACACATTCAGATGGATCTGATTATAAAGCTTGAAGGTTGAGCTGGCAGAGGAATCTGAGAAAGGGGTTTCACTTTCTCAATCCTTCTTTACTGGTTCGGGCGATCTGCTGGATTTTGGAAACCTATTCTTTGGCATCCAGCTGACAGAATTTTTAAGTTGAGACTTTGCTTCATATTAGAAGTATCATAGCATAATTTTGTCATTATTTGATATCAGACGCACTACAAATGTTTAATGAAGTTTTGTTCATGCATCAACAGAAAAAAAGACAAAAAGATTTTAGATTTAAAAACCATATCATTACCGATTCAAATGGATAAACTAATATTTCCAATCCAGAGCTAGTGTCCACACAGCTGACACTTTAACTGTTGTAGCTTATCGATGTGTGTACATGAAATGGATGCGGAACACAGTCAAAATGTGCCACTAATTGAAAGTCATGAATATTGACATGCTTCACACTGATGCCATTCCCCATAGGATCAACACCAAGAAAACAGCATCGAAGTTCCCCTTCTCTGGGAACTGGGTTGTATACGCAATCTGAGACGTATTCTAATCAAGAGCAATTTAAACTAAATACTTTTACTCAATGTAAAAGTAATAGCTAAATTTTACTTACTTTGAAATAAAAATGTAAAAATTACATTTTTATTTCAATTTGAAAAGTACTCCCCCCCCCCCCAGATTATTTTCTTTCGTGTTAGGGCATGTTCACACCAGCATGAATGTTCGGCACAAATTGGTCTGAATTCTCACTCTCGTGTTGAATGTGTGTCGCTATTTGTGTTTTATAGCTTCTTAATATGACTGTAAGTGACGTCAAAGCACTTTTAGGCTCTGAAAGTAAAGCCTGGTGTCTTCTAACCCAGCTAGACAGCTTTCTTACAAGGTAAATCACTAGTCACAATCATTGTACATTGTAATCATTGCCTCATTCCAGCATTGCATTGTTATGATTATAAGGAATATTATGAATATAATTTGTTCTCCCAATAGCAGCTATAAGACAAGTCTGGAGAAACTTGTCAAAAGAAAACCAAAAAATATTCATAAAATTCTCTGTGCTTATCTGGTTGACATTCACCACTTTAGGTGAGTTTAATTGAATTTTCAGCAAGTCTTTTTAAAACCACTTAAATAGACAATTACAAGTTAATGTAATTATGCGTAATTTGCTTAACTTACTGTAATATCAAAAAACAACAATATTTTAGCAGATTGTTGCAATAATTATTTCTCTTTATATCCTCAGGGATTATGTACAAAGGCCAGAACATCTTTTCTCAGAAGACACTAGAACTGCTTGCCTGTCAACATTAGAAGACCTGAAAAACATCTGTCACAAATACTTTCTTAGTCAAATTCAAACGGAACTGAAGGTTAGTAAAGAACAGAAACATATTCAATTATATACTGTAATGAACTTTTCCTACTCAGGAAGTGTTTAAAATAGTTTATTCAGATATGAGAATGAAAAGTTCAGCAAATTAACTTTAATTTTTCCAAGTATTTTCTGGATCAAGATTGACCATTTAATTCTTTTATGAGTTTGATTGACAGGTGATCTGACCAATCATGATGCCAAATCCGCCATTTTGTCCGACAAACCAGACAGGAGAGTTAGTAGGTTAATGTCTTGAACTTAAAAAATAGTGTTTTTCCACTGTTGAAACAACATGCCTTCTGATGTTCATCATGTTTATTTCATGCTATAACTAGTAGTAAAGACATGATTGGTGAATGTGCCGCTGGAATTGATGTGCTACAGTGATCTGTCATGACACATTAAAGAGCCACAAAACGGTATTTATTGCTTGAATTTCTTAAATGGCTAAATATGCAATCTGAGACTTTGTTTCATATCAAAAGTAACCTATCTTGTCTGTCGAAGTGTTGTCAGTGTCCTCTGTGCTCCGACATGTATTTTCACTGTGAGAACATGATGTGTGTTGTGAGAGCGGCATGGCTTGTCGGACGTAGCAAAGGGGCCGGGTCTTTGCGAACGGTCAGACCTACAATTGTAGGGTTAAATTAGGGTTAAAAAAAATACTTGGCTTCTGATGTTGTTCCAGGGTCAAATCAAGTGTCTAACCGTACTTGGAAAAATCGCATAATGTGCTTTACTTTACATAATGTCTTAAATTAAATCTCACATTTTGGCGATAACCAGACTTGTTTATCTGAACAGCCTCTTTACCGTAAGCTGTGGACTCAAGCCTGGTTTGTGGGACATTGTGAGGTTGTGGAGGAGCTGATGAAGGCGCTTGAGGATAACATGGATCAATTCAAAGAGCTAAAGCCTGTCTGCAGAGAGGTCAGAATCACTTTTCTTCCAAATATTATTGCTGACCATCCTATAACATTCAAATAGACATAATCTTACATTGATCACTTTTGTGGTGCTTAAGATTGTGTGTGTGTGTGTGTGTGTGTGTGTGTGTAGGAACTAATGGCCGATCTGCATGTAGCAGTAACAGTTGAGTATGTGAGACGAATGTTGAAGAGAAAACTGAAACTGAAGGACAAAGAACAGCAAGAAGCAGCTGCTGAGTTCATCTGCCACGACAACAGTAAAATCTGCTCTGTGTTTGGCAAAGTGGTGAGATCACATCTAGACCCACACGTTTACATATAATTAATAAACACTTGGATGCAACCAAAACATGCACAGAAAAATACATTTTCATTTGCATTCGAATAGAGTACAAATACACAACTCATCGTATTTTCTAGTAGCTCTTGCTTGCGAACACAATCCAACTTCTTTCTTTCTGGAATGTTCAGGGAAGTCACAAGAGTTCACATGTGGTTGTCATTATGTTTTCAGAAACCACTAGTTGATCTCCTGTACATTTCTGTTTTTCCTGAATCATACTGTAAATTGGCAAAGAAAAGTTTTAAATGATCTTTTCGTTTGTGCTTAGAAACATTTCAAATGTATCTAATGTAGAAAAACAAGAAGGAAAAATATGTTTGTATGTGTGCATGGGGGTTTAATCCCAATTCCCAAATCGACCTGTTGGTGAACTTGAACCCTACTTCACTAAAATAACAATCAATGGCTGTTATTCCATAGGCTTATGGCCAGATTTACCAACTGCTTGTGCCAGCCCAAACCAAAAAAAAAAAACTACTGTCAGGATTTACTAAAAAAATCTTGTAAAATTTTTGTAGCTGACTTCACTGCACATGCATTTGTTAGAGTTTTCCTTTCAGACCCAAAATTTAAAGGAGGAGAGTATTTAAATAAATCAGGTAGTCAATATACTGGTATCTGTGCCATTACTTAATGACCAAAAAAGCATGACAAAATCCATTTTGCACATGAGTTGGTTGCGTCTGTGTTGTCAGTAGATCACACTGAAACTTTTAACTCCCATCAGCACTTCCATGGGATTGCATTCTTATGCTAATTTGCCTTGTTTAATTAATCTGTCTCTTGTTGTAAGGTAAATTGGTTTAAATGTATTAAAATATTTGTATTCTTGAAATCGTCTATTAACATACAGTACAGTTGATAAAAAGTCTACCTCTCTCTTACAAAAAGAAGTTTATACGAGTGTGCTAATAGTATACTTCTTTTAACCTGTCAGCATTCCACTGTGGTGCACATACCTTTAATAAGAGACCAAAACCATGCATGGATTTGAGCAAGTTTGACCAGAGCTAAATTGTGACGGCTAGACAACTGGGTCATCTCCAAAACTGCAGCTCTTGTGGGGTGTTCCCGTCTGCAGTGGTCAGTATCTGTCAAAAGCAGTCCAAGGGAGGAACAATGGTGAACCAGAGATAGAGTCATGGGCGGCTGGCGGCTGTGGCTCTTTCAGCAGGATAATGCATCCTGACACAAAACAAAAATGGCTCAGGAATGAGGAGCACAACGAGTTTGAGGTGTTGACTTGGCTTCCAAATTCCCCAGATCTCAATCCAATCGAGCATCTGTGGGAGCATCTGTAAGTCTTATAAACTTACATGTTTTGGCATCCAATACAATCAATTTTTTCGAAAACATTGATTTATAATTGGTTGGGAGTGAGCATTAAGAATCATTTTCAGACATGAATTGGCATGAGTCAGGCCTTAAATTCACTGAAAGTCTTTGGGATGTGCCAGGCTGATGGACCCCCATCAAAAATGGGTGCTGTAATAAAATCAAAGGGTGCTTTAACTGTTTTCAGTAATTCAGGGGTTTGGACACTTATGCAGACTTATTCCAAGTTTTTTTCTTCTTCTCTGAAATGTGTCACTTTGGTTTTCAGTGGCATTTAATCATTTTTACATTAAACAAGTTTCATTTTTTTCATCACAAAAAACAGCAATATAAACAGGGTTGTGTAGACTTTTTATATCCACTGTATTGTTTTAGACAATATGACATTGAGTCCCAAAATATGGACCAGTTTAACATGTTACATCTTTGTTTGAAAGAGCACAATGAATTGTGGGAATACAGAAAGAGTTTGTGTAAAGATTATATAACTGCAAATATACTTATTAAACATTGAATAGTTTTCTAAATCATCTATCATTCTCTTCTCTAGGGCTCAAAAGAGGAATTCCTCTGTCAAATACTACCCAAATTATCAGAAATTCTGAGACTGCAGGATCTTGGGAGTTTGCAGCTTGAAATTGCAACTCTGGCAAGAGACTATCCTGACATTAGGTAAATCAGATTATTTTATTGTGAGGCAGATGCTGTGCCACAGCCATAACCATAGCTTTAGCAGAATGAATGATATTTTAGAATTTAGAGTTGTTTCATCAATGATCTTTGTTGTGATTCTCCACTAGTGAGCAGCAAATTCTTGTTGTCCTGAACCTGAAGACCAACCTTTCGAGCTCAGATTTGTGCAGCATCGAAGCGTGTTTTATTGAAAACAGAAGCAGGCCGAACACCGAGTCATCCCCTGCCTTCTTCTCTAAAGTACTTGTCAAACAGGACACTTTCTGTTACAACAGTTGCAACTGAGAACTCATTGATATTACTCTTTTAACGTTTTTCCCTATTATTTTTGCATATTCTCTTCAATCCAAGTCAAGAACATTGGTCTATAGAGCACATTACAAGGTACATAGACATACAGAAACTGTATTCAATTGGTTACACATCATATACTTTTAACATTTTTATATACTTTATACATTTTATGTATTTTTTTAAACATATTTTAGCATATTTTACTGTTAAAAGCATTTAACTGAAAACTTTTCCCCCTGTAATATATGAGCTTTATTCTTACAATCTATAAATTCATATACAAGTATGTTTAAATACAAGAAAATATCTGGATATATACAGGGGTTGGACAATGAAACTGAAACACCTGGTTTGAAACACCACGAAATGTATTAGTATGGTGCAGGGCCGGCTTTTTCCGGCCAATACAGCGTCAATTCGTCTTGGGAATGGCAGATACAAGTCCTTCAATGTGACCAGAGGGATTATGAGCCAGAGTGTCCAGGTCACTAGGGCCCTGTTTACACCTGGTATTAAGATGCGTTTTGGTCAATCGGATCACAAGTAGACGAGGAAGACATACCTTTTTACACCTGGTGATTTAATACATCACTTTCAACCACTTCTGTCCTGACTTCTTCGAGGGGAGAGTCTGTGGGCGAGTAAATATATGGGTTTTTTCAGATCTTTCGATCTGAAAACGATGGACAAAATTAGCTCAAGCAATTTACAAATGAACACGACCGGAGACAACTCGCAGAGATCATCAGCATCAGTTCTGAGAACAGAAAGACTGCGGCAAATCAAACGAGATATCAGGAATGGTGGAAAAAAAACACTGTTCTTGGTACATTTTTCGTCTTCAAACCAAATTTAGGTCTTCAGATGACAAATTTTAAATCCTGTGCTTCCTATAATGTTTACACGTTAGGTCAGTAAGTGGTCTTCTGTAGCTGTTCAAATGCATTTGATCACATGAGCGTTTACACTACGAAAGCAATGCGGTTGAATGGGTTTTCAACGATCTCTGGAAGTGGTTGAATGTGGACAAGCTCAAATTGTTTTAAACCCCATTTACATCTGTATTTAGCATCGCCGACTTGTGATCCGATCAAACAAAACGATCATTTTAATTGCAGGTGTAAACAGGGTCTATGTGATACTGGTGAAAGAAGACGTCTTCTGACTTGGTCCTCCAAAAAGGCTCAAAATGTTTATATCTGACTGTTCAGGCAATGGGAGAGGATCAACTTCACGTTAATGTTCATTAAACCATTCTGTCACCAGTCTTGCTGTGTGTATTGGTGCATGATCATGCTGATACACGGCACCCCCTTCAGGTTACAATGTTTGAAGCATTATGTGCACATGGTCCTCCAGAATGATTTGGTAGTCTTTTGGCGTGCCCATAAACACAGCAGAGAAAGCCATGATATCGCAGCCCAAACCATCACTAATCCACCCCGTGATTCACTTGGAAGTTAAGCCTCTTTGGGGCATATCCACACCATAACTTCGACAGATGTGGGAAAGACAGTGAAGGTGGAATCATCAGAGAGCAGTACATGTTTCACATTGTCCACAGCTCAAGGTTTGCACTGTTGGCACCAATGAAACCTACATTTGGCATTGGCATGAGGATCAAAGGATTGGTTATAGCATCCCGACCATGAATATTGACTCTGTGGAGCTCCTGACGAACAGATTAGATGGAAACAAGAGAGTCGAAGTGCGTATTTAATTCTACAGTGAGTTGAGTTGCTGTGGTTTTATCTGGATTAGTACCGGACATCCCTTTCAGAGAGCTTCCTCTTGGGCCGACAGTTACCCCCACTGGATGTGGTTCGTCCTTCATGGTGGAATGCCAACATTACCCTGAATACTAGCTCTCAAAACACCACAAAGATTTGCTGTCCTGGTCACAGATGAGCCAGGGAGATGCACAGCAAATTTGTCCTCTTTTGAACTCCCATATATTCTCCCATTATGTTGTGTGGATTGCAATATTTTATATTTTATATTAATGCCCTTTCATGCCAAGAACTATAACGATAACTGTATTTATCCACACCAACGAATGATCACGGTCTGTTTATTCTAATGTTCTAATGTTCGTTCTCATGTTTTTGCCACCATAACCAGCAGATGTCCTCAGCATGGTTTTTTTTTAAATCTAAAAAAAAGTATGCAACAAAATTTCCTAGGCCTACATACAATTCTGTTGTGTTGCATGTTTAATTGTTACTTTGACTTTTAGCTACTTGTAGTTCAGTACATACTAATTAATTAATAAGATAACATCAGAGAGGTCCGTTCAAATTTAATTTTGATACTTTTCGACCACGACGGCACATGACGTTTTTTCAATGGTCATTAAAGGTCCAAATGTTTGCTGGGATGTTTCGAGTGAATAGCTATTCTAATCGATCTACACTGTTAAAAAATTACTGTAAATTTTACAGTATAATACTGGCAGCAGGGTTGCCAGCCAGTTACTGTTAAATTTACAGTAGTGTTACTGTAATTTAATTTACAGAATTTCCCTGTATTCTCTGATTACAGTAAATAACTGTATTTTTTTTAAATTACGAAGGGTCAATTTACAGCAATATTCTGTAAATTTGAGTCAAACCAACATGTGACCCCAGAATGCATTGCAGTTTACAGCAATATGCTGTATTATTAAAAAACAGCCAGCGGCTGTAAAATAATGCTGTAATTTTTACAGTAATTCATTACAGTGTAATCTAACTGTGAATTCATCTGACGAAGTCAATATAGTGGAATAAAAACAACACGTCTTTTTCACTGCAACGACGAAGGAAATATGTCAATGATGTTGAAACTAGCGCAGTATTGGCCTACCAGATGTAATTTTTCCTAGCCTGGAATATTGCTAGCACTTTAAAGAAACGGATATAATCTTTCTCACCCTCGGAATAAATGGTGAGTGCTAGTTTCTTATTACTAAAAAGGGGGTTTGATTTGTCATACAGTGGTAACTTTTTCTGAACCTCGCAGCGATTAACTTCTCATCTTCTTCTTCGTCTTGATTTTTATGGTAGTTAGCATACAACTTCAAGGTGCATTACCGCCACATGCTGGTTGGAGTGTCAATCAAGAACGCAAAAAACTCTTTCCTAACATCTCCTAAACATATATGTTCTTTTGATTAACTTCTCTCAATGTCGTCTGCCATTTTACAATTTTTTTTTAAATTTCTGATTAATATTCTGATTGGCTGTCATTGCTTTATCATGCAACAGCTGGGAAAAAAATCGTTCTGAAAGCGATTCCAACGATATCGTTTCTCTATCGTTATACGTGGTGTGGATACTTTTAAAAAAAGGATTTTTTGAACTTTAAATTTATCGATAAATTTATAGTTATCCTTCTTAACACTGTTTGTTTTGGCCAGTGTTTCAGTTTCATTGCAAGTCTCATCAAAAAATCCTTCAATTAGTATTTACTCTTGTTTGTAACTGGTATTTGATGGTATATAAATGTTTTGCATATACACTAATGTTTTAAAATGTTATGGTCAGTAAGATTGTATTTGAAAAAAATGTGAGCTTTTTATTTATCAAAAAGCCTGGTGGGGGAAAAAAATCAGCTTCCGTAAAAATATTAAACAAATACAATAATAAATGTTTTGAGGGCACCAAATCTTCCAAATAGATCTAAATTAGACCTAAACAAAACTTATTTTCTCTGATGTATGTATCAGACATGTATAGCATCATCTTGGTGGCTGTGCTCAATACGTTGTGATAATGAGTCAGTCTCGTCTTCTCTGTCCACGTCAGTCCTTCATTACGAGTGTCATCAGCTTCAATGATGTTCTTCCACTCAAATTGTTCTAAACAACATTATCTTGCCTGTTTACAGTGACTCAACAGTGCCTCCCTCAACACTGACTGTCACTGAAAGGAATCTTTGTTTTATCATAATGGAAGTGTGAACCTGAATGTGTGCTGTTCACTGATATACATTCTTAAAAATAAAGGTTCTTTATTTGCACTAATGGTTCCATGAAGAACCTTTAACATCCATGGAACCTTTCATTCCACTAAAGATTCTTTAGTGAATTAAGAGATCAATGATTTAGAAGATTATTTAAATTGGAAAAAAGTGTTTTTTTTATGGTACAATCTCTTAGGTGGATCTATTGACAGAAATATAATATAATAACAATATAATATACATAAATATGTTTTCAGTGGTGTAGAACTTTCATGAGTTTTTACCTTACCGTGCCTTTACCTTAGAATGAGCCATGTTTCTACAGAAGCCCTAAACGGACAAATCGCTCTATAGAGCGTGTTTGCCTGCATGCCTGGCTACTCTCTGTTGTCTCGGATGATGACATTTTTGTCCCGTGTCGGCCAATGTAGCTTCTCTATATTGCAATTCACAGTCTCAACGTTAAGATTTACACACTGCACCTTTAAGAACTGTTCACTGAAAGGTTCCTTTAGGAAGCAAAATTAGCTCTATATGATCTTTGCTTTGAAAAGCTACTTTTATTTTTAAGAGTGTACAGAGAAAAGTCTGCGCACACATCATTTTTTAGAATAATAGCAAAGTTATCGAAGCTATGAAAAATAACACAAAAGGACCAATGAGAATTACATTGCATGCTAAACTTATATTTATTTTATGAGGAATTATTATATACATATTTTTTTTATAGCAATCCTATGCTGGTGAATGTGACACACTATTTCTTCCCATTGCTTTGACGGGGTGCTTTACTGATTTGCACATGCATGATTCCCTGGAAAGGCTTGTGGAAAACCCAAAACAAGCGAACATTCAGTTTCCATTTCACATTTAATTTTAGTTTCAGTTCCAGCGGAATGAGAAAAAGCCTTCATTGAGCATGGGCTCTGATCTTCTCTGGTCTTTTGAGGGGTTTCCCTGACAGTGAGGGCTGAAGTGTTCAGTGTTGTGGCCAGATCAGTTTAGCAGATGCTACTCCGCCACCTGCTGTACATTTGACAAGCTGCTACTTTAGCTCTCAGCAGATAGTTTTATACAAATTACACTGATACAAGTGAGCTGTTAACAGTGATGAGAAGTAACAGATTACATGTAATCTGGATTAGATAATCAGATTCCAAAAATTAAGCACTTGTAATTAGATCATGCTTCATTTTAAAATACTCGTAGTCAAAACAATTACATGAATGCATGTTAAATATTAAATGTTCACTATTCATCGATTCTCCCTATTCTACTTTTTTTATCGTTTAAAATTTCATTTCTAAAAAAGCCTACAGTTTATATACATTCAGAAGCTCTTCCAGGAAAAATCACGACTTCGGCGCTCATATCCACTGATTCGAAACAAAAGATTCGTAAATCTTCACAAAGCAGTGTTTTGAAATCGGCTATCACTAGATATTGTTGAAAAGTCATTATTTAGTTTTTTTGGCCCACAAAAAGTATTCTCGCCGCTTTACAATATTAAGGTTGAACCACTGTACTCACATGAACTATTTTAAATATGTTTTAGGAACTTTCTGGGTATCTGATAGTGTTAATTATCTTGCTGTCATTAGAGACTTACTGAACCATCAGATTTCATCAAAAATATCTTAATTCTGAAGATGAACGAAGGTCTTACGGGTGTAGAACGACATGAGGGTGAGGAATTAATGACAGGATTTTCATTTTTGGGTGAACTAACCCTTTAATTCACCTAACAGAGGAATGACATTTATGTTTTCACTTGAAAAAACAAAGGGACTGATTCCTACTCTTTTTGGACTATATTTGCATTTTTGTTGCTGTCAAAAACACAACAATTATAACCTTTTTAGGTCATAATTAGTGCTAAAAAACCAGGCATGGACTTATCTAATGAAGGCTGAGAAATGTTTTTGTCTCCTGTAATGTCAGAAATGTAGGATATTTTCCATTGTACATGAAAGACAAAAGCTTTTGTCACTGTCCCTTACAACAGTAAACCCTTTCAACCCTGAAAATGCCACAGGTAATCCTGTGGACCCGCACTGGGTGTTTGTCCCCTGCATTCCTCTCCACTGGCCGACATCACGATGGGCTCACCCAGGAATCTTTTGTTCCAGTAGTTTGTAAACACATCCAGAGAATTCACTCTGTGTCATCCACTGTCCCAGACTATACTTTGTGCTGCTTCCGAAAGCAGAATATAGAAGGAGAAGCAAATCATAAAAAAACAGCATTATTGGAAAGAAAATATACCTGATATAATTTGGTTAAATAATATAAGTTCAGAAACACCAGGAATATTTCTTATTTGCCAGTTTGTCATGGCAAATATCAGCTTGTATTATCCCAATAAAATAGTTAATTTATCTAATATATCTAGACATATGTAATAGTAACATAAAAATTTAATAACCGAAAATAATAATGAAAAAACAAAATAGGCAGTTTAAATCTATCTATCTATCTATCTATCTATCTATCTATCTATCTATCTATCTATCTATCTATCTATCTATCTATCTATCTATCTATCTATATATTAAATATATCTGTAAATATCATGAAGCTGGGATATATAAATGATCTAAAGTAATAAGTTACTTACCACAAAAGAGATCTTCCCCAATCAGCAAGTAGCTGCCCAGTATGATTGATAGCAAAATTTGACAAATGAAATAGAACCCAGTAAGGCGCAAGCCAATCAAAAAACCAGATTAACAGATGGGGCGGGGCTAGTTTTTAGCCGAGTTAAGTCACGAGTCACGAGGTTATATGTGCTCATTGTGGTTTAGCATACGAGCGAAACCGTGTGAGAGGTGAGTAAAACTTCGCGAAAACATATTAGCCTATTCAATAAGCAATTCTTTTGTGTAATTAATTGTGATTTTGGCACATTTGATATTTGATTCGCTCTCTGACTTGAGGAGCTACTGCGTGTTATGCTGCCATATGTTAGCTGACTAGCTCTTACGTCAGTCATGTTAGGAACACACGCACGCACGCAACGGTATTATTATTATTATTATGTTGCTGGATGTATGAGTTTTGCTCATGAGTGCCGTTTTATTTCAGGTCCCCTGTATTGAGGGCGTCGTGAGATTTATCTCCAGGGTTTATCACTCTGCTCCGCAAGGTGTAACCCAGTCAGGCACCGCCGTGCCGACCACTAACTAGCGTATCCGACTAAACTGATTTAATCAAACCAGTAGTTCACCTCTTCTCAGGGCGACCAGCGGTGTGTTTATGTCTTTGTTTTGCGAAAACGGTGAGTACCTGGACGACAGGAGCTACGGATGGGAAAGGTACGTTGATATTTATTTTTTTCCAGTGTTTTTCCCCCCTCTCCTGTGTGCGTGTGTACTCTCGCGATAGTTGGTTTGTTTAATCTGGTCTATGTGTGCGCGCATCAATCTTGATGTGTTGCATACTGCGCCGAATAAAATGGCGTCCTCTTATGGTGTGACGCACTCTGCAGCATGGTGTTGCTCAACTGAGGCCTATTTGGGCTTTCATCCCATTAGCAACTCAATGCTGCAGCAAATTTTTCTACAATGTCGTTCTGTATATTTGACCTGACTTATTTCAGCATTGAGTTATTTTTAAGCAGTCACACTGGGCATACGTGCCCCAGTATCACTATGACAGGTGGTCTTAGTAGATAACTAGTCAGTTTTCGAGAGAATGGGCACACCTCGACTCAAAAGTCTGCTGTGTTTGATACCAGGATGCTTTGTGTTTTCTGCTCTAAATCCTCATTCTCAGTTTGTCCCTTTCACAGTGCTATAGTGCAGCTGACGGAACCTGTTTGGGGGGAACTTAGTCAACGAGCTCGAAGCCTGGAGCCTCAGTGGCCGTACCCTTTTCATGTCAGAGACAAAGTACTCTTGCAGTCGTTTATGTCATCCCCTCTTCTGCAAACAGAAGATACTAATAATTGCCAATTCAAGATCTTCTCGTCTTGCTGATAAACCATACGGGAAGCCAAAATGTCCATCAATGTCAACCGCAGCGTGTCAGACCAGTTCTACCGCTATAAAATGCCCCGTCTCATCGCAAAGGTGGGTATTAAATGGTGTGTGTTTATATTGGGGGGGTGTATTGTACATAAAAATGACGGTTCGGTACAGATGGGTGAGAAATCTAAACTACTTTTATATATATTAAACTGGTTTACTGAATAAACTGTCTCTTTAAATTCATTCGATTTATAATTAATTTTAGGGATAAATGAAATCTTCCTCTGCTAATGTTGTAAACTATATAGGGAGCCCTTCCTTGCATATTACCATAATAATAAAGGTTATAATTAACAAAAGAGCCCAAACTATTCAATTCAGTTGCTATTTATTTTTATATGTAATCATCAACACTTAAAAAAAAAAAAAAAAAAAATGCATGTAAACATGTAAATTGTACATAAGGCAGTGTTTGGATTAACTTCTGTATTTCGTTGTTGAAATATGATCATTTACACCATCATAACTTGTTTTCATGACGGATTTATTTAAACGCATTAAAACATCACAGTGTTAATTATATATATATATCTCCTTGTATTAAAGATGCACCTAAAGCATGTTTCTGTTTCTCACAGGTGGAAGGCAAGGGGAATGGAATTAAAACCGTCATAGTCAACATGGTTGATGTTGCCAAAGCTCTGAATAGGCCTCCGACATGTAAGCATTGAATTTAAAAGCCGTTTTACTTAAATCTACTTTTTATAAGTAAAATTTATCATACAACATTGTTCTGTAACCTCTGTTTAGATCCCACCAAATTCTTTGGTTGCGAGTTGGGAGCCCAAACCCAGTTCGATACCAAGAATGACCGCTACATCGTCAATGGATCTCATGAGGCAAACAAATTGCAAGACATGCTAGATGGGTTCATTCGCAAGTTTGTGCTGTGTCCCGAGTGTGACAATCCTGAAACTGATTTGGTAAATGTATTCTCCAATTCCATTCTGCCATATATATTTAGACTTTTAGAGATAATGAAGATGCATAGATGGGTGATGGCCAGTGAGACTATTGATGAACCGGTGCATTCTGGACAAAAACGTGTGCCCTTGATGCCCAGTTGAACTGGGTGCCCTTTATGTTTGAATGCATGTTGCTGAGTTTGCAGGTCTCTGTGGGGTCACACATGTAGCTTCTGTGTGTTGAGATTGTTTTGTGGGTGTACGGAGGAAAGTAGCTGTGTCATTAGCTGTATACATGCCACCTTCAGTCTCTCATCGATGCATTATTCAGTCTCTTCTTTCAGTTGCCAAAGCCAATCAGCTGTTGGCAGGAGGGGTTTTGTTTTAAAGGGGTAGTTCACCCAAAGTTCTGAAATTTACTTGCATGTTGTTCCAACCCATAAGAGCACACGGTATCTATCAGTGCATGTATTGATCAAGAACACCTTACAGGACAAGTTGCATTAAACTGTTAGTTTGTTTGAAGTGCATGTCTAATATTTAGGACCATTTGTGCTGTTTCCTTTGTCCGCGGTAAAAAAAAAAGTATCATAGGAGATTTTGCTATTTTGCACGAATTTGGGGCGTGCTCAATGTTAAAAAGTGATATTGAGCACAATAAGCAGTGAAAATAACCCAATGCAGTGACTGACACACAGCATGGGATCACAAATTCAATTCTTTAATGTCATGCTGTGCTTGAATGGTCAAATACACGCTAACGTATGCCAAATTGCTCATTGTTTGGAGTATTCATGTAAATGCAGCTGGTTATGTCCCAAGTGAAATTAAACCAGATGTGTATCAGTATAGTGGATCTGTGGGTTTGTATTAAAGTGACAGCAGCCTAATGAACCTGCAGCTCTCATTTAATGTGAATCAAACAAAAGAAAAAATAACTTGCTATTGTTTTTGTACTGTTGTTTAAAATGAGCTTTTTTAAAAACAGAAATTGGATAAAATAACACAACAACTAGGGTATACTATATTGTGATTATACATTGTTATCGTGAAATAAAATTTCTCATATCGTGACATAAGAGTTGTCATATCGCCCACCCCTATTTTTGCTCTAAACAAACTAAATTTATATCAGCAAATAAGCAGTATTATCTTATCTTGTTATGTTTGAATATGAATTAATATACCTTAGGAAGTCCATATACCGCTCAGCTCTACATGGTACACATAAAATGTGGTAAACAGGAGCTGAAACTTGCTTGAAATACCAGAACCAATAAGGGTTTTTTTTTGCTTTTCACAAGCACATTTAATTTTTTTGAACAAACCAATGAGTCTTGTTTTTATAAAACAAGCAAATATGGTTGAGCTTCTGTTTACCATATTCAATGTGCTATATGAATGTGAGTAGATCAGTGTATATTTATGAATAAAAGTCTAAATTAAATCTGTTCCTCTTGATTAATGTTTTGGTTGTAAGGCCTTTCGATGGAGAGACAAAGTTCATGTTTCGTTTAAAACAAGTGAATATATTTTTAATGTTTAATTTTGTAAAAATAAAGAAAAATACTTATGGGTTTGGAATAACATAAGCGAAATAAATGATAGTTTAATATTTGGGTGAAATATTCAGTTAGGAACAAAAAATAAAGTGAGCAATGTGCTTTTTCCCCCCTACGGATTTTCCTCTGCAGTGCAGTACTGTTGGACTTCCTGAGATTTTGCATAGTCTCAGCTGGCCTGGTTTCTGTTTCATGCGGCAGTCAGCCTTTATAAACTGTTTGTTAGGTCATAAATAAGACATAAAATAAGGCCTGTACCTGTAGATGGGGGAAAAGCATATATTTTTATGGCAAACAAAATAATCTTTACATGTTTCAAATACAGGAAGCTTGATGTTTAGAAGTCGTGAGTAATTTGCCCCAGAGATTTCTAGTTTTGCACAGATTGTTTCAGCGTACCTTAGTAAAGTTTCTTCAAATGTACTTGTCATTGTAGCACATTAATCCCAAGAAGCAGACTATTGGAAACTCCTGCAAGGCTTGTGGATACCGAGGCATGTTGGACACCAGACACAAACTCTGCACCTTCATTCTCAAGAATCCACCTGGTAAATACAGACTTACAAAGAGACTGTGAATTGAGAGAAACCTTTCATTTTCACATGAAACTGAAATTAAGGCATTTCAGTTTCTGGGTATTTGGGTAACCCTAACAGATTTTGGCCTCAGTAAGTACTCTGTTGCTTTTTTTTTTTGGTGTTAACTTCCTCTCTTTGGTCTTATTGTGGCAGAGAATGACAGTGGATCTGTGAAAAAAGAGAAGGAAAAAAAGAACCGAAAGAAGGACAAAGAGAATGGCTCAAGTGGTGGAGAGGCCGGGAACCATAATGACATAGATGCCCCTGATGCTGTGGTAAGCGCTTCTTTGAGATCATCTCTTGAGAATCTTCTTATTGAGATCATCTTCACTCTCTGCCTAACCAGCAGAGGAAATGAAATACTGGTGTTGAATATGATTTATCGTTGCAGGATAGGGATGATGATGATGAAGACTGGGCTGAGGAGACCACAGAGGAGGCCCAGCGCCGTAGGATGGAGGAGATCAGCGAGCACGCCAAGGGTCTCACGCTCACTGAAGACCTGGAAAAACCCCTGGAGGAGAGGGTCAACATATTTTACAACTTTGTAAAGGTGCTTGTCTTAAGATCTCACTGAGAATTTTGAAAGAAAGACTCTTTTGTATAGACTTTCTTATTCAGCTCTAATTTTTTTGTTTCTGTTCTTCAGGAAAAGAAGGACAGTGGCTCGATTGACACTGCAGATAAAGAGATCTTGGCTGAGGCTGAAAGACTTGATGTGAAAGCCATGGGTCCTCTGATCCTGAGCGAGCTGCTCTTTGATGAGAACATCCGTGAACAGATCAAGAAGTACAAGCGTCACTTCCTCAGGGTATGTCCTGACAGCTATTAGTATTTTTAACATTTTTAAACAATGGTTCTCAAACCTTTGATTCCAAGGCCCCTCATTGTCCACAATATTTGAAGAACCAACACCGTTAATTAAAGGGGAACTATTATGTTTGTATACTGTCCAATATGTGAACAACCAGTCTATAATGGAACGTGAACACCCTTTCTGACATTTTCAGTGCGAGAGATTGTCCTGTTTTGTTGTTGCTGGAGCTAGAGTTCATGAGACTCCGCCCTCTTCGCCCTCTATTTGCATTTAAAGGGATGCACACAAGCAGCGTGTTTTTGCCCACACCCAAAAGTGGCAATTTTAACATATTATTAATGGTATGTGGGGTATTTTGAGCTGAAACTTCACATCCACTCTCTGTGGAGTGGACATCGCAGACTTTACATCTTGTACAAAGCGGCATAATAGGTCCCCTTTAAGATTCAGGGATCTCACTTTTAGCCAAATAATTAGGGGCCAAGCCCCTAAATAGGCAGTAGCCCCTATTGTAATTCTTAGATTTCTTATTTTTCCTGAATGGGAGTCTATGGCAGCCCTATCAACAGAACATGAGAACTAAATTTTGCACAATTGTAGAGATAGTCATGAATAGTTATTGGACCAATTTTAGAGTCTCTATGACCAACTCTTATAGTGCCACCACCAGTTAAAAAATTCACTGCTCTAAAGCTTATAACTTTTGAACCCTTTGTTGAACCCTTTTATCACATTCAACATCTTACATTAAGACTCTGCCTGTTACAGTATTGGCCATTTTGAAAAGTACAGTATTGTTTTATTGCTGCTACTTCAAATAGTTACATTTTTGTCAAATTTGATCAGATGATCTTTAGAGCCCCATAGAAATAACTGAACAGATTTTTTATTCATCTTTGTTCAAAAGTTATTGTGTCTCGAACTTAAGATGTTGACCCAAAATTGATTAAAGTTTAGCTGAGAGACAGTCTAAAACAATCAAAACAAAAATTGGTACGATTCATCTGAGCCATGATCTGAGGGTCCATGCCAAATTTGGGAACAGTGCCTACAGGTCCTGAGATCTGAAAAATTACTTTTTGCGCTCAATTCTGACAAACTGTTCAAAAGTTGTCAAAAATTCCAATATATTTTAAACAATTTGACATCAGCAAAACAATTGGTGTGCATCATTATCAGAATGTCCTGAAGGTACCCGAGAAGTTTGAACATGGCGCCACCTAGTATTCCAGGGAGATATGGATGTATATGTATGTGATTTTAAAGATCAATGGGTATTTTATAATGAAAATACATTGTTGTAAGAGGTTTACATTTCTGCCCACAGTTCTGCCACAACAATAAGAAAGCTCAGAAGTATCTGCTGGGTGGGTTTGAGTGCCTGGTGAAGCTGTATCAGACTCAGCTCTTACCCAGAGTCCCCATCATACTCAAAGACCTGTATGACACAGACATGCTGGAGGAAGATGTCATACTTGCATGGGCTGAGAAGGTAACCTACCAACACAAGAATCTGTCATAGTCAGATGCCAAACATCTGATCTCATTAGTAGTTTACGTGCATGAAAAAATGTAAATGTAGCCACGGACATTGGGATGATGTGGTCAGTTGCCAGGCAACACTTGTAGGCTCTCTCATTTTTAGTGTCTGAGGGGGTTGTACTATGGTAACGTCAGCGACCTGCATGCTGATAGCAGCAATCATACTCAACTTAACTAGTCCAGTGTTCATGAGTTTAAGCCTGTTTGTGATGTTTGCTGTAGGTGTCTAAGAAGTATGTCTCTAAAGAGTTGGCTAAAGAGATTCACGCCAAGGCAGAGCCCTTTATTAAATGGCTCAAGGAGGCAGAGGAGGAGAGTGAGGGCAGTGAGGAAGAGGAAGATGATGACGAGGACAATGTTGAGGTAAAAAAGCCACATTACATAACCTTTCATAACCACGTGTTTTTTTGTTTTGTTTTTTTAGATATTTAGTACGATTGATATACATGATGTTACTTGTTGAGAAGCACAGAATTTGCTCAAATCTCCCTTTTCTCTAGGTGGTGTATTCCTCCTCTGCCCGTGAGCTAAAAATGGAGACTACAAAACCTGAGAAGTCAGACCATGAGGAGGAGGACATTGATATTGATGCCATTTAAAGAAAACCAAAAAGCTTCAGTTGCCTCTTCCACATTGCTCAGCTTCTTTTTGTCAGACGCATGCCTTTTCACCTCCTTTGGCCTTTTCTTCAGCCTCTAGGCCTGGGTTAGCGTTCTGCTGAAAGCCTCTTCTTTTAGTCTTCTCACCAGCTCTATTAATTAATTGTTGCTGTTTGTATGCATGAGTTTCTTAGATTATAGAGCATAAAATGCACATGAGTTCCCCTTGTATTTTTGCAACTATTAAAGATTTGCTTGTGAATTCCACCATGTATCTAGTTTTCAATGCTACTAATATCCATATGTGATATGAATATAAAAATATGATTATATATATTACACCATTCAAAAGTTTGGGTTCAGAAAGGGTCAAAAAGAATTATTTTTGAAAAACGTTAAGGACTCAGGATTAAATTGATAGTGTTATAGACTTTTCAGTAACTTTATTTTATAGTATCCTTGTTACCTGTACTTATTACAGTAATAACAGCAAATTGTGCATAATTACATGCAACTAACCCTCAGCTTTATAGTAAGTACATGTACACTCAATATTAAATGTATATAATTACACTCTAACAATGACACCTTAAAATAGTGGGTAACACTTTATTTTACTGTCATCATTACATGTAGTTACTATAGTAATAACTATGAATTATGCATAATTACATGCAACTAATCCTAAATCTATAGAAAGTACATGTAGTTACTAAATATTACGCAGTACTTAAATGTATAATTACAGTGTAACAAAGACACCTTAAAATAAAGTAGCCAAATAGTGTTACTGACATTTCTGATATTACAAAATATTTCTATTTCAAATAAATGCTGTTCTCAATTATTTTAGAAATGTTTCCAAAAAATCTTGAATGATTTCTGAGGGATCATGTGACACTTAAGTGTCGTGCCGCATTACCACCTCGGGCATGCATTTTAATAATTCAACGGCTCATCATTTATTCCTTGCATATTGTATTTCAAATAAATGCTTATTTGGTGAGCATAAGAGACATAAAAAAATCTTACCAACTCCAAACTTTTGAGCACTAATATATATTATTTTTTATCTGGTTGGGTATGTTCCTGAAATAAGGGTCAATTGACACGGACCAACGACTTAAAACGCTGTATTACGCAAACCATGTCTGTAGTTGAAGAAAAGCATTCTTTCGCAGCGCATTCGCGACAAACACGTAATATGCATTGGCAAGCCGTCACCAATTTCACAGTCAAAACGCATTAAAAGGTTGTAAACAGCCCCTTTAAAAAAACAAACATTTTGATAATAGGTAGAGTCTAATGCACCCTTAACTGGCCAGAAACTAGTGGCTAAGACAAAAACGAGTCCCTGAATAACATTCAATACCCACAATATCACAATAGACCAGAGTGAAACAAAGTGATGTCTCATTCACATAATGTCCTGGTAGCCTGCAAAAGGATATAAAGATAATCACTGTGGCAAAAAATGGGTTGAGACTGCCAATAACAACCCAGGAGTTTCCAAATTAGGCATTTATTTACCTTTAATGTAGCACATAGTTATGGGACTTTTGACATGTCCAAATCAGACAGACCATAAAAGACAAACCCAGTAAATCATAGAAATACTCAAACACAAAACACAATAATCTCTGCACACGTCCATATAGAAAGTCATAATTTCCTCCTTAATAACAATCATAACATTCTGCAAGCAGCTAACTACGACTATTTCAGCAACATTTATTTCAAAGAGCATAAATACTTAATTTCTCTTTAGTCTTTGCACCAGTAGAAGACCGATCACAGTGTTTTGCCCCTACGCAGGGCTTTTTCTTAAATGTTAGTTTCAAAAAGTACAAAATACATTAACGCAGGAACTATACTATAACTACTTGAAGTCAATCAAAAGGATTTTGGCACCCACACGCTTTTTTTTTATATAAATTTTGGATGGTATTACATTGTGCAAAATGCAGAGAAGCTAAAACATCCCACTAGTCTAATACTTTTATCTCTCTATCCTGATTAGCTTACATCTTAGTGCAACACAGAGGTAGTTTGACAACTACCGGCTTCTTTTCATTAACGCCTATTAACATTAATATGCCAACTTAAACAACTGCATTAAACAAAACTACAATAGGGATGAGAATAAACAACAAATTCAAAACGCAACTGCTACTAATGTCCCTTATTTTTTTTTCTTTTCAGAATCATAAATATCCATAACATTCAGCTAAATGAATATTCCAAGTTAAATACAATCGAAAGCATTTGAGACATAATGTTGATTAAAAATTTCAACTTGTTTTCTTAATTAAGAAAAAGGTTTACAATGAGGCACTTACAATAGAAGTAAATGAGGCAAGTTTTTTGAGGATTTAAAAGAAAAAATGCGATGCTTATCGTTTTAAAACATCACTTAAAATAGATCAAATGTGCATATTATTATGGTTTACAGTAATTTAGGTTTTGGTTTACTTTCATTCTAAGTGCCTCAGTTACTGTCCCACATTGTTGTTTATTTTGAAGAAAAAAAGTTGAAATTAATTTTGTGATAATCAACATTATGCCACAAATGCTATCGATCTGAACCCCTACATTTAATGGAAATTCAAGAGAATAGGGAAAATCTCTCTGTTATTAAATAAATATCAGATTCAAATTGAAAGGAAAAGCATGGGGATGCTAACCATTTTTCTCCGAATACTAGATTTTAGATGACAAGAATAAAGGTATCACTGACAGCTTCACCAGAAGAGGGCACTATCGGCTCAGTCAGCTGTGATTTTGATGATTGCGTAACCTTTTTCCACTGTAGCATTGCTCCCCATATTGCTTTTGGTATATTCGGCTTTGGCATTGTACCGCGGATATTGATCACTTTTGAATTCAAGCGACCGTGCTGACCGCTTAAAAAGTGTTCGAATTATTTTAGACTGAAATGAGATCTGTGGCACTGGATGAAAAATTCAGTGCTGCATACTTCGAGAACCTCGCATGAGAAAAGTGACGTGTTTGAGCTTACAGTAAGGGTTGTGTTATTTCACTATTGGACAGATGCAGTGGCGGTAGCTGCCTTTGTGTCACCTGCTGCACAAAGATGAAGAGAAATCCGATCACAAGGGCGGTCCCGAGGATGGATCCCACAGCCCAGGCGTAGGAAGAATCTCTGGGTGCGAGTGGGACCTCTGGTTTTGGGGTTGACATCTCCACTAGGAGATCCTGCACGCTTGACAGCGAGCCATTGTTGGGCAAGGGCTTGAGACCAAGAATGCTGCACATGAGAGGATAGAGGTCGACGGTGCGCATGGAGGCCTTGGTGTAGTCGCAGCGGAAAGCGGGTCCACGGGCGACAAACACAGGGTGCATGCTGCGAAGGCTGTTGTTGAAACCATGGTTTCCCACTGCAAATCAAGCACATGATCATTAAATAACTCGAACCTCAGATATTGATCAGCAAGCACATCGTCAACATTGATGTGTTCGTTGTGCTTTAAAGGGTTAGTTCACCCAAAAATAAAAAGTCTGTCATTGATTACTCTCATGTCGTTCCAAACCCGTAAGACTTTCGATCATCTTCGGAGCATAAAGGAAGATATTTTTGATGAAATCTGAGAGCTTACTGTTCCTCCATTGACAGCTACGCAACTACCATTTTGATGCATCAAAAACTTCATGAAGAGTTCGTAAAACTAACCCATATGAATTGAGTGGTTTAGTTCAAATTTTCTGAAGAGACATGATCACTTTATATGATGAACAGATAGAATTTAGGTTTTTATTCACATATAAACGTGCTGCGTAACACGAGAATGAACCTCGTTGGTTCTTGCTGAATCTCGTAACATGCGAGAATGAACCTCATTGGTTCTTGCTGAATCTCGTAACATGCGAGAATGAACCTCATTGGTTCTTACTGAAGTTCAAACATGCTGCGTAACACGAGAATGAACCTCATTGGTTCTTGCTGAAACTCGTAACATGCGAGAATGAACCTCATTGGTTCTTGAAGCTCAAACGTGATGTGTAACACGAGAATGAATCTGATTGGTTCTTGCTGAAGTTCAAACATGCTGCGTAACACGAGAATGAACCTCATTGGTTCTTGCTGAATCTCGTAACATGCGAGAATGAACCTCATTGGTTCTTGCTGAATCTCGTAACATGCGAAAATGAACCTCATTGGTTCTTGAAGCTCAAATGTGATGTGTAACACAAGAATGAATCTGATTGGTTCTTACTGAAGTTCAAACATGCTGCGTAACACGAGAATGAACCTCATTGGTTCTTGCTGAATCTCGTAACATGCGAGAATGAACCTCATTGGTTCTTGAAGCTCAAACGTGATGTGTAACACGAGAATGAATCTGATTGGTTCTTGCTGAAGTTCAAACATGCTGCGTAACACAAGAATGAACCTCATTGGTTCTTGCTGAATCTCGTAACATGCGAGAATGAACCTCATTGGTTCTTGAAGCTCAAACGTGATGTGCAACACGAGAATGAATCTGATTGGTTCTTGCTGAAGTTCGAACATGCTGCGTAACACAAGAATGAACCTCATTGGTTCTTGCTGAATCTCGTAACATGCGAGAATGAGCCTCATTGGTTCTTGAAGCTCAAACGTGATGTGCAACACGAGAATGAATCTGATTGGTTCTTGCTGAAGTTCGAACATGCTGCGTAACACAAGAATGAACCTCATTGGTTCTTGCTGAATCTCGTAACATGCGAGAATGAGCCTCATTGGTTCTCGCACATCAAGCGAACATGCTTGAGCTTCCGTTGATCAAAACTGATTTGTGAGTAAATGAATGTTTATATGTGAATAAAAGCCTAAATTAAATCTGTTCATCATATAAAGCAATCAAATCTCTTCAGAAAATTTAAATTAAGCCACTCAATTCATATGGATTATACAATAAAATAAACAACAATAACAATACCCACACATAAAGGTTCCATTTCTGTTCTGCATGACCGTCCATCCCTCTTTGACCTCTATGATCAGTGGCATGATCCTGGCATTGTGTCTGTAGTGGTAACGCTCTGGGATCTCCTCCTTTTTATACACAACCATGTTAGGGTTGGCGTTCTTCAACGATCTGTAGACCTCTTCAAGTTTGCCTGGGTTAAGAAGAGGATGACACTCAAATACTGTGAGGGCCATTCACACAAAACACCGTTTTTCCATTCCACTGCTTTTCCATTGTTTTTCTATGTAATCATACTGTTGTGCTCGCATATTTTGCAGCGTCTCGTGAAAGTTAAAAAATTGAGTTCTGCGCGAATGTGTCACCGATTATATCACCATAACTTCATTGATGATTGGGCGTTTCTTCAACTAAAGGCACTTTTGGCAATTTACAAATTAAATCTCTTAAAACATCTTTTCACACTCTCGTTAATTTGTTCACTAATAATATCTTACAGTGTGAGATTTCTGAAAGTCAAGAACATTTCCAACTACATCTCAAATGATGTGTTTAACAGCATTCAGTGATGATAATCACAGTGATGGAAATGGACATTCTCTTTTGTCTTGGCAAGCTAGAGTTTAATGTATCCTAAATACATAATTAATCATATCTGATACTTTTTGCCTAACCTGAAGTACTATTATTATAAGAAATGACACATTAAAAAATATTTTGCTCTCAGATTGTATCTGGCCTGCTTTTGACCAGGATATGGTCAAAATTGAAAAACTTAACTGAAGCACATTTGCATGTTTTATTTTGATTATTTTCATTTTAAAATGATGTATTTCTTTTAAATATACATTTACTAAATTATTTAAATTTTTTACTTAATCATTAGCTTTTATAGACTCACTGTTCTCTCATGAATCCCAGTTTGGGAAATCCTGGTTTAGATGATCATAGTTTTAATAATGCATATTTTCATAGAGTGTTTTGGGAAGACATTAAACAATAAAATCTATATACATAAAGGGCTTTTTGAAAAGTAGTAAAATACATGATGAAGGCATAGTGAGATGCAGTATTAATGTGATCTTCAAATACCAAAAAGAAAAAGACAAAACTTTTAGTTTGAATAAAAATCGTAGACAAAGATTACAAGTTATAATGTCATAAACAATAACATATTAATTTATATTAATCCTTACCTTCTTTCGGCAAAATGCCAACTACAGGACTCTTGTCTATCCATGTGTAAAGATCACGGCTGACGTAGGTGTCCAGCTCAATAATCTTTTCACGTGATAACTGAGTCATTCCGTGATCACTTGTAACAATCAGATTGACTTTATCATAAAGCCCAGCGGCTTTGAGCTTTTTCCTGAGGAATCCCAACTTCTCATCGATGTCGGCAATGATTGGATCCATCAGAGGGCTCTCCGGCCCCAAATTATGCCCACTCTCGTCTGGCTCCTCCCAATATAGGACACCGAAATTGATGGCTTCCGGCCCTGAGAACCAATCAACGAGTTTCTCGACTCTGGTCTCAAAGGGCATTGACGCATTATAACTCAAGTAATGCGTTGGGTACGTTCCACCGATTGCTACATCTGATCCAGGCCACATGGCAGCGCCACTCTTCCGGCCAGCCTTTTGATTGGTCACCCACAACGGCACGGCCTCCTCCCACCACCACGCATCATACACCGAAGGTCCCTCCATGGAAAAGGACTGGTTGTGAATGGGGTCATACATTTCATTAGCAATGATGCCGTGGGTTTCGGCGTGTAATCCCGTCACTAAGGTGTAGTGGTTCGGGTAGGTCTTGGTGATGTAGGTGTTCTCCACTTGCTCCACCTGCACACCCTCATTCATCAGGTCACGGAAATTGGGTGTGGGTACTCGATTCACGTAGTCCCATCGGAAGCCATCAAAGGATACCAGCAGCAGCTGGCTTTGCTCTTCCTGCTGTGAGCTTGATGTCAGTACCAGCACTAATAAGCAACTCAGGAAGAAGTTCTGGTATGGCATGATTCAAGCTGTTCTATGAAAGGGAGACCTATAAAAACAAACTCTTTGAATAGACATGAATCGAGAAGGAAATACAGTTTTGACCATTAACAACATTTATTATTCTGATTAAGGTCAATATTCTGGTTAAACCTTTATTAGAATTCCTGTGTACATATTGCATACATATATTTGCATATTGCTGATAAAGACAATAATTTCTTGAGATGCTGTTGTCATTTACTATGCTAAAAGAATAACGTGATCAGTTTAAGTAATCGCATTTATGTCTTTAACAATAAAATATAAGAGCCAGATGAATTACAACATGTTGGCCATGACATTTGTATTAATTTTTGTGAAATATTAATATAAAATCACTCATTTTTGCAACATCTTGACTTTTCAGAACTGTCAGTATCTAACGATGTCCGACGATTTTGAAGTTGGAGGAGAAAATGAGATGTTTTCCATCTACATCACACGTGACCTTTCCAATGTGATTACGTAACGCGTGTGACATCAGAGCAGTGCAAGATGAGCATTTGTGGTTAAAAAGTATATAAATTTTTTTTTTTTTTAGAAAATGAGCGATGGTTTCTCTAGAGCCCTCTGTAGAGCCCTTTGAAGCTGCACTGAAATTGACAATTGGATCTGTTGAACCCCAGTGAAGTCCACGATATGGAGAAAAATCTGTGAATCTTTTCCTCAAAAATATTTCTTTTCCACTGACGAAATAAAGACAAAAACATCTTGGATGACATGGGGGTGAGTAAATTATCAGGAAATTTTAATCCTAATGTGAACTAATCCTTCAGTCGGAATCTGATTATGGCAGGTTTTGATGTATCCTAAATAAATAATATGTAACACTGAAGTTTCAATTATTATTAGAAATGACACATTAAAATATCTTTTGCTCACAAATCATACTTGACTTGCTTTTGACCAGGATGTGGTATTTCTTTTAAATTGACATTTTTATTATTAAATTAATTATTAGCTTTTATCGATTCTCATGAACCCCCTCCAGTTAGGGAAAGGTGTTAATACATTTGTATTTCTAGAAACCGGAATATTCACTCAATCGGAATCTGATTATGCCAATCAAAATAATGCGTTAACAAATCCTGATTAATATTTTAATATAGAGAATGCTGCTTTTAGAAATATCATAATGAAAATGTAAAAGATGTGTACTCAAGAGAAAGCTAAATAAATAAATAAATAAATAAATATATATGCTGGGCATTTGATTAATTTCATCCAAAATAAAGTTTGTGTTTACTTAATATTTGTGTGTGTACTGTGTGTAATTATTATGAATATATAAATACACACACATGTATGTATATATTTAAGAACTTTTTTTATATTTATATATAATATATACAAAATATACATGCAAATATTTCTTAAATATAACCATGAATGTGTGTGTATTTATATATACATAATAATTAACACACACAAATATTATGTAAACACAAATTCTTATTTTGAATGCGATATATATATATATATATATATATATATATATATATATATATATACACACACACACACATGGGTCAAAGACATTTAGATGTCCACATCAATAGAAATTTAATTTACTAAAGTGATTTTATATACATAAAGCAAACATCTATTGTTAAGGTTTCAAACTAATTTTGGTAGAATAAAATGTGGGTGAAATAATGTTCCATTGTCATTCAGTGTAACACTTATATTTATGTAAAAATTGAAACAACATACTTATCCTGACCAGTGTGCATTAAAATAAATAAAAGAATAAATTATCATACTAAATTTTATTGCATTTTTAATGAGTAAAAAAATTCTTGCTGACAAATGGGCAAAAACCAAGGATAGTGGCAAAGTTTAAAAATGTACAATTACAAGTAATTAGCATTTGGGGTGAAAGCAATTACAATAATATGGTATAAAAGATTTTTTGTAGACAAGATTGTTACACTGAATGACATTTTAGTGGGGTTCTTCCGTAAATCATGCCAAAAATGTATAAAATGTCATTTTTCAACGCATTCTGATGTATTGAAAAACAACAACAACAATTCAAAGCTGTATTACGCCACACTTATTGTTTTGAAGCTTGAAAACCCTTTTCTCTACGACTCATTTACATACACAAGCTATACACTCAACTGACACACTGTTTACATTTTAAAACGACGTTTCTGTCTTCAAAACAACGCAATCGGTCGTTCATTGTTCAGTAATATATGAACGGCGCTGCATGTATGTACGGCTGAATGTCATATTGTGTCATGGAAGTGCAGCCTACTTTCAGCGCGCCTGCTCAGTTAACAGGTGCATTTCTCTTACACATATTGTAACAACTAACTGGATACATTGAGGTCTATGAACGTTCTAAACGGCTACCGACATAATCATAATTAAATTGTTTAGTGCGTCACTAAAAAAAATGGAACATGATGACATCATGCACAATGCAGCTCACTTCTGCCGCCCGGAACGTTGCTCGCGCGCTTCCCTGTTGTCCTTCTTTTTGAATGGCTATACAAAACAATCCTTGTTGGGTCTAAAATTATAATCTGTCACACTGACCAGTGTGCTTCTCCATTCCGTTAACGAACGGGAAAGCGCAGTGCACGCTCTATGACAACTCTTATGTCATTACGATACATTATGAAAATGTCTCCGATACCGCGCATCTTCAGTTAAAGCCAGTACATTTTACAATTAAACTAATCTAAGCACAGCGTGAAAGTAACCGTTCCGCTTACCTCTGTGTGTGGAGGGTATTTAGCTCATCAAAAAATAAACACAGGGTCGATCACAGGAAGTCCCGCCCACTTCTCGCGCATCACCAAACGAATCTCATTTGGGGACGACGTGGTACGGCAAAATCATTAGCTATAAACTAACAACACGTTATTTTTTATTTTAATTCAGTCGTTTGTTAGTGTGTATAATGGTTAGGCAACTCTAAAAGACAATCGTAAATGTCAATAAAACATCTTTTTGTTGTGCAATATTATATTATTTCAACTTGAGGGTCGCCACAGCGCTTAAACCTCGTGATATTTCTGCGATATTATATCTGCAATAAAGTATTTGACCTATGTTTTGCCGAATGTGAACAAATAAAGCGCTAAAGTAGAGCTATATTTACCTCAGACACCTCCTGTGAACGATTTCTGCTCACAAGGGAGCCAAAATACACATTCAGGCTATTTTTGAATATTAATATTAGCTTATGGGCTATGTAAAACCCAATACGAGTATCAACATTCACCACCAGAGGTCACACAAACATAATAAATGCTAATCAATACGCATTTTAATTAACCCAATAGGCCTAATGCGTTCATGTAGAAATTAGAAATAGACCTGATATCACGACAAAATGTGGTCTTATAACCTACTTGTCTGGTCTTTATAACTTTGGAAAGGACCAGAATAAGCACAATAACGCGCGTTCACGTGCAGGCTAGCCTATGCTAAGTCTCTGTGAAATTCTTTAAAAATATTTCTGGTTAAAAGTACGGTGAATAAGATGTAAAACCGGCTCGGTAGCAGCCTATTATGATATTTCCACATCTTCATGGGATTGCTAAAATTGTATAAGGCTGATGAAAGTGGGCCACGGAGTCTTAAGTTAGTCTCTCCTTGCGGTGAGATCCGGGGATGCTGCTGCACTCGCGGCTTTGAGATTCTTTACCGTATCCGCGACAACCATAACCTGACGCAATTTACGCCCCTCCTCCATTCAAGCCTCTCATCTCATTCAAGAAACAAGTGTGGAGTAAAAGCAGTGTTATTGTGCTCTCCAGTAGAGCAGGACACGAAGACTACAAGTGCCTGAGAAACTACTATGAAGGTAAGACTTGTCTTTTCTTTAACGCTATCCGCACGAAGGGAGTGTTCAGACTCTCTAAACTCCATATGAACTTGGATATTTTAATATAATACAATAAAAGTATTTAAATCTTCGTTAAGAGTCACTTAGTCCCTCAATTTGATTTTTATGCAGGATCTACTTCACTAATGTTCCTGTAATATTACTATTTTTAATTAGCTGCATTCACTGACCATAAATAGCCTAGTTGAGATGGAGAAATTTAAAATAATATAATTTATGACTTTTCTCGTGTCTTGAAAAAGAAAAGAAAGCAAATGTTCCTGACTTGCCTAGACATAAGTTATTCAACACCCAGATAGGTTTTTATATGTAGTTTCTATTAGTTAGGCTGAGTTAATCATTACTATGTGACATGTGTAATAAATAAACTATTTGCTTATAATCAAAGAAATGTTGTTATGACATGAGATGTAAAAGACAACTGAACAGCTCCAACGGAAAATTATTAGTCATTTAGGAAAAGATATTTTTCATGATTAATCTTATTGGTTGTGGAGCGAGACTCTGGCTGGAACAGTTCATTTTCTCTCCAAATAAGACAATAATTTTATGCTGAGAAAACAAGATTTAATAGCTGGAGTGCAGCTATATGACGTTCACCGCAGCTAAATAGACATGGATAAATTCTGTCTGTTTGGCCCGAGAACATTTAATAAGTCTGGAAAAAGGAGAATTTTCCCTTTGAGATTAACATTCTAAACATAATACTTTAGAGAGTGTGGAAAGATTCAGCGATCAAAACCATTACTATATATTATAAAAAAAAAGGGAATTCTGTTCTATTTAGTGTTGTCAAATTGATTAATCATGAGTAATCACAAGATAAAAGTTTGGGTGTATATATTTTATACATTTATATATTTTTTTAACTTTTATGTTAGGTGCAACTACTCACGATTAATCGATTTGACAGCATTAAATCTAATCGGTCAAATCAATTAATCACGAGTAATCGCATCTAGCAAAAAAGTATGTGTGTGAGTGTGTGTGTGTGTGTGTATGTACAGTATATATATTGTTACAAACTTTTGTGTTAGATGTGATTAATCACAATTAATCGATTTGATAGCACTAACTATATTACATTTAGTGCTGTCAAATTGATTAATCTTGAGTAATTGGATCTAACATAAATTTTTGTGTGTATGTATGTATGTACGTATATATATATATATATATATATATATATATATATATATATATATATTAATACAGTTACAAACTTTTGTTAGATGCAACTAATTGATTTGACAGCACTAATTACTATATTTAGTGGTCAAATCGATTAATCGTGAGTAATCGCATCTAACATAAAAGTTTGTATATGTGTGTGTATGTATTTATATATATATATATATATATATATATATATATATATATATATATATATATATATATATATTCGTACACATTTTTATGTTAGAAGTGATTAATTGATTTGACACATAATATCATCAAAAAGTTGATTTATTTCACTAATTCCATTCAAAAAGTGAAACTTGTATATTAAATCAGTCTGTGTGTAATGAATGAATATAATAATATAAAAGTTTCACTTTTTGAATGGAATTAGTGAAATTAATCAACTTTTTGATGATATTCTAATTATATGACCAATCACAAGCGATTAATTGATTTGACAGCACTAATTATATTACGTTAGTGATCGCATCGATCATAAAAGTTTGTATATGCGTGTGTATGTATGTATGTATATTTACATTATAGTTAAACTTTTATGTTAGATGCGATTACTCAATTAATCCATTTGACTGCACTAATTATATTATATTATAAATTTAAGTAAATGCAAAGGTAAAATTTTCAGAGCTCATTTTGTAAATATCCAACTAAAGGCTTTTGGACATTCCACACAGTTATCTTCATTCTCTTTGTTGAGACTCTGCTCTTTTTTCATCATGAATTATCATTAGTTTGTCTCATATTTTAAAGTCTATGTATTTAGCACATTTTTTAGACTGAAGTGAGAGTGGTCTGGGATGAATGGATCCCCCTGTGAGATGAGTGACGTTACTGCTGCCACACACAGAGCTGGAAGAGAGCAGGAGGTGGAGCAAAGCGTGCTAAAAGAGCCGAGACGTTGGTCAGGAGAGTGATTAAAGTCCTGGAGCCGTGTGGAGGTTAAACCGGGGCCAATTAAGAACCAACATACTCAAACAGCCTCTCCTCTTATGGGAAAGACACATTCCTAGAGCAGCTGTGATGATGAAATACACCAAGGCAATATGCCAAACATTAGACCGACAGCTTTGATGGAAAGCGTTAAAAATGTGGGTGGTCATGAGACCAATTACATTATAACCACAATGCCAATTCTTTGCCAGTTAGTTAACGTGATTATGTCTGATCAGCAGTAGTTTTGCTTATCTGTATTAGAGTAATGAGAGACTGTAATTGAGCAGCATTATATTCTTTGCTCGTTGTCACAGGTCTGGCTGGTAGTGACATTTCGTTCTTTAGAGCAGACAGTCTTCAGTGCTGCTGACTCATAGGCTGGGGTTAGTTGCCATGACAACCGCCAGCTTTGTAAGATCCAGAGTGTGATATAAGGCATGCATGGAAACTGTCCATGTGAGCAGCAAACTTCCCATTTAACCCATGATTCATATCTGGATTAAGTAGGGCTGCTCGATTATGGCAAAAACCATAATCACGACTATACTGAAATTATGATTAGGCTATTTAACGCGATTATTGGTGGTGAATATATATATATATATATATATATATATATATATTATATATATATATATATAATATATATAATATATATATAGTGAAATTTCACAATTATTGATACTTACGAAATTACCTACTAATGTAGGTATAAAGTCCTCAAAACAGTTACAGAAGACAAGTAAACCATCAGGAATACAAAAAGAAGCAAATTACAAACAAAACCGACAAATAAGTTCAACTGAACAGAAATACTAATTAAATAAACAGTGCTTTAGGTTGAACTAACAGTGGTGTTCAGATAATAGTCTACAACATATATTGAATAAAGTAATCAAATGTAAAATAGCACTGCTGTATACATTAAAAATAGACTAATCAAATAATATTTATTCAAGAGCGGTGAGTGATTTTATCTTTGTCTTTTGTTTTTTTGATTAACATTAATGACTGCAGCAGATTTATTAGGCTGCTGTCACTTTAAGAGCTGCACGGACCCAATAAACTGTAGCACATGCGTTTTCTTTCTCAACTGTGCAGATTCATTTAATACATAACTGATTGTGTTTACGAGGATACTCGGCAAAATACAATTTCGTCATTTTTGTGAGCATGCGTATACTTTGCCTATGTGCGTTGCCTAGGGAACAGTATCTCTTAATATGCTTTTAATACCACTGTTTAATATCAAACATATCCCGCAGTTTAGCAACAGTAGACTGCATTTCACAACACTAACTTATTCGGCTGATTTGGATATTACGTTTGGCTTAGAGAGGAGCGAAAGCACACCGCTGTGAAGGAGAGGGGGCAGCTGCACAATAATCGTTTCACATCGATTATCTTGTTTTTATAATCTTTGGAAGCTGAAATTGAAAAATCAATCGCACAGCCACACGGAGCCCCGGACATGACATGCAGGAAAACAATAGTAGGCTAAATCGTGCGCGCTCGATTTACTAATTCATTCCCTCGATTTACTAAAATGTGTGCACGATTTATTATTTCGTTCCCTTGATTTATAAATCATGCGCAAATAGCGAAATAAGTAAATCGAAATAGTAAATCGTGTGCATGATTAAGTAAATCAAGGGAGTGAATGAGTAAATTGCGACGCATGGTTTAGTAAATCGAGGTAACGAATTAGTAAATCGTGCGCACAATTATTTTTCTTGCATGTCATTTGCGGGGCCCCGCACTGACTTAATAAGGAGGCGGAATAACTTCTGATTTTACAGAATTATGACATATCAAATACAACATTTTCTTTTACTTTCATTTAAAAAAGGCATTGCTTAATATTAGGTATTTGCATATTTTTTATTTTATTTAAATAATCAAATATGTATGTATTTAAAATGTATTTATTCAAATTCCTTAGAATCATGTGAAATCAGTTAAATTGATTGACTTACTCCATTTACTCCGGACGCAACTGTTGTCGCTCGCTTTGCAACAGCATTGTCCTTCGTGTCAGTACGTCATAAACAGAACGAGGCGTTTCCACAGCGTTTCATGCTTGTACCAGTGTAAACAGTTGCCTCTTGTGCATATAGACAGCTGCAGTATTATAAAATGCAGAGTTTAACTGCACATTGGCTGCTAAAATTACTAAAACAAAGCCAGCAAATATTGCAGTTCAGTCTCCTTGTTATTGTTTACATGGTCGTCAAGGATGAAGTGGGCTAAGCCATCGCTTTCAAAAGTCTCTGTTTTGGTATATTTATTCTGAAACGCAACTCCAGCGTTTTCAAACTAAAACATGCAGCATTTACGAAAACGATGGAGTAGTGTAAACGACAGGCCTAACCGTAGCTATGCATTTTAAAACGAAATCGCACTAGTGTAAACATGGTTTAAATAGGGCTAACTGTGGAACAAGCAAGTTTCAGTTTGATCAGTTAATTAAAAGACTGATTTAATAAAATGGATTGGATGATAAATATATAAACCTGGTTATTGATTATTTAAAACACATTCGGTTTATTGGTGACTAGTTTCATTGGTAACACTTTATTTTGATAGTCCACTTTAGACAATTAACTCTCATTAGAGTATTAGTTGACTGTCTGCTTAATATCTGCCAACACTTTATTTTGACACTCCCCAACATTGCTGACTGTAAGTAACATTACAACTACATGTCAACTTCTTCTACTAACCCGAACCTTAACCTTACAGTCTACTATTACCCTGAGAGTTAGTTGACATGTAGCTGCAAAGTTGTGTAGTGAGTAGTCTAAAGTGGAATCACATTAAGTGTATTACTTCATGTTAAAAATGTCTGGTAGAAAAGGATGGGATTGGGTAGTCGTGGCCTAATGGTGAGGGAGTTGGGTTTGTAACGTGAAGGTTGCCGGTTCGATTCCCACGCCGGCAGGAATTGAAGGTGGGGATTGTGAATAAACAACACTCTCCACCTTCGATACCATGACTTGAGCAAGGCACCTAACGCCTAATTGCTCCCCGGGCGCTGTCGCAATAGCTGCCCACTGCTCCGGGTGTGTGTTCACTGTGTGTGTGTGTGTGTTCACTACTCACTGCTGTGTGTGTGCACTTGGGATGGGTTAAATGCAGAGCACCAATTTCGAGTATGGGTCACCATACTTGACAATACGTCAGCACTTTCACTTTTTAAATGATAAAAAGGTAACCAAGTTTGTTTTGATTGAAGGAAAGGATCGTGAAGCAAGTTTGGATGTTTGGATGACTACACTGCTGGATACTGCTGGAGAAATGGAAGATCAATATTTGAATTGCTGATTTATTTTATAGCCCCACAGACTCACTATCCATAGGAACTGCAAGCAAATCCAAAGGTCTGTATCTTTATTGATCAATGAGATCATCTGACCACTGATTTTCACTGGTTATTTCACTGGCGACACTAACCACTTCCTCAAAGGCCATGGATGCGAGCTCAATACCTCAAATTGATATAGAGGAGTATGATGGCCTTGAGGTTGCCCCAGATGATCACTTGAGAAACCTGAAAGCACTGACTGAGAAGCTGAGACTTGAAACCAGAAGGCCATCGTATCTTGAGTGGAAAGAACGCGTGGAAGCTCAGAGCTCCAGAGGCTCGGCCGTGCCAGAGAGCTCATCAGAGCTGGAGAACGGTGCAGGACTGAACCCCAGAGCGACTCCTCAGAGGAACATCGAGAATTCCCAAGTGACTGCAGGAAACGGACTGATCTCTAAAAGCCTTGGAGGATTCGATAATATTGACGATGCTCTGGTTTGGCTTAGAAAAGAACTGGTGAGTCAAAACATTTCATACATTGTATCCTAATTAAGACTTAATGGTTACTATGCAACTTTTGGAGCTCTGGTGGTTAATAAACTGAACTGCATGCGTCTTGCGGGAGATCATTGAAGCTGGAGCTACTTCTCTCACTTTATGTCTATGACGAGTCACACAGGTACTGTGCTACTCCGCTGCGGTGACGACGCGACTGGTCTAAAATAGGCCGAATACTTATTATAGGCTATAGGTTATAATATATATAACATGCTAATTCAGCTAACAACGTGTTAAAACATGCTAGCAACATGTTAAATCATGTTATCAACATAATTCATGTTATAAACATACTAATACATGCTAATTCATGTGAGCAACATAGGAAAACATGTTAGCAAAATGTTAAATAATGTTAGAAACGTGCTAATTAATGCTACCAATGTGTTTAAAACATGCTAGCAACATTAATTCATGCTAACAACATGGTAAATCATGTTAGAAATGTGGTAAAACATGATAGTTATATGATAAACCATGATAACAATGTGGTAAAACATGCTAATACCATGATGTTCATGTTAGCAATATGATAAACATGATAGTTCATGCTAGCAGTGTTAAATCATGCTAGTAATGTTGTAAAACATGTTAAAACATGCTAATTTATGTTAACAACATGATAAAACAATTCATGCCAACAGTGCTAAATCATGTTTAACATTTAACAGCATTAAACATGCTAGCAAAATGCTAATTCCCGTTAACAATGTGATAAAACATGCTACCAACATGCTATTTATGTTAACAGTGTGTTGAAACAATTCATGCCAACAGTGCTAAATCATGTTTAACATTTAACAGCATTAAACATGCTAGCAAAATGCTAATTCTCGTTAACAATGTGATAAAACATGCCACCAACATGCTATTTATGTTAACAGTGTGTTAAAACAATTCAAGCCAACAGTGCTAAATCATGTTTAACATTTAACTGCATTAAACATGCTAGCAAAATGCTAATTCTCATTAACAATGTGATAAAACATGCTACCAACATGCTATTTATGTTAACAGTGTGTTAAAACAATTCATGCCAACAGTGCTAAATCATGTTTAACATTTAACAGCATTAAACATGCTAGCAAAATGTTAATTCTCGTTAACAATGTGATAAAACATGCCACCAACATGCTATTTATGTTAACAGTGTGTTAAAACAATTCAAGCCAACAGTGCTAAATCATGTTTAACATTTAACAACATTAAACATGCTAGCAAAATGCTAATTCTCATTAACAATGTGATAAAACATGCTACCAACATGCTATTTATGTTAACAGTGTGTTAAAACAATTCATGCCAACAGTGCTAAATCATGTTTAACATTTAACAGCATTAAACATGCTAGCAAAATGCTAATTCTCGTTAACAATGTGATAAAACATGCCACCAACATGCTATTTATGTTAACAGTGTGTTAAAACAATTCATGCCAACAGTGCTAAATCATGTTTGACATTTAACAACATTAAACATGCTAGCAAAATGCTAATTCTCATTAACAATGTGATAAAACATGCTACCAACATGCTATTTATGTTAACAGTGTGTTAAAACAATTCATGCCAACAGTGCTAAATCATGTTTAACATTTAACAGCATTAAACATGCTAGCAAAATGTTAATTCTCGTTAACAATGTGATAAAACATGCCACCAACATGCTATTTATGTTAACAGTGTGTTAAAACAATTCAAGCCAACAGTGCTAAATCATGTTTAACATTTAACTGCATTAAACATGCTAGCAAAATGCTAATTCTCATTAACAATGTGATAAAACATGCTACCAACATGCTATTTATGTTAACAGTGTGTTAAAACAATTCATGCCAACAGTGCTAAATCATGTTTAACATTTAACAGCATTAAACATGCTAGCAAAATGTTAATTCTCGTTAACAATGTGATAAAACATGCCACCAACATGCTATTTATGTTAACAGTGTGTTAAAACAATTCAAGCCAACAGTGCTAAATCATGTTTAACATTTAACAACATTAAACATGCTAGCAAAATGCTAATTCTCATTAACAATGTGATAAAACATGCTACCAACATGCTATTTATGTTAACAGTGTGTTAAAACAATTCATGCCAACAGTGCTAAATCATGTTTAACATTTAACAGCATTAAACATGCTAGCAAAATGCTAATTCTCGGTAACAATGAGATAAAACATGCTACCAACATGCTATTTATGTAACAGTGTGTTGAAACAATTCATGCCAACAGTGCTAAATCATGTTTAACATTTAACAGCATTAAACATGCTAGCAAAATGTTAATTCTCGTTAACAATGTGATAAAACATGCCTCCAACATGCTATTTATGTTAACAGTGTGTTAAAACAATTCATGCCAACAGTGCTAAATCATGTTTAACATTTAACAACATTAAACATGCTAGCAAAATGCTAATTCTCATTAACAATGTGATAAAACATGCTACCAACATGCTATTTATGTTAACAGTGTGTTAAAACAATTCATGCCAACAGTGCTAAATCATGTTTAACATTTAACAACATTAAACATGCTAGCAAAATGCTAATTCTCGTTAACAATGTGATAAAACATGCTACCAAAATGCTATTTATGTTAACAGTGTGTTGAAACAATTCATGCCAACAGTGCTAAATCATGTTTAACATTTAACAACATTAAACATGCTAGCAAAATGCTAATTCTCGTTAACAATGTGATAAAACATGCTACCAACATGCTATTTATGTTAACAGTGTGTTAAAACAATTCATGCCAACAGTGCTAAATCATGTTTAACATTTAACAACATTAAACATGCTAGCAAAATGCTAATTCTCGTTAACAATGTGATAAAACATGCCACCAACATGCTATTTATGTTAACAGTGTGTTGAAACAATTCATGCCAACAGTGCTAAATCATGTTTAACATTTAACTGCATTAAACATGCTAGCAAAATGCTAATTCTCGGTAACAATGTGATAAAACATGCTACCAACATGCTATTTATGTTAACAGTGTGTTAAAACAATTCATGCCAACAGTGCTAAATCATGTTTAACATTTAACAGCATTAAACATGCTAGCAAAATGCTAATTCTCGGTAACAATGTGATAAAACATGCTAACAACATGCTATTTATGTTAACAGTGTGTTAAAACAATTCAAGCCAACAGTGCTAAATCATGTTTAACATTTAACAGCATTAAACATGCTAGCAAAATGTTAATTCTCGTTAACAATGTGATAAAACATGCCACCAACATGCTATTTATGTTAACAGTGTGTTAAAACAATTCAAGCCAACAGTGCTAAATCATGTTTAACATTTAACAACATTAAACATGCTAGCAAAATGCTAATTCTCATTAACAATGTGATAAAACATGCTACCAACATGCTATTTATGTTAACAGTGTGTTAAAAACAATTCATGCCAACAGTGCTAAATCATGTTTAACATTTAACAGCATTAAACATGCTAGCAAAATGCTAATTCTCGGTAACAATGAGATAAAACATGCTACCAACATGCTATTTATGTAACAGTGTGTTGAAACAATTCATGCCAACAGTGCTAAATCATGTTTAACATTTAACAGCATTAAACATGCTAGCAAAATGTTAATTCTCGTTAACAATGTGATAAAACATGCCACCAACATGCTATTTATGTTAACAGTGTGTTAAAACAATTCAAGCCAACAGTGCTAAATCATGTTTAACATTTAACAACATTAAACATGCTAGCAAAATGCTAATTCTCATTAACAATGTGATAAAACATGCTACCAACATGCTATTTATGTTAACAGTGTGTTAAAACAATTCATGCCAACAGTGCTAAATCATGTTTAACATTTAACAGCATTAAACATGCTAGCAAAATGTTAATTCTCGTTAACAATGTGATAAAACATGCCACCAACATGCTATTTATGTTAACAGTGTGTTAAAACAATTCATGCCAACAGTGCTAAATCATGTTTAACATTTAACAACATTAAACATGCTAGCAAAATGCTAATTCTCATTAACAATGTGATAAAACATGCTACCAACATGCTATTTATGTTAACAGTGTGTTAAAACAATTCATGCCAACAGTGCTAAATCATGTTTAACATTTAACAGCATTAAACATGCTAGCAAAATGTTAATTCTCGTTAACAATGTGATAAAACATGCCACCAACATGCTATTTATGTTAACAGTGTGTTAAAACAATTCAAGCCAACAGTGCTAAATCATGTTTAACATTTAACTGCATTAAACATGCTAGCAAAATGCTAATTCTCATTAACAATGTGATAAAACATGCTACCAACATGCTATTTATGTTAACAGTGTGTTAAAAACAATTCATGCCAACAGTGCTAAATCATGTTTAACATTTAACAGCATTAAACATGCTAGCAAAATGTTAATTCTCGTTAACAATGTGATAAAACATGCCACCAACATGCTATTTATGTTAACAGTGTGTTAAAACAATTCAAGCCAACAGTGCTAAATCATGTTTAACATTTAACAACATTAAACATGCTAGCAAAATGCTAATTCTCATTAACAATGTGATAAAACATGCTACCAACATGCTATTTATGTTAACAGTGTGTTTAAAACAATTCATGCCAACAGTGCTAAATCATGTTTAACATTTAACAGCATTAAACATGCTAGCAAAATGCTAATTCTCGGTAACAATGAGATAAAACATGCTACCAACATGCTATTTATGTTAACAGTGTGTTAAAACAATTCATGCCAACAGTGCTAAATCATGTTTAACATTTAACAACATTAAACATGCTAGCAAAATGCTAATTCTCATTAACAATGTGATAAAACATGCTACCAACATGCTATTTATGTTAACAGTGTGTTAAAACAATTCATGCCAACAGTGCTAAATCATGTTTAACATTTAACAACATTAAACATGCTAGCAAAATGCTAATTCTCGTTAACAATGTGATAAAACATGCTACCAAAATGCTATTTATGTTAACAGTGTGTTGAAACAATTCATGCCAACAGTGCTAAATCATGTTTAACATTTAACAACATTAAACATGCTAGCAAAATGCTAATTCTCGTTAACAATGTGATAAAACATGCTACCAACATGCTATTTATGTTAACAGTGTGTTAAAACAATTCATGCCAACAGTGCTAAATCATGTTTAACATTTAACAACATTAAACATGCTAGCAAAATGCTAATTCTCGTTAACAATGTGATAAAACATGCCACCAACATGCTATTTATGTTAACAGTGTGTTGAAACAATTCATGCCAACAGTGCTAAATCATGTTTAACATTTAACTGCATTAAACATGCTAGCAAAATGCTAATTCTCGGTAACAATGTGATAAAACATGCTACCAACATGCTATTTATGTTAACAGTGTGTTAAAACAATTCATGCCAACAGTGCTAAATCATGTTTAACATTTAACAGCATTAAACATGCTAGCAAAATGTTAATTCTCGTTAACAATGTGATAAAACATGCCACCAACATGCTATTTATGTTAACAGTGTGTTAAAACAATTCAAGCCAACAGTGCTAAATCATGTTTAACATTTAACTGCATTAAACATGCTAGCAAAATGCTAATTCTCATTAACAATGTGATAAAACATGCTACCAACATGCTATTTATGTTAACAGTGTGTTAAAACAATTCATGCCAACAGTGCTAAATCATGTTTAACATTTAACAGCATTAAACATGCTAGCAAAATGTTAATTCTCGTTAACAATGTGATAAAACATGCCACCAACATGCTATTTATGTTAACAGTGTGTTAAAACAATTCAAGCCAACAGTGCTAAATCATGTTTAACATTTAACAACATTAAACATGCTAGCAAAATGCTAATTCTCATTAACAATGTGATAAAACATGCTACCAACATGCTATTTATGTTAACAGTGTGTTAAAACAATTCATGCCAACAGTGCTAAATCATGTTTAACATTTAACAGCATTAAACATGCTAGCAAAATGCTAATTCTCGGTAACAATGAGATAAAACATGCTACCAACATGCTATTTATGTAACAGTGTGTTGAAACAATTCATGCCAACAGTGCTAAATCATGTTTAACATTTAACAGCATTAAACATGCTAGCAAAATGTTAATTCTCGTTAACAATGTGATAAAACATGCCTCCAACATGCTATTTATGTTAACAGTGTGTTAAAACAATTCATGCCAACAGTGCTAAATCATGTTTAACATTTAACAACATTAAACATGCTAGCAAAATGCTAATTCTCATTAACAATGTGATAAAACATGCTACCAACATGCTATTTATGTTAACAGTGTGTTAAAACAATTCATGCCAACAGTGCTAAATCATGTTTAACATTTAACAACATTAAACATGCTAGCAAAATGCTAATTCTCGTTAACAATGTGATAAAACATGCTACCAAAATGCTATTTATGTTAACAGTGTGTTGAAACAATTCATGCCAACAGTGCTAAATCATGTTTAACATTTAACAACATTAAACATGCTAGCAAAATGCTAATTCTCGTTAACAATGTGATAAAACATGCTACCAACATGCTATTTATGTTAACAGTGTGTTAAAACAATTCATGCCAACAGTGCTAAATCATGTTTAACATTTAACAACATTAAACATGCTAGCAAAATGCTAATTCTCGTTAACAATGTGATAAAACATGCCACCAACATGCTATTTATGTTAACAGTGTGTTGAAACAATTCATGCCAACAGTGCTAAATCATGTTTAACATTTAACTGCATTAAACATGCTAGCAAAATGCTAATTCTCGGTAACAATGTGATAAAACATGCTACCAACATGCTATTTATGTTAACAGTGTGTTAAAACAATTCATGCCAACAGTGCTAAATCATGTTTAACATTTAACAGCATTAAACATGCTAGCAAAATGCTAATTCTCGGTAACAATGTGATAAAACATGCTAACAACATGCTATTTATGTTAACAGTGTGTTAAAACAATTCAAGCCAACAGTGCTAAATCATGTTTAACATTTAACAGCATTAAACATGCTAGCAAAATGTTAATTCTCGTTAACAATGTGATAAAACATGCCACCAACATGCTATTTATGTTAACAGTGTGTTAAAACAATTCAAGCCAACAGTGCTAAATCATGTTTAACATTTAACAACATTAAACATGCTAGCAAAATGCTAATTCTCATTAACAATTTGATAAAACATGCTACCAACATGCTATTTATGTTAACAGTGTGTTAAAACAATTCATGCCAACAGTGCTAAATCATGTTTAACATTTAACAGCATTAAACATGCTAGCAAAATGCTAATTCTCGGTAACAATGAGATAAAACATGCTACCAACATGCTATTTATGTAACAGTGTGTTGAAACAATTCATGCCAACAGTGCTAAATCATGTTTAACATTTAACAGCATTAAACATGCTAGCAAAATGTTAATTCTCGTTAACAATGTGATAAAACATGCCACCAACATGCTATTTATGTTAACAGTGTGTTAAAACAATTCA